>OZ023157.1:21649350-21734350 GCA_963678695.2 Diplodus puntazzo | reverse complement strand
CTTTCTAAAGCAACCCCTGTGGGCTATAGAAGAGCTTCACATACCACTTGAGACATGCGATGTCTCTCAGTTTGCATTTGCAGCTTTCAGTGGAGTAGCAGCTGGCCACAAAGTCAACAGTTCTTGGGGGAGGGTGCGTGTAATGAGAAACAAACACAGCCATGAAAGGTTAAAACTCACATTAAATCCACAACTTCATGCAACAGACCCAGTTTATCATAGTATGACTGTCATTATTGTGTCCCCTTCCCACCGAATGATCATTTAGATGTCAGTTAGCTGCAGATCTTTCCAATTACACCTTGCCCTGGCAACAACAGCAGACATAAACAAAGGCTAGCAGCACTGCTAACTCGATTAGCACTTACCTATTGGGAGGTATATCAGTCGAAAACAGCTCAACCTCAGTGTCTGCAAGAAGCACTGCTTTCATGCCTCTCGTGCAGAGCAGACTGTCACAGAATATGCAGTTCACCTGGGTCACACACTTATTTTTGAAATTGGCGTTGGATGTAGACATTGTTGTCCTGCTAAAATGGTAGAACTCTCTCGCTCTTTCTGCGCCCAGACAGCAAATGCAGCAGAGAAACAAGAATCGGGTCCTGATGTAGCTCACTGTCCAGCTCGGTTCGGGATAATATTCGATTTGACGTCTACTTCGCAAGCGTTAACGCTAGCTCTAACGTCCTTATGCAAACGTTAGCCTTTCCCTAACGACAAACGGAAGGCAGCTAACGTTAGCTTGTTGAAAAAACGCACAGAAAAAAACTATTTCCGCGAAGCGATCTCGTGTAAAAGGAAACGCCTGGTCGTATTTATGATAAATACACGATATCGGCGAATAATTAGCCTGTTTTACACGACTGGCTCAGCATCCATTCAGATGTAGTTAACAGCTAACCGAATAGCTGTCAGCTTTGTTTACAACTTCCTGGTATTTAACGGCACTTCCTGAAACTATCTTTAAAAGACCCTACACCTGTCTCTGATTGGATACACTGCACATTAACCGTCACCATTGGCCACCTTCATTCCAACGTCTGAATTCTATTGGTTTAAAGTCAGGAATAAAACGCCCACGTTCAAAAATCCGGAAGGCGATTGGTGTGGTTGCATGTCGCTCAAATTCCGTTCCACCAACTGTGGTGTTGGAAGTCTAGCTGTGTCCTATGAAATGCAGCGGGGTTGTCGTTGAATCAGTTAAAAAAAAGTTGATACATTGATTTTTCTTGAGGAGGGTTTCTTAAAAAAAAAAAAAACAGCTTTTTGTGTTAGAGAAAATTGCTATCGTCGAATTACAAGGCACGGTTATTGCATTCCCATTATTATATTATCGTTAAAAAGTAGCAAGTTATGGGATTGTTTTAGCTAGCCAGCTAAAGCTAAGGATGGAGTTTTTGGCTAAATTTGGGCTAACTTAAGCTAGCTCCTAGCTACAGTTGATTTTCTTGTCTTGTGCATTAACGTTATACACAATTACGCAATCACTTAAACGCATCTCGAGGACATGCAAGATATCCTTTTCTCCTGTCAACAGTCATAACTTGACTGAAATTATACATGGAATGACTTTTAAACCCACTTCAGCACAGTTTATCCACACTTGGAGTGTCATCACATTGAGAATGATGTAGCATCCGAAATGATGTTTGAAGGTTTGCCCTTCTCTTAGGTTCATCTTAACGAAGCTATAGGCACATAGCAATGGGACTTACCCATCCACCCTCTCCATGCGTGCATCCATGCCTGTCCTGCGCACTGGGGTTGCCCCAGCCAGCCCCTCCATCTCCACTCGGTCCCTCCTCTCTCTCTCTCTCTTTCTCTCTCTCACTTCTGGGGGGGAGCAGGTTAGTTTAGACAGGCGGACGGGGAGCTCTGAGGGCCGATACCCGCTCAGAGCGAATATATTAAAAAAAAAACACGAAAACTTTCGGGAAGTGCTGACTGACAAGCTGTCGCTGTTTGTGTTTTGACAGGGGAATGCATCTCCTTTCACTTGAAGTTGTTTGCACCATAACCGGTTTTGAGGAGGCGGTGAGGCGCGGCGGCGGATGGGAACATACAGCAGCAGCAGCAGCAGCGCCAAACTCACAATGCGCCCGGAGTGAACGGAGGCAGGGAGACAATACAGATCCGCGGGCACACTGAGGAGCTCCCAATCTCTCATCTCTACTTTCCCCCCTTTTCTCCAAACCCTTCTCCAGAGTGGCATCTCCTCAGTCTACGGCCGATTGTATTCATTGATCGAGACCCAGTTGACTCCGCGACGAGGGCAAGTGGTTTGATCTCCAAACTCAGCCATGACGTCTCCGGCGAAATTCCGAAAGGACAAGGAGATAGTGGCCGAATATGAAACTCAAGTTAAAGGTAAAAAAACAAACAAAAAAAACTTTTCAAAAGCTTCTCACGTGACACGATGTAGCTCAAGGTGGAGCAATGTGCCGCTAAATGTGTGCTTTCTGACTGTAAAGCGTGTTTTTTTTTTTTTTTTACTTGACTTGGCTGACTGCATTGGTTTTTCTGTATACCTTCACCTCTCCTATCAGGCGTAAAGCGTACGACGCTTTTGTATTTCACCGCTCATTTATGAAGGTTAATTGTCGCCATGCGGACGTGGCGGATCGATCATACATCAATAATCGCGGTCGTTAATGGAACATCATGATCAACGTGTCTTCAGGCGTGTGATCGCTCGCCTTTAACGCAGCACACAGATGGCCAACAAAGACGGGGAGAGAGGGGAGGAAAAAAAAACCCGCTCAGAAATCAGTGTTGTTGTCCAGATGTGGCTTCTATATGGTCTCTAAAGACGATCTTGTGAGAAGGTGGTGTGTGTGAATGTGTGCGTGAGTGTGAGTGTGTGCGTGTGTGTGTGCGGAGACTACCCAGAGGGCTGGGGTTTCGACATGGAACAAGGCAGGGCGTTTTCTCTCCCTCTCTGTCTCCTGCGTGTCTGCTTCTGCTGGTGTGCGCTCCCGTCCGTTGCATGCTGCAAACGTGTGTTTGTGTTCATGTATGGCTTTCAACGCAGATTATAGTGAAATGATCACATTTGTGCAAAGGCTCGTCCATTGATCACAGTTCACTGACGTCGCCCCTGCCGATGATGAAGGACACGAGGGAGCAGCAGGGGTGGGAGAGCAGATTGTAGCGGTGGAAGAGGGGCGTTCAGATGTTAACTGTTTATTGGCTGATGGGATGTTTCTGTCCTCAGGCAGGGTCCCCATGTTCAGCTGGGCAGTGTCAGTAAGACTGACAGACATTGCTTATCAGATCTGTAGGTTGAGGTTAGTGATAGGAGGCTGAGAGGGAGGGGGGAGGGAGAGGGAGGACAGGATATTGTCCTCCTCATGAACAGCATGTTTCCACTGGTGCTGCAGCGCCCGATCACCAGATAAAATGGGCAACCACCTTCCGCATACATAAACCCACACCAAATTGACACCTCATGGCACCTCCCTCTCTGCCACCTGCGACTTTGCAGGCTATAGAGCGACAAGTCGGTGACGAGCGGCTAATCATAAATCTCTATGTTGTAAAACCAGAAGAGCTGGTGTTAATGAACAGTTGAGTGACATATTAAAGGGCAAATCCATAATGATGTGTCATAAGGTGTGTGGTTCCATCCTGGCATAGATTCAGCAAGTTTCTGGAACTCTGCCAAAACATATCCATAGCTGATCACATGAGTTGAGATCTGGTGATTTTGAAAGCCATGTCATACTGTATGTGAAGGGTCCATTTCACACTTGTCAAACGTTTCAACGATCCCGTTGCTTCCCATATGGAAGCATCTGTTTTGGTTCACCACTCCGCTCAAGTTTTCCCTTTAATTTGTCACTTCTCTGTATGCATATGTGAATTTTTAGGGATGCATTGATTGTGAAAAGCCATTCAGCCCTTTCCTAACTATCTTTGAAAGAGCACAAAGGAGATCATGCAACTTTGACTCACTGATAACATTTTCTCAGTCTCTCAGAGCCTTACAAACTGATGGCAGAGATCTCATGAGCCAGTAGCTCTTGAATTTCCGAGCGGAAAACGTATGTGACACAACAGATAATCATTGTCGCCACTATCAGTGACTGTCATCTTGTTTTCCATCAATAAGGTGAACATCAGCCGGCATCCATAAATCTGTCCATCCCTACGAAATCTTGGCAGGTGTCTGCTTTGGTCGAAAACTAAAACTAATTGATTAAACTAATGAAGAGAGCCATCTAGGACTTGGCTAACCTCTTTTTAGCCTCTTTCTCTTGTTTACCTGCCTGTGTGCAAACTCCTTTAGCTGTCACCACAGTGACATTAGCTCTGTTGGTCTTAATGTCCCGGTAGGCTGCTGTTTATGCTTGGCAGCCTGTGTAAAGGCTTTCTGTCCGTGTTGCATTGTGAGGGCTGTCTGCTGTGTTTGTCAGCTTGTGGACTTAATGTTTGCCCATCGACCCTCTGCATCGATTCCTCCTGTCAGTTACTTCACTGCTCCCCAGTGAACAGCTGTGTTGTCGAGCTACCTCTCCCGTCCACGGGTTTCTACACAACCCGTCTTCCCTATCTGGAATTGCACAGATGAAAGGATAAACCTGTGCATCCACATAACTGTTGAAGGTGTGTGCATGTTTTCCCAGCTGTGGAGAGGCGTCTCCAGGTGCTGTGCGTCTGCTGTGACATTCCCAGCAGTCTGTCTTCGCTGGAAGACGCAGACAGACTGTCATTACCCTGTGCACTGCTGTTAGGCATTCCTTAATGGAGGGTATCAGGCAGCACCTACATGTCACATCTCTGTCTCCCTCCATTTGCTAACATGTGTCTAGCCTGTTGCCCAAATCTTAAATGGATGCACACTTGCAGTCCAGTTAGCTGAGGGATCAAACCTGTGTGCATCTGCTTTAATCAGGCTATCTCAGCCACATGCTGCAGCGTCATGGGGGGAAATAAATGTAAATCCTCCCATGGCTTACATTCTTACATCTCTGCAGCAGGAGAGGAAGATGCATGATGCAAACATTCCCAGAGACAACCTCGGGATTGATGAACTGACGTAAGGACTCGATGAATGCGTTTGTTCTGATTGTCTTCAAGACCCTCCCTTGGCCTTTTAACTAGCATCATTTTTTGTAATGTATGGCTGATGAACTGACAGTTTGAGACTATCACAGTATACTGTAGCACCTATGTGCTACATTCACAGTAGTGTTATGTGTATTCTCACACATGTTTAGCATACAAGCTATACAACATGACTACTGCTGCTTATTGAGCAACTGCATGGCTCCCACATGGCTTAGTTTTTAAAAGTTTGAAGCTGCTTTTCCTTGCCGATTAATGTGTTGATTATTCTTTCGATTCTTAATTAGTCTTTTGGCCAAAAAAATATCAGAAAATTGTGAAAAATATCAATCAGAGCCCAACATGATGTCATCAAATGTCTTGCTCTGTCCACAACCCAAAGATATTCAGTTTACTGACAGAAGAGTAAAGATACCCCCCAAATATATCACATTTAAGAAGCTGGAATTGAAGCATTTGGACTATTTTCATAAAAAATTACTCAAATGGATTATTGAAATGGAATAATAGTAGTTGACATCTCACTAATTAATCATTGCAGCTCTAATCAAGTACTGACAAGTGCTGTCAACCTTCTGTACCTTTTTGTGAAGAAAAACACAGTGCAATTGCAGCAAAGTGATCCCTAAAAATACATATGAGAGTGTTATGCACACTGTCATCTCACCTGCTGACATGTGAGCGGAAGAAAATTACACACACGCACACTCGTGGACAAGCACGTCAACGCATTAATACCGTCCATTTCTCAGCCTGTGTTATTTCACTCAGACAGAGTGCTGATACTCTAATGTGGGATTCTGGCTGATGCAAGGAATGTTCCTACTGCTCAGGAAGAGGGTGTGTGTGAGAGAGTGTGTATGAGAGACAGAAGAAATGACTGAGATGCAGTAACCAAAAAAAAAGCAGCAAGAATGAGAATGGGAGAATGAGAACGACATTAAAAGATGAAACAGGAATGTTCAGACGCAGATACTAATGGTTATACACCGCGCTGAAATGGAGTTAAGGAATGAGCTTATCGCCTACCTTTCGTAGTTCACAGAGTACTTATTTGGAATTGAATCCAGAAAGCTACTTTGCTTTAAGAAAGACTTCATATTGCCCTGTGCTTTGTCACCATTGCAGGCTCCATTAGGAGGAACATCTAGCAGCTATCTCCATCTTCCGTGTAACAGTCGGCAAGCTCGCCTTATTATTCCAAAAAAGAAAAAAAGGAAAGCTTTGAATCAGGCAGTGGGAAACATTTTAGAGGAAAAAATAGGGAGTGCTGAGTCCTTAAAAACATTTGACAGATGTTTCATTTTTCAAGTACATTTGGCTCTGCGCTTCAGCATCTGTCAGTGTTTTACACATCTGGCAATATTAATAAGTAGCTGCCTTTGCAAATAAGAGCCACTGCTGCAACTGACGAAACCTATTGATTATGCTGTATTTGGAGTCAGAAATACAGGGTATCCAATCTGCTGACGTGCTGAATAACCTTTATTGATCTTTACACTAAATACTCCCACACATGGAGGTATGCACAGGCTGTATCTCCAAACAGATGTTGACGATTATAATTTTTCCAGACGGTCCTACAAACTCATTCAGCTCTGCAGATATGATGTTGATGTGTCTCCCTGAAGAGGGATGAGCGCCTGCGGCCATAAACTGAAGCCGTGTGTCTGCCTACGTGTACGTTACTAAGCTGCCTGTTTACAAGGCAGCCAGAGTAACTTATGATTTAGAATAAATGGCTGCTTTCACTCGCACACAATAGGAAAGGTGGTGACACAGCAAGAGGTTTGTCTGCAGGCGGGATTGTGGGTCTGCGTGTGAGTGTGTTTGTGAGGCTCTACGCCCTAGTTGAATATTTCTTTTTTTATGTGTATGTTGTGGTTGATTGATGTATATTTGATCAAGAGGAGCAGGGATATTGCAGTGGGGTCTTGTGACATAAATCACGAGGAGGTTCTGTTTCTTATTCAATAACTGTGATATAATAAAGGCAGAAGGAACAGGGAAATGATACATCGGGGAAAGTGGATACAACTTGATTGTTATTGTAGCACTAGCTCTGTTTACATGGACCCTAATTTTCCACCAATAATCTGAAGAATAACCCATGTGACCACCAATATCTGGCCTCAGAGGGCATTTTCCATCAGATTGAGGAGGGGTGGTAAATCTTGGATAATCTAATCCAGAGGAAAACATCTGTGCCTTATAACAATTTAAACGCACAATCTGACCATTTCTGATGAATACATTGTTCCTGTGCATGTTTGCTAAACATGGGGGTAACATGATGATAGGAAGGAACTTTTGGCAGGTAGAAGCAGATTATTTGTATTATTCTAACATAACTTCACCCACTACCAAGGTGCATAGAGAAGGGAGAAGTCTAAAGGGCTCAAAATTTTCTTGCAACACTTGTAATATATAGAACAACTTTATTAGGCCGATGTGTTTGTGGCCCTTATCAGGGTCCTCATGAGGAAAAAAAAATTCATTTAGATATGGTAGCCAATGGAGCACCTACAAAGGTGGGTTGTTATGCGGTCACTCCGCTTCAGGCCAATCCTTGTTAAAGACAGAAAGGTGAGGGGAGTGTTCAGTAAAGGACATAGATGATACATATTTGATCCATAAACTGTGAGGAGGTGGTACTTCTATCAAGTCCTACGCTGATGCAGAATCATGGCAAATGTTTAACGTAACAACATCACTGTAAAACCATTTACCCGTTATCACCTACACATAAATTAGGCATAAATCCCATGTAAGTATCACATAATCTTGTCTTTTGTTTTGCGAGAATAATTTTTGTTGCCAGGTAGACATTCCTCTGCCTACAAAATTTGAAATTTCAGTCAAAGAATTGTTGCTTTGTCAGTAAGGCATATGCCGAATTTACAAGAAGTTCGCGCTCAATCATCTATCATGTTTTTATCTGATTAGTTGCCCCTCAATGGTTGGGACGACTTTTGCTTGTCAAAAAGTATAAATTCTGTATGCACATTTTCTGACATCATGTTCATTCAGCCTGAATGTAAACAGTTCAGTTTGAATCACTGATCAGATTGTTTTCAATTGGGTTGAAGAAAATATTATCCATGTAGCCGCAGTACTGACCCCTTTGCTGTGGTTACCTTCACATCAGCAAATGTCACACATGGGTGGAAGGATGTGAGAAGTCGTTTAAACTAATCAATTAGTGGTGGTTTTAAGGCTTTCTGTGTGTGATCTTCTTTACAGCACTGTCAATCAGGGCTGGATTGTATTGACTTGGGTCCAGTGGTGCATTTACCAACCACAAGTCAATCACACAACTCTTAGTGGTATTATTTACTCTCCACATACACTGTACAAGTGTGAGGGTGTCTGCCAGAGTGTGTTGGTAGAATAGAAAAGGGAGGGGAAGAGAGGGGGGTCCTGGATTTGTGTGTTTTGTATTGTGAGCTGAATTAAAACTGCTTACAGAGCTTAAAATAATCAGTCAGGAAGGATGTTTGTGTGAAACTGAGGTTCAGGAGACAGGCTGGAACACACACACTGAACGTACAGAGAGTGTGAGGCTTCCTGTTTGGGCCCACGGCTTTGTGTCTGGGCAAAGGAATCAACTGCCTTTCACATCACAGACACAGTGCGACAGATTTTAGTTCTGCAGTCAGCACACTGGCCTCTCAGAATAGAAAGGAACTGAGAGATAAAGGTGGAGTTTTTTTTTTAAAGAGTCAAAATCCTCTCTTCTCTTGGATCTGTCACAATAGAACAATGTGTTCCATATTTGATGTCCCACCGCCACTGTCCTTTTTGGTTTTGGACGTGTGTGTGTGCATGGCAGCAGTAGCCTTGTGCTGTGTCAGCACTAGACCACGACGTAGCTGAAAACACTCATTGATTTTCTGTTCCTTTCTACCTACGTGCTTCATATTCTTCAGTATTCAATATGACAATTTACTACAGTGCTGCTGTGGCACCTGGGAGAAAACACACAGCGTTATATTTACCAATACTGTAAGTGCTGAGTTGGCTACCGTGAGTATACACACACACACACACACGCACAGTGCTACTCGCAAGTGTGTGTTATTGCGATTTGGATTGAGCTGTCTGGTCCCTCCCTGTCTGCTTACCCTCCTTCATCCTGGATACAGTTGATTGCGGAGAGATACATAAGAATGTCTGCTATCACTGTGATATGCAGGTGAACCGGTCCAGATGTACAACCGCAGATCTAAAACAAACAGCTCATCAGTGTCAGTGACGATGAGACTGAGAGGGCTGCATAATGAATGAGGAAAACAAAGGAAAAGAAAAGCGCAGCCAGTGAAGCCAAGTGGGTAAGGTCAGAGTTCAGCTGCTAGATGTACTGCTGCTCATTGGTGCCAGATGTTCCAGATGCTCTGATTGGGCAACAGATGTTCCGTCCACCCTGGTTGGCTAATCCCAACACCCTGGCTGCCACCCCTTCACTAGGCTTGAGGACTGAGGCATGTTGGGATTGGGTGGAATCTCCCCTCCCTTTTTTCAGGTGTTCCTGCTGTGATGTAGAAGAAGTCTATGTGTGTTTAGGTGCACCCATGCAAACCTGATTTGTATACTCAGTCAATGGGTCGCCTTCTTGTACTGACATTTTAAAACACGATGACGCTGATGTCATATTTATTTATGCAAAACACTCACATGCACACGCGTCTCCAGCCTGCAGCAGACTGCGCTGATACCTGCCATGGGTTTTATTTGCATAATGTCAACTGTATCATCAGACAGTTGATTTCTGGGAGATGATGACGTATGTGGGTTGCGACTTGTGCTTATTTTCTTTTTTTATTATTTTGCTGATTTTTTCACGATAGATTAATCCCAGAGCTCAAGTGCTTATCAATGTTGTAATTGTTTTAGCTCTAAAGTACATTGCGTGTGTGTGTGTGTGTGTGTGTGTGTGTGTGTGTGTGTGTGTGTGTGTGTGTGTGTGTGTGTGTGTGTGTGTGTGTGTGTGTGTGTGTGTGTGTGTGTGTGTGTGTGTGTGTGTGTGTGTGTGTGTGTGTGTGTGTGTGTGTGTGTGACCTGACCATAGTTGATATAAAGGCCTTGACCCCTGTTAGGGTGCCTCATTCATTCAAATTTCACTCGCTTTAGCCGACTAACACACACACACGGCAACAGCAGAGCAACCGGTGAGAGTGTGTAAAAATGTAAAAAGCAGAGTCGTGGTCTGGCCTTCCCCCTCACTCACTCACTCACACACACACACACACATACTCTGTCTGTCAATCCCACACTCCCTCTCCCTCTTTTCCAACCTTTTTTCTTTCTGTCAGCCTACATCCAAAGAACAATCAGACCATTGTGAAAAGAACTGCTGGTCTTCAACTCAAACTCTCTGTTTTTCTCACTCCGTTTCTCTCTCCTTCCCTCTCCCTCATGATGTTTGACAGTTGTGATGAAATGCGACACACACACACATCCGACCCGCCTCCTATGGCAGCTTGAACCAATAATCACTACTTTATGATTTCAGCATATGTGACACACACATTGTGCTCACATGCGGGAGCCTCTGCACCGGACACTGACTCACAACCAGCTGAGAGAGAGAGGATGTTTGTGTGTGTGTGTGTGTGTGTGTGGTTGTGTGTGTTCGTGTTGGTGAGAACATCTTTAAGAGGGATCTATATAAAGCCGAGCAGGGCAGAGACAAAGCCCACTCATATCCTCTGTAAAACAATCGATGGGCGAACAGACATCCAGCTGTAAATAAATAGGAGGGAGGCAGAAAGAAGGGAAGGAGAGAAAACACAACAGTAGAAAGGTTGGATAATGCTCCCCGGGGGGACGCCAGAGGAAACAGGTTGTGTTTGAACAGCCCTCATACGTGGCCAGAGAGCAGGACAGGGGGAAAAAAACCAAGGAGGGAGAAGAAAGAGGAGGAGGAGGGATCAGGAAATGTGCATGCGGAGGCCTGAAAAGAAGAGAATTTTTGAGCAGCATAAAGGAGGGAATAAACCCCACTTCTACCCGATCCATCTGCTCGGTTCAAGAGTACACTATGCACTTGTATTAGCCTTTCCACTCCCCATTTCTGTCTCTCTCTCTCCTCTTCCTCTCTCCTTCCCCCTCCATCAGCAGCTCCTCTCTGCACGTAGGCAGAGTTGGTTGCTAGGGTTACTGAATTGCCCCCATTTTTCTGGGTTTGTGAGGAGCAGAGGGAAAAATGAGAAAGAATAATGTAGATTTGTCTCCCCTGTAGGGTCTGGCTAATCAGGTTACCACTACACATACACACACACAGGCGTCTGTTCCATTTTGAACCTTCAGACCTCGCTCTTTTCAGGTTTTTCCTTCCCTTTTTGGCTTTCTTGCTTTGCATTCCTTATTTGCTCTCCTTTATTCCCTCTTTTCATCGCTTTCTTTTTCTGTGGTGTCACTGCTGTTTCCTCACCTCCCGCAGGCTGCGGGGTGGTATGCTCCGAGATGAAGGGGGGTTGATTAAAGGAAATTCTGAATTGTCGGTGGCGTTTCCTGAAAATAATTTGGCTTGTCATGGATGTTTTTTAAGTGGGATATTTATGAAAGCCCGAGGTCGCGTTTTGAAACTTGCATCAGCATCAAACACTGTAAATGAATGGGTGGGTGGGTTGCACTGCTATCAAAGAAAGAATTTCAGTATTGGGACAAGTTTGTTTTTGTGTATGTGTATGTGTGTGTCGGTGCTGGGCAATCAGTGCACGCTGGCACTCACCAGTCGGGTTCACACCTCTGCTAATGCCGTTTTAATGAAGCCATTCATCACCTCGTCTCTGCTGAATCTGCATGAGCCTCTCTCTCTCTCTTTCTCTCTCTATCGTCTTTTCTTCTGTACGAATGTGTGTGAGGACACGGTGTTCTTCCCCCTGGTTGCTGTGTGTGGATGCACCATTTCTATTTTGGTTGTTCCCAGCATGAAAGTGGCTCTGGTGGAGATTTCTTCCATTTTCTCAAAGGGTTTGTTGCCGCATAAGCGCAGACCTAGAGAGGCTTGTTTTAAAGTGCTGAGCCCTAGTTTTACTTTAAACCGACTTTGAATGTGGGAATACTTTAGTTTTCTTTCCCACAGTCATCACACACACACACACACATACACGCACACACACACACACACACGCACGCACACACACACACACACACACACACACACACACACACACACACACAGACACACACGCACACTCCTTTTTTTGTACATGATGATAAAAACTACACACATTCTTGCATGAACAGGAGCATCCTTTTCTCTCTGATCCTGAAAACGGGGAGAGTCAGCTGTTCTCTCCCTGCTTCAGGCCCCTCACTTCACACTCAAACCAGATGCACCACATCCACACGCAACCACTCTGTAGCTTAAAAGCTCGTGGACTGTGTGCGGACGCTGTTTGGGTGTGTGTGTATCGCCAACATGTTGACCTTAGCCGGAGGTTACCTCGAGGTCACTGTTAGCCAACAGGAAGTAGATGTGGAGATCAGACTTCCTGCGTTCGTCTTCCTTTTCTCTCGTCCACGCAGGCAGGACAACTCATGATAGGGGCCCCCCGCCGTGAACAAACAAGGAAACATGGCCGCATGTGTGCAGAGTCGCACAAGTTCAAAAGCAAGAAAGGCTAAATGTCACACATGCTAGCTGACACAGTGACACTAGGTAAACCTGTTTTGATGGTTGGCCTGAACAGGTTTTAAACGATCTCTCAGAACCATCAGTCTCAAAGTAGAAGAGTCGGTTATTGGGAGTTTAAAATCCAGTTCTCGACATTTTAATCACCTGCAACAATTTTGTATTGCCATATTCCAAAGAAATGGCACGCCTTGAAAAAAATAAATAAAAATTCACTTTAATCAAACGAGCAATGGTTTAGCTAAGTGTTCCCGAGCCCATGTACCAGTATCCTTTTAAACATTCATGTATTTCACAAAGCGGTTAACCTTGCTTGATCCTGACGTGTGAACGACTGAGCCTGTTCAAGAATGCTCTATCATACCCGAAGCATGATACTACCACCTGATACCAATTAACCTGTTTACCTGCGGAATGTTCCAAACGGATGTTTTGAAGCCTTTCCACATCTTTCCAAGTCTTTTGTTGCCGCTATGTCAACTTTTTTAAAAGCATGTTGCTGGTATCAAATTCACAATAAGAATATAGCTACAAAAATCCAAAAGATTGATGAAGTAAATTGTAAAAAAAAAAAAAATAGGGGTTTGTGGATAAAACTGAAACTGGGTAACTTTGCTGGGTAATTTAAATGTATTTAATAAGTGATGTATAAGGTTTTACATTTGCAGACATTTTAAGAACAAGAAGTCAACAAGTGACAGCAGTCGTCTCATGTCAGTCCATGTTGGAGGGTGTGGTTGTATGAGCTGATGGCATACCTTCCTGAATGCAATTATGCGGTTGTGTTTATGTGTTTGTGTTGGACTGACATGTCAGCGCTGCAGTTGTTTTTGATGTCGATGAACCCACCCTGAAAACGTTATACACCTGCAGGAGACACTGTGCTTGAGCTGCAACACATACCAGAGGACTGATATTTATCTCTCTGGTTTGCAGGCGCCTGTTAGCAGCAGACTCGTTCTCTTGTTCTGCCTCGCGCTGAGTGCGGCCAGGGGGGCAACAGTGTGTGTGAAGAACATGCTGATATGTGCTCTTCACTCATGCATGTTTAAGCGTGTCCTGAGGCTGTGGAATATGTACTGTAGAAGTTTCTGAACCTGTCATGCACAAACAAAATAGATAGAGATTGTTTGAATCCACCATGGTGCTGCTGCATTATGCATTTACACACCCATCTATCTGTTGAGCTTGGGTGGCAACATCTCCCTGTTGATACATTGACTCAATAGAGTTATACTTGTATATACATATATATACGGTATATATTGTCTCTGCACTTTTATTGGGAAGATTGTTGTCATTTGAAGGAAAGGTTAAGTTGATGCAGTGCTGCTTTTGTTTCTGATGTTGGTTGATGCACGTCAGTTTTAATTAGAACCAGAGATACTTTATTGATCCCTGGAGCAACATTGGTTTAGGGTTTTGGGTTAGGAGGAGCTTAGCGTCGCAGAACACATCGAGATCCAATCACAGATACTGAGCCCTGTGCAGTCACCACATCTGCAGACTGCAGTGTTTCAAATTTCAGGTACGCTTAGCATCTTGCAAATTATTGCCGATGTGAGCAACTACCAGAGTCAGGTGGTGCTTGCAAGAATCTGGCAATAGTGAAGCGGATAGATGCTTTGTGGTGTCGGCTCGCTGGATGATGCTGACTGTCAAAATGGTCAAAGTATTTTAATTAAGTCAGACAGCATAGATCAGAGAGCACTTAATGAGTCCAGCTGTGGTATTTATCTCTGACAACAAGTTGCACTGATATGTGCTGAGGCTTTTCTTGAATAATTGATAAATAGCTGAACTTTATACTAGAGTTGCAACGATGAGTCGATAAATAGCAGGGCTCCCGGGTGCCACTATTTTGGTCTTCCATGCACCCAAAAGTGCCATTAATCATTGTAATTAATCATTGTGGTACCGGTGCGCCTGAGATTTAGCAATTATAGAGATTATCACATTTTCTTGTTTGTGTCTAGTTGCATGGGATTTAAATATGTTAGTGAAAAATGAAAAAGCTATGGCATACCAGTGCAACCAGTGTGAAAAATTAGTCTGGAAAATTAGCCCAAAAGAAAAATGAATTGCCAACATTTTCAAGAAAATATTTCCAGGATTCGGGATTTGCAGCTTTTCTTTGTCATTCATGATCATAAATGAAGAGTCTTTTGGTTCTGGACTGTTGTTTGGACAAAAGAAGCAACTTGAAGACATGACTTTGGGCTGCGGGAAATTTTTCGTTGAGCATTTTTCACATTTTTGGGACATTTTGTAGACTAAGCAGTTAATCTGTAGGGTTAGTGCTAGTAATTTCAGATATGCTACAATTTATGGAGTTGAATTTGTTTTGGGGTTAGGAGAATGCGGCAGATACTGTAAGAACTTGGTTACAGCGCAAACTACCTCATAAGGGCTGCATGTAACAACTGCAAGTAGACATTTTCTTCATCAGCTGAAGACTTAAAGACACTGTGGTACGTTGTTATTGTCGTAAAAGTCAGTAGCTACATTGTGATGGGGCGTCGCCTACCAGAAATTGTAGTATCACACTAATGATTGAAAGGTAACTCTTTCTGTCTGTGTGTCTCTCCCTGTGCGCTGGGCCCACAGTAGAGTGTATAGACCATGTGCTGGTCTGCGCTGTGGGATACCCCTCTCAGATTACCGCCCTCGCCTCTCTCCCCTCAACCTCCCCTCCCTCTGCTGCCCTCCCATCCTCCCCCCTCACATTCCGACTCAGTCCATGTGCTTCAAACAGAGTGGAAATGGGAACATCCCTCTCCTTATACATGCACTCACACATACTCATTCCTGTTGTGCAGTGGCCCATACAGGACAGGGGTTTGGTGTGTATCTGATGGGTGCTTTCCCTATAGATTTTACACTGTGCTGCACTTTGTCTTGTCATGTCTGTTTTTGTAAGTAAACCTCTGCCTAGACCTGAGCTGAAAGTTGAGGAGGTGTTTTTTTTTTCTTGGACATGAACAGAGCCTTGAGTATTGGGGTTGATGGAAGAAGAGAGGGTAAAAAAAGGGGGATGCCCTTTAGCACAAAGAACCTTCCCATCAATCACTTCATCACATTCGTAGCATAGCCGCTTGACACAAGCATGTTCTGGTGCCCCCCATCACTCTTTTTGTCTTCTTCTTTTTTCCTCTCCCACACTCTTTCTCTCTGTGATTTCTTTCTGTCCGAGGGCAGCGTGGCGTGTTAAAGGTTGCCGTCCATGACACATATGCGCGTACACACAGGCATTCCCTGTGTGTGAAGGCTGCAGTGGGAGGCAGCAGGCTAAGTGGCCGAGTGTGAGTGGGGCTCTTGTCATGTGCTGATGGTATTCCCTCTGAGGAATGTGGAGGAGAGAGTTTCCCAGTCTGGAGTGGTGGATTCCCACCGCTGGATCCGAGCATGAAAGTAAGCTTTTAGAAGGTACTGTGGTCCCATTCGTTTTGCACATCCTTTGTATCATCAGTAGTGCACAAGTTGTGACGAATAAATTGTACACACATGTCAAACTGAAACCTTGATGATTTTTCACAACACGGTGGCTAGCAAGTGAGGATGTCATGGTGAGGAAGAGAAATGCTGTTTGCGGCAGTAACCATGGAAACTACTTACAAATACAGAGTGCTATTACAAATTCAAGCCATAAATGGCATTAAAAGATAAGTTAACCCAGACATGAAAATACAGTCATTAGCTACTCAGGTGAAGTTTCGTAGTCCACAAAAAATTTCTGAAACTTCACATCATTGCAGGATTCTGCTAAAAATCCAAAGTAGATGGGAACTTGTTGAATATAAAACAAGAACAGAAAATAAATACCTAATGGCTCCAGGCAGCTTGTCTGGGGTAATCCAAGTGTCCAGACGCCCTGAGATCCCATATTGATTCAAAAAAACATTATTTTCACTCTTTTAAAACTGAAGTCTTAACTTCAGCTGCTTAGCTAAAAGCGTTAGCGCACCCTTTCTGAAGTGGGTCCATGAGCTCGCCTGTAACCTTCAAGGGTGAAAAAAAGGTCTATGAGACCACTTCCCCAAACTATTCACCAGCAGAATGACTGAATTTTCATTTTAGGATTAACTTGTCCTTTTTAAAATGGCAATTGTCACATTAATGCCAAAAAATACCAAATGAATCCTTTTCAAGTAGAATCTGTTTGTCTCTTGACTGGCATATGAGTTTAATACTTTAACGACAAGGTAATGCTTTGTGCACATTGAAAAGACTGCTGAAAGTGATGTTAACACAATTTCATCTTAACTGGCGAAGACATGCAAAAATCACACGGGATTCCAGCAAAACAAACAAACAAGAAAAAAGCTTGCTATGTTTTGGCAAAACCGCCCTGTATTAAAGCAGCTATTGTATCTGTGCACAACACGTTGACACTCACTGCCCATTGTTTTCAGTGTCTTTGTCACCGATAATGGCCAGGAAGGCTTACAGTATGTGTGAGTCAGGTCCCTGGCTGTATCCCTCTCCATTGTGTCCCGCTCGCACTGGGGATGACAATAATGGCCACTGTCCTCCGAGTGAAATACATCGCTGTCATAGCTTACATTCTACATGCTCCATATGCACACAACACAGCTGGCCTCACAGCACAGAGGCCATTTTGAATTCATGAATTATTTTGTTGTCTTTGGTACAACAGGGAGAATGGGTATAATTTCGAGCGTGGAGGGGTGGGTATGATTTCTTTTCTTTTTTCATTTTTTTGAGAAGGAGAGAAAAAGGAGTGAGAGAGGAGTGTGTGCCTGATGTCTGGGAGCTGAAGAGTAGGAACAGCAGGACTCCGCTAGATCAAACAGGCTTCCTCTGCGGATAAGAAAGCGAGCCAGGGAGAGGGAAAACACGGGTAGGGAAGGGATGCAGGGAAGCACGAGGAAAGCTCTTTGTAGTCTTTAAAACTAGAGAGAATTATTAAACAACAAATGGCACTAATGATTCTCTCACTCTACTTAGACTCTTTGACGATTTGTCTGCGTGTGTCTACCTCGGCTAGTTTCGAACAGGTGTGAGCCACATGTCTCCCTCTGGTTTGCTCCAACCTTTGACCTCTCCTCTTCCCTGGCAGCCACAGACACTCTCAGGGGGGCCTCCATATCGTCGTATTTTCCACAGCTCTGTGTGTGTGTGTGTGTGTGTGTGTGTGTCTTTCTGATGCAGAGATTACACTATGTGTGTGAAAGTGCTTTCCTCTTCGCGCCCTTCAACACCGAGGTAGCATCAATAATTCAGCAACACATTGCGGAACACAATGCTACACACGGCATAGCGCTCTCTCCCTCAAGAGTCCTCAGTATTTATCTGCCTCCTGTTAGACTGTTTTTATGCCCCCATTATGTTTCCCTCGCCCCCCTCCCCCAGTCCTCCCAGCTCTGCCCACTTTATCTGTCTCCACACTCTTGTCATGTTTCCACAACTAGAGCTGAGAATCTGTCAAACCTCTCACTTTTTCTTGCATTCATTAGTGTCTGTTTTCTTCTTTTCCCTCCTCTCTTACTCCTGATTTTCTTTCATATACTATATACATTAGGGATTTCGTTCCCGGTGTGCCTGGTGGTGTCCACTCCCTCCCTCCTCCTCCGTCTTTCCTCATCCGTCCCTTTCTTTTAAAATCTTGTCGAGGCAGTTTTGAGGGGCCTGAGAGGAGGCCGTGGAGGGGAGCTGGGAGGAAAGGGAGTGGCCGCCCACACTGCAGCACTCCATTGTGTTGAACTGATTTCTCTCTCTGACACACACATCGTGAAATAGGACACACACGCTCTGCAGAGTCACTGACCCCGTGTTCGCTCTCTTCTCGTCAGAGAGGCGTATTCTCTTGGTATCAGGGCCGTCCATTCTTCAGTACAGATAGCTTTGTTTTCTATCATGTGTCCGAGGCTCACTAGACGCCAGGCCCCAATGGTGTCAAAGGGCAGGAAGACTGCAAGAGAGAGACTCGAACAGTAGGATTTAACCATCAGGATGTCACCCAGAGATGCTAGACTTTTAGTCTAATAGCCTGATACTTCAAGAAGTTGGTCTCGTCATTGACCCTCCTCCTCAGGGAGGTCAAACCTCCAGGTCAGCTTTCTCTTCAGTGACATACACATTCCAGTGGGCACTTGCTTGCTGTCAATTAGGAGTTAAGACAGGCTTTCGGAGTTAAGAACATTTACTTTATCATTTAGACTGTTCAAACTGACAACAGCACGGCCTCAATTAAGTGCCAACGACTGCGTGGGCGTAAACATGTTGTTGCAGGTAGCAGTGAGAAGATTAAACACGCACCAGGAAGTCCAGTTTGAATAATACAACAATGAGTTTTAGGGCTTATCAGATGTCAAAAAAACACTGCTCAGCAGGTTGGATTCCCTTTTGAAAGATAGTTTTACGACTAGAAATCAATCACAGCAGCAATTTTCTTCTGTCTGTCTGCGTAGGAGGTAAATGGCAGAGCTGGCACCCAACAGCAGGGTATTATAATTGGATTGCAGATTGTGTTGCTAGGGTTAGAGTTGGAGAGCCTAAAGAGTTTGAGCCCAAAGTGACGTCTTCAGATAACTTCTTTCGTCCAACCAACAGTCCATAACCCAAAGACTCTTCATTTACCATCATAAATGACAAAGAATAGCAGCAAATCCTAAACTCCCTAACCCAACTCTAACCCAACCCTACCCTACTCCTAAGCCTGACCCTGCCCTGACACTACCCTACCCTACACCCGACCTTACCCCGACCCTAACCCTACGCTACACTAACCCTACCTCTGACCCTTAAGAGAGCTTGACCAGTTCTTAGACTATTTAGTGGCATGTTGGTAGAATCTGTCCTTGTGTGAGTCAGGGGCATTACTGCCAGTCCGTCCTCAGCGCCTATCCTGATCATCAGACTGTGAAGTCGCTTGTTACGACCCATGACGTGCTGATATTTGAGCCGTGGGGACAATCATGTGGCTGAGTAGGCAGTTATGTGTGAGAAAGCAAAACAATAGCGTGTATGTGTGTTTGTGTTGTTTGAGCAGCACAGAGGCTGTGTTCATTGTGTCGGGGCGTCCTCAGGCTGACCTCAGGTGAGATCTCCCTGCTCTGCAGTGGTTTACGGACACATCCTCCAAGTTTCCTCTCGGTCAGGCTTTACCTGTGAGAATTCTGGGAGGAGATGTGATCAGTTCTTATCTCTGACTTGTGTGCTTTTGTTTTAGTTTTACTGTCAAAGTACTGGGAAGATGTCCATAAAGCTTTCATGAGTGTTCTGCACTGCGTAATCATGCAGCCTTTGACACAAAGCTATACAAAGACAGAGTTTTATTTGGGCAGTGAGCAAGAATTGACCGCGATTTGCCCTGCTGGGCTTAAATTCACTCAGCCCGATATATCCCAAGCACTAAATGAGTTAACACCTATCATCTGTGTTGGCTGCATGCATATAAATATATACGCCTGTGCATTAAAACATCATGTTAAAACAGCTCTAACTCAAAAAAGTCTTGTCTGGTTTTTACTTTTTACTTGCATCTTACTGGCTCCAGGCTGTTTCAGAACACCGAGCTTTAAAGAAGTGTGATAAGTATAAAATACCCCTGCGTTCAGCACTGCCGGTGAGGCCTTGAGGTTTGTTTTTTGAATGATTTCAGGCTACTCAGTAAAAGGAATAATCTCTTGTCTAATACAATCTAGTGAAGTTTAATAGAGTGTCTTTATGCTGCAGCTCATCTTGTTAGAGGAATAAACCCTCAGCCAACTGCTGGGAACAAAGTCAATCGTTTTTTGGTCGAATTACTAACTATGCTCTCCATTTTATGCAGGAATGTATTATTTAATTTCCGGAGACAATATTCAGTTTAATAATGAGTATGCAAAGTTGCTGAAGTAGCATGCAGACACTGATTAGTGTAATCTGTTTCACTCTCATATTAAGCCTTCTGAAATGAAAGACCTGTCTTATGTATATTCTAGAAGCTCATTTTTCTACTTTGTCTGGAGGCCCAAAATATTCATTAAATGGCCAATCTCTAATAAAACATTCTGAATAGAAATTGGGCTTTAACCTTGTAGTGCGGTGAACCTGAACAGTGACCCGAGTCCTCGTTCAAACCTTCATATCCTCACCCTTCACACCCTTCACATCCCAGTAGCATGTGGATCAGTTCATTACATTGGTGACTGTTATATACAGCTGCACCTACGGGCGCCGACACTTCCTTGAGTAATTAATTCTGTCTGAGGATTACTACGATCTCATTCTGAGTGGATAAATGTGATCTTCGCAGCTTAGGACCCCTCACGCTATTAAGATAAAGGACCCAGTCTTGGTTTTTTAAAAATGAAAGGGAGGCTGGAACAGTACCCTACGGTGTTGAATTACTCGCAAAGCCAAACCAGAAGAGCAAGTGTATTTATTTACTGCATGTAAAACATCTCCTTTGTAAGACTTGACTGATGATTAGGTAATGCAGCCTATGTGGTGCTGCATGCGTCTCATCATGCCCTCTCTAAATTCAATAAAAAGTCAAATTTGGTACTGACAGTTTGTATGTAAAACCCTTTCTATGGATTTCTTCCCATTTTGTTAGGTACAGTATGGAAGTCATGGATGTTTTTTTGTTTTTGACCAATCTTTAGCAGCCAGTTAAGATCTTCTCCAAGTGCCGATTTATTTAATATCATGAATCACAAAGAAAAGCAGTGGAGCATTACATTTAAGTTGGAACCAGTAAATGATTGACTATTTCTTTTTTGAAAATTGAATGAATGAATGAATGATGAATTCATTCTCAAAGTAACTGGCAAATAATTTTTTCTTTTTTTTTTTTTAACTGATTAAGCTAAGACACGACGCTTTTACTCCGATGCCCGTTTTTTTTCACCAGGTGAAGCAAGAAGAAATGTTCATCTTAAGTCTTTTACTCTTGTTAGTCTACCTCAGGAGAACGGAATTGTTTTGTTATTATGAAAGAAACTTCGTGTAAAACAGCTAAAGACGAAATGATCCTGCAGAGAAACAGAATGAGAGGAGCGAGTTTCTCCCAGCCGAGTCCCCTGTGCTGCTCAACTAAATTCTGTTGCGGTGGTTTGTTGTGCTGAGATGTTGAGTTGTCCTCCTCCCCGGGAGCCTCTTCATGCAGCTTGGCCCACTTTCTCTATCCGTCTCCCTCATGTCTCTGCAGCAGTTAGACAAATGCCAAATGTGAGTGAGCGGGGAAGAGTTTTACTAGTTGGCTGAATATGATCTTCAAATAAGTCGGTGAGTAAAGTGAAGTCATCCTCATGGCTCTATAAGCTCCTGAGTGATGGCTCATACCGCAATGCTACATTCTCCATGGGGCGAGGGGCAGGTAGGGCGTGGCTCCGGTCTTCTCACATGCGCACTGTCGCGGTTCCTCGCGTAGCCGAGCTCGCTATCTGCAGGAGTTGTTGTGACAGTCTGCCGCCTGGTTGAAATGGTGGCCATATTTCATCGGCCGGCCTGTCACCGCTGGCAACCCCCTGCTCTCTGAGCTGTGCCTCTGCAGGAGTCATTACACAAGGAGGCCACTTCGCCATAGCATGCAAACACACATACATGCACACATTAGCAAGCAGGCGTGAGAATGAGTTATACCTCAGTAGCAGCGGGTTGGAGAGACGGGTGAAATGGATGCAGAGGAGGCGAAGGGGGGGGGTCTTGTGATTGCAGTTGCTGCATAGGCTGATCCTGATTCAGCTTTTTCTGCCTTCAGTGATTAAGGGATGAGAGCCGGAGACTGTACCTCTCTGATTCACACGCTGTTCTCTGATTATGAACTACAGCTTTTACCTCCGATAACCTTTCACAGCTTTATTGTACAGCTGATCTGGCAAAATCTGGCATCTTTTTACAGATCAGCATTTGTGTTCTGTAAGTTCTGTAACTCACCTAATCGTTTTGCCAGTGATGCAATCATCACAAGCGCAGGTTTGCAGCTGAAGTTTATAAATGAGAAATTATGCCACACCCAAATGCGTCAGCTGAACCCGAAAAGAGCGGCGAATGAACCCCTATATAGTGTTTAATTAGTGTCTGACTAGCAAACATAAAAAAACAGGCACAATCATGTACATGAGCGCTAAGAACAGTCCTGGAGTGGGACCATTTCTTCTACGCCCACACAGATGTGGCCCCAAAATCACGAGCCTATGACGAGCCAGAGATCAACACTCCATACGTATTTGCAATTGCTCAACAGTGGCTGGTGTGACCCCTCCTATCTTTGTCACCAATTAAACGCACCGCAAATTATTATAGTAAATAATATCCACAACCTTGATATTCAAGGTAATTCTAATCTAAGTTTCATGACAGCCCTATGAGGAATACAAAGACTTCATCAGGATCTAAAACCGACTGTATAGTGGGCTTCATGTACCGCATGTATCTTCCCCTGCATCACCATATCTTGTGCGTCAGCCCCATAAACTCTCCCCCCCAGCCCTCCCCACCTCCTCCGTCTGGCAAGAAGGTTGTAGCCGTATCTGGAGATGGCGACAGTGTGACCTCAAGGTGGATGCGGCGATAGCATCTCGTGTTATCGACTGCTGTTCTTGATCTCATCCTTTGTCTGATGGAACATATCCCCCCTGCTCTTTCCTCCCTTCAGCCTCGCTGCTCTTCCACTGGCACTCAGATAAGGATCAGCAGTCATCAGCAGATACAGTCTTTAACTGCCGGTGCCACTCCCCGCCCCTCTCCCCCCTTCTCCTCCCAACTCTCACTGTTTCCTCACTATCTCCATCTCTGCCATCTTTTCATTCGGCCATTTTCGGCGTCTCTTGGAATGCAGTGATAAGGGTTTGCTGCGTAAGGACATAAATACCAGTCACGTACACATGTTTAGTATCATGCATCTTTTTCCCACTGGGGTTTTTGTGTGCGTGTGTGTGTGTGTGTGTGTGTGTGTGTGTGTGTGTGTGTGTAGTTTGCTGTGTGAGAAGCTGTCATGCAGAACTATTAAATGACAGAGTGTGGGCTATTACACACTGTGTTAGGCTTGAAAGCGCTGATGCTTCCCCCGAGGGAGGGACTTTGAATGCATGCGCACACGCATGCAACACCGTGAAGGTCCCCATGATTCATTGGTGCTGACCGGACTAATTCTGACAGAGAAGTGAAGGAAAGATTAAGAAGGGATGACTGAACCATTGATGACTGTTTTTAATCTAGAAAAAGGGAGTGATCACACACTGTCACTCATTTGCTGGAATTGTGACGTGTGTTAACCTGCTAATAGAGGTGAGAATGAACCTTTTACCCGACGATGTGTCTGCACATGAAGCAGGTCCACGCCCATCCCTCGCTGTTTGAAAGCGGTCCCATGTCTCTGATGATTCTGGTAATGCTCGACGCATAGAGAGAGAGCGCTGTCCAAGATCGTCGATGTTGATTTAACTTACTACACACACACGCGCTGTCAGACAGACCGCTCACACGGGCGCACAGACAGACAGACAGACACACACTCGGCGGGCTCCTTCCCATGCTTGTGTTGTGGATTAGTCAAATCCCCTGACTGGCTGCTAAGCTGATTACGGGGGGTGTTATGCACTGGTCATTTGGAAACACTGGATAGAGTGTACGCCACACACATTCACACACGCACACATAAAAATGCAGTGGGACAACTGAGCTTATTATTGTCTCTCATGCTGGCGCAGGATGGTATAATATGTGTGTGCGGTTTCGTCTGATACCTATCCATACCCCCTCAGACAGATGGTGTAGATCACTATACTGTCATGGATTGCATCCCTGTGGTGAAGCATGTGTGTCTGTCTGTCTGTCTGTCTGTGAGTGAGATGGGGGGAGAGAGAGAGAGAGACAAAGATGAAGGCTGCTGGAACAGACTGAGGCCCAGATGGTCATGTCCGGCAGAGACAGGAAATAGAGGTGACACCAGGTGGAAAGCACCCTTGAGGGTGAACTACACTACACACATACGCAAATTAGCCTAGATGCCCGTCTAAAATCATGGGAATTGATGACTTGTAAGATGGCATATGACCTAATTTGAAGCTACAGCAATTAGACGATTAATTGATCCGTAGGAATGTAATCAGCAACAATTTTGGTAATCGATTTAATGTTAATTGATGAGTAATTTACAAACATCAACATGTTCGGACCTCTCATCTGCTGCTTTGGTCTGCTATATCATTGCAAATTCACTAAATGTTTGAAAAAGGAAATCTAGCGCTCTATTTATCTTGCCAGTTACTATCTTGATTGATCGGTACATAATCTTTCCTATAAAATGCAGGAAAATTGTGACAATGCCCATTGCAGTTCCGTATTGCCAAACATGTGTCTTGTTTTGTCCGACCAATGGGTCAAAACCCAACAAAATTTAAAGGACACATATCACATAACATATCACCATTTTGAGGTTCATCGTTTTATTTTTGCGTTACTACTAGAATAGGTTTACATGCTTTAATGCTATAAAAGGAAAAGTAGAGAGGAGCTTCTGTTGGTGCAGACTTTGGCCCCTTTAACTTTCAAGACCCTCACATGCACAAGGACCTATATCAAACAACAAACGAAAGGAAAAAATTGAAGAAGCATAATGGGTCTCCTTTAAGCTTAGTTCTTACGCAAGTTCTTACACTTCAGCAGCTGAAAATAGGGAATTTTTGATATCGATTTTGAGAATAGCTGCTACTTACTCAACTAATAACTTCAGCTCTAGGCTTCACAGTGAAGCAGCTAATCAGAACAAAATCACCAGGTTTGTGTATTTTAAAAATAATCACTGGTTGCAGCTTTAATCTCATTTGAAGTCCCTTCGTCTGCATGTGATGTACCCCCTCCCCCAACACACACCCACTCAGTAGTGTCTCAGCGTCTTTTCCAGACTGGGTTAGTAGAGCAGGCAGGGGCTGTAAATGGGCAAAGAGCTAGTTAACTTTTGATAAGCAGCCTTTTTCATTATGCATAGAGACCCCAGCCCCCCTGATATCCAACTGTGCAACCCCTTTGCCACCACGGGAGAGGAATCGGAGCATGTGATGGCCAGACAAGGCTGCTGGTGTTACAGTATAATAGAGACAAAGAAAGATTGATCATATTTTTATGTTGAAGAAGATGGTAGAAAAGTAGACTCAGGCTACAGGATTAGTTAAAAAACACTTTATCCTGAGCTGAAACTGATAGTTCTATTGTTGTAGGTGTTTGGTTGACGTGGGAGACTGACCCCCTCTCTCGGTAGCTTTGCGACCCCTGACCCCTGACCTGTGCTCCCAGCTCACGGAGTGCAAGGACCCCTGACGAGAGCCCACATGGCTCGGACACACACACCTCTCATCTTCCATGAGAGTCCTCTCTCCTTCCTGTCGCTGCAGATAAAGCATCTCACCAGCCAGTAAAGGGTTAATGACTTCCTGATCTGAGTAGTAGTGCAGAGGAATTTACCCCCACTGAGTACTGCCCCTCTCTCTCTCTCTCTCTGTCACCTCCATTTGCCTCCTCCTCGTGCTACTCCCACCATGAAGGGTGCAACATGGACAAATAATGGTTTATTCACACACAGGCCAGACTTGAGGGGGCAGGCGAGGTAAATCAGCAAGAGCTGTGCTGTTATTTAACAGAGGGAGAAAACATTGCAGTAATAATCTAACCTAACAATGGATGTAATAGTCAGGTCTTGAATGCCCCAGAAATTCACGGTGATGTCATATGGCATGTAATCACTTTAAATGTTATTATAGTTTGATTTATCTTCAATCTATCATCAATTGATTATTTTCTTGATAAATCAGTTAGTTGTTTGGTCTATAACATTTTTCCTCAAATGTGCTTATCGATCAGTTGTGACAAAGAAACAAACGTAATGGAGGCGGGATATTCTACAGTTTCAGATGTTGGTCAGGTGCTAAAAGACATGCTCCTGTACATTACTGCTGTTTAAACCTTATTTTTTAAATATTTGTTTAAAAAAAAGAGATATCATTTAAAATCAGGGGTCTTTAGAAATCCTTGTTAACTAATTTTATAACCCGGTTCAGACATACCCGGGCAAGCCGCTTCCTGGTTTCCCCTCTAATAAACTGGGGATGAACATGCCAAATGTCCAACTGTTCCTTTGAGGAGGCCGGCTACGACTTCTTCAAACTTTGCTCATTCATTGTTAATGAGATGTTTACGAAGGATGGTGGGAAATATTCCCCCCAGAAGCTCATATCGTGGCCCTTTGTGTCCGCCAGTCCTACTTTCGTAATCCGTTTCTGTATTTCCTGGGTCATCAGTGGTTTAATTTGTGCGCACATAGTGTTTGTTTTGATGTGTGTATGGAGACCAGACGCTGAGAGGTCAGAGTCTTGCTTCCTTGTTTGGCTGAAAGCATCCTTCACACATGGCTTGCTTCTCCATTATAAAGTTGGGCCAGATAAAGTGACATTTATGAAGTAACAGACGGACACGGATAACTTTTACCCTCTGAAATCTCCTGTTCTTTACTTATTCATGCTGGAGCCCATCACAGAGTAGCTTTTATTTCTCCCATATCCTCCGCTCTCTGCCCTCCTCTCCTGCACACAGAGCAGGTCTGGGGTGGTTTGGCTTCAGCAGGGTTTTCCATGTCTAAAAGTCACTAAGCTCGTTAACTGGCCTCCTTAAGACGACACTGCTTTTCCTAAAGGTTTCAAGCTCTGGGTGAGAGAGGAAATGCCTATATACGTTTTAGTGTGTGTGTGTCCGTGTATGCGTGTGTGTGTCCGTGTGTTTGTTTTCAGAGGAAAGTCCAGACCCAAGGAAAAGACATTGGCTGGGATCTTTCCATTCCTGCAATAGTTTTCCCTCCAACACTTACTGTACTGTAACTCTATCTTTTCCCCTGCTCCCCGCCTCACTTACTCGTGCATGTTTTTGCGTGTGTGCGCGTACAGTGAAGCAGTATTAAGCAGGCATGTCTGGAACTAATAGATTCCACCCTGCTCAAGAATCTTATTAGAAATTACTACCTGCAACCTGAGGCTTCAGACTACCGACTCAATCAACTTCCTTAAAAATCACATCATGCCTGTAGTCCCAACGTCAGCACACATGAGCGCACACACACACACACACACACACACACACACACACACACACACACACACACACACACACACACACACACACGCACACACACACACACACACACACAAACACACTCACACACTCACACACACACACTCACTGCTCTTCCCCCACCTTCAACCTACAAACCCCTGGCCCAGTTTCTCGCCGTCAGTCTCTTTCTTCCCTCTTTTCCTGCCTGGTTTCAGGTTCGGAGGGTTATATTGGTGAACTCCGCAGCTGCCTGTTTTTCTTCAGGCCCTTTCATTTTAAGAAACACACACACACACACACAGTCACACAGTCACACACACCTCAGTCCAACCCCCAATTCTGCTGCACCTCATTTTTACGCACGCACGCACGCACGCACGCACACACACACGCATATGCTTCCTGTGGTTGTTTTGGTATGACCCTCCCCTCCCGTGTGCTCCCTCCTGGCAATGAACCGGTCCGACTGACTTCCTGTCTCTCTGTCCTCTCTTCCTGTGTGCACCGGGATGAATGGACATATTATTCACAGTGACGCAGTGCCACCCCCCTTAGTCACCCTTTTACACTGCTTTCTGTTCTTTCTCCTTTTCTTTCTGCTTCTTTCATTCTTCTGAGGACAATAGTATGAGCTCACAGTGGTACAACTCCAAACCATTACCACCGCCCCCTTTTTCTGCTCCCCCTCCTCTTTTCCACTGCTCTGTGCTGCAGTATCAGCCCCTGGGGCAACAAAGACCAGGCCTTACTGCATAAACACGGTGTGTACGCGTGCTCACATGCACACAAACACATACAGAGAGGGTAATAGTCTACCTTGCCGGTAGCTAGATCTCCGAGTTGGATGTCTTGTAGAACCAGTTAACTATGGATTGTGGCCTTGTGTGTGTGTGTGTGTGTGTGTGTGTGTGTGTGTGTGTGTGTGTGTGTGTGTGTGTGTGTGTGTGTGTGTGTGTGTGTGTGTGTGTGTGTGTGTGTGTGTGTGTGTGTGTGTGTGTGTGTGTGTGTGTGTGTGTGTGTGTGTGTGTGTGTGTGTGTGTGTGTGTGTGTGTGTGTGTGTGTGTGTGTGTGTGTGTGTGTGTTCTCGTGTTCCCGCTGTGTTCACTGATTACCTGGCACAGGTTGAAGGCACCCCAATGCTGGCAGAGAAGCTTGTGTTTAAAGGATTATCCTGGATTACACAACTAGCGTCCCTGTTTTGGACCTTCGTTTTCTATCGATTTTGAAAACGTCACATATTTTATAACGCTGGATGCTCTAAAGCAAACACTGATATCAGATAAAATGGGAACATCACTAAAGCAAAGTGTGCATCCGACACTCAGACAGGTTGTAAACGCGTCCTCAATTGACAGATTGTCTAAACCACATTATTTGGAAGTAAAACTGAAAGTGAGAGCACCAGACATTTCGCTATTATACTGTTCACGAAGAGAACAAACTGTGCAGACACTTGCAAGTAGGCTTAAAGAAAGTAGTTGAACTAAGATGTGTTGTATGTTTACGACAGAAAACGTGGGTTTTCCTTAATTTTGTCTCACAAAGAAGATGGCTAATCCGTGGTTTGTGTACGACCTCTTTGACCCCATTGAAATTTTAGAGATGTTGCCACTTTCCCCAAATAGAGCTACCACGATCAGTCGATTAAGCAATTAGTTGAT
This sequence comes from Diplodus puntazzo, assembly GCA_963678695.2. Lineage (NCBI taxonomy): Eukaryota > Metazoa > Chordata > Actinopteri > Spariformes > Sparidae > Diplodus > Diplodus puntazzo. The sequence continues at coordinate 21,704,932 of OZ023157.1, read as the reverse complement.
CACAAGAAATTAACTCCCAGTCACTTTTTTAAGCAAAAGCGATTTTAGATGTAAGGATTTGCTGTTTTTTGTTATTTATGACAATATATGAAGAGAAAATAATTAAAATGGAATTAGATCTTGAAAAGGCAAATTGTGATGAGCATTTTTACAATATTTTTGACATTTTATTGACTAAATGATTAATCGATTATATAATCGACGGATGCCGCACATCTCCCTTCACAATGGTGTCTGTGCCCATTGAGTATCGGACATAGCATGACTCATCCGCATTAAATACGGTTTCTCCATCAAGGTCATCAAAAATTAAATGTTTTTGCTCTCAGTTAACATAAATTCAGTCATAGTGGGCAGCTGACTCAGTTTTCAGTGACGCGGAAATCCCTGACCTCACCTTCCCTGACTTAGAAGTAAATCCAGTGAGTGCTATGCAGTGAAGTATACAGAATTACAGTTTGGGGAAAGCGAACACTTATGTCGCCATTATTGCTCAGTATCAGGAGAGAAAACTTGGAACAGTACATCCTTAATCCCTGCAGTTTCCTTGGTGAGAATAGTGTTATATTTAGTACCATGTATCACGGTCTAAAAATGTGAAAATAAGACCCGGGTGGTAACAAAACAGAAGTATAAACCAGAGGAACAGACCCATCATTTCTGTCGTTTTCCGTTCCTCTGTTTTTTTGTGCCCTTGCTTTACCTCTCCAGCCAGTTCAAGCCTTGTCTCGAACACACATCACATCTACTTGTAAACAGTTCCCATGTGTGTGTAAGTGTCTGCCTGAGTGCATGTGTGTCTGTGTGTGTGTGCGCATATGTGTTTTTGTCTGCGAACCATTCCAGTAATAGAAGAGGACAGATCTGGGGTGGAACTTTAAGAGCGTGGCTGGAGAGCTGCCGTCAAAACAGTTCAGAGTGACAGCTTGGACTTGCAGTGTCACATCGCTGTCAGTGTGTGTGTGTGTGTGTGTTGTGCCCATAGCCCAGGGTGTTTTCAGGTATAATGAGTGCCCACAGCAGTGTTTGTTGCTCCTGTATCTAGGCCAGCTCAGAACAGCATCCAGGGCAGCCATCACTTCTGTCAGCTTGCAGCTAAACAGACTAAAGCTGGTGGCACTTTTTGCTGCAAAAACTCACAAACTTGAGCTACCAAAAGTAGTGCTGTGGGAGAAACATGACTTTCTCTTTTCTGGTTGCCTTTTGGCAGCATCTTTATTCACCTTTCTTGTTTTATTACATTCTGAGTATTCAGCCACACATTTGTATGCGGTAGCATGTCTGCCTTCAGTCTCAGCCCACTGCTAAATTAACAGCCGGTATTGACCGTGGTGGTAATGTCGTTGTGCATTTGCACTGCTTCCTTCCATCATCTCTCTCTATTTCTGTCTTCTTCTTTCTGGGTCAGGATGAGCAACCTGATCAATAATGGATGGTAAGGAGGGGCAGGTTTGGGTGAAATGGTTTGAAGGAGAGAAAGACACCGGACTCCTTGGATTTCTGCCATTTCATGCTCACTGTGTAGAAAGCCAGACATGTGGGGTGGGGGGGCATTTTCACACGCATTCACACAATACCACTCCCCTCATTTACACTTGGAATGCAAAACGAACCGACAGGTGGCTACTATGACTGGGTAGAAATGGGATCATGGGGGGGGGGGGGGGGGGGGGGAAATCTCCAAGAAGATAAGGCCATCCGAATGAAAAGTAAGCGGTACAACGAAGACTGTCAGCTGTCTGTGCATTCTTGTATACATCCAGAAATAGACTTTCAGGACAAAGACCCCAATAAGTTGCAAGGTTTAAAGGAGTAACAGGTGAACTGAATGACACTGATCATCTTGTTACAATGCAATGCAAAAAAGTGACATCCGCCAACCACCCTAATGGAAATGGCACTTTCTGATTGGCAGTGGTCCCGCAGCAGGGCAGTGTGTCCTTCCAGACTGCAAAAACTTGGCCGGCCTCTAAATTCCCCAGATCCCAATTCAAATCACGCATCCATGGGACATTTTAATCTTGTAGCTGATCTTTGTATCTGTAAATGTATGCAGCTGTACATGTAGCTCTACACCACCATACAAATACGGAAGGGACATGCATGGTCTTATTTGAAGTCAGGATTTCTCAGCTTGATCAGCTCCCATGTGAATGATTGCAGATGCTGACCAATCAGAAGTGACCATTGTGATTTTGGTGTAGACAAGTACAGAATGTAGATAAGGTGTTATACAGGAAAGTGTAAGTCTTGCTGAGAATAAGAAGTGTTTCAAAGGTTAGCAGCCATCTTCGTTTTGCTGAGTTATTTTGTGTTTGGTCGTGCTGTGTTGGTGGGACTGAGGAACAAAGTCGTGTAGACAGAGCCAGACAGCCCTCAGCACTACAGACAGAGGCGGAGGAGGAGGAAAGGGAAAAAGAGAAAGGAGAGCATCAGTAAAGTAGAATCCCAGAGCCGATTACAAGACCTGCTCTCATCTGCCTGGAAAATGTGACTTGGGCTGTCTGGAGGGGGGTGGAGGCGTCACATTCCAGTTCACATCCCACTTCTTACTGGCTCGACGGGATGATGACCCTTACAGAGGGCTTAGATGTAGGGGAGGACCCGCATCGATCTTTTCTGACGGCATCTCTCCTCACAGCTAACACTCCTCTCCTGCAGCAGTGTCTAGATGGATAAAGGCTTTTTTTTGCAGCCAGTATCAACAAGGTATAGTGTGGAGCGCTCAGGGTTAGCTCCGGTTGAGTCACACAGCCAGCCATATATTTTGTAAATGGAGCGTGCTGTCGGAATCGCTCTTCATCCTAATGTGACTGTTAGGGGCCCGAGAGGGGTTTTCAGGGGCACGGGGCATGGCCTCCCTATTAAATTAATTTGAGCTCCATTAGACCTGCTTTCTAAACATTGGCGTCTCACGGGGCCGATGTCACTGCACGTCCCCCACCCCTCAGGCTGCCTCCCTGCGGATTACCTTATGCTTTATTTCACCTTCCTATGGATGGGCGGACTTGTTTTCAGTCGAGGTGTCGTGCATATGGTGTGTGTTGTTGTGTGCGGCTAATTACAAGGCCGCCGTCTCGAGGTTATGTGTGGCAGCCTTGAGAGGCAGGACGCTGACTCACTCCCTACCATTGACAGAAATGAGCAATGAGGAAATTGCACACATGCACAGACCACGAGTCAGTAACACATGTTATCATAGCAAATGTTCACACATGGTCATTAGCGCAGACACAGGCTGTGTGTATGCATTTATTTGTTGCGTACGTGTCATAATGCCACAAAACTCCTCCGTTCTGGCCTTTTAATCAGTAAAGAATGGCTGTGAGCGGCCGCTGGCTAGTGGCACAATGTTTAGGTCTGTGTTTATGAGAGAGAAGTGGGAGGCGGGGGGGAGGAGGGGGGTGGTCACGGACACATTTAGATATCCCACTTCTCTTTGTGGTGATGAGAAACTGCGCTCTCAGCTGTTAAGCACAAAGGCAGCATCAACAGTCACTGTCGGCCCGACTGACGGCTGACTCTGCCTGCCTGCCTGCCTGCCTGCCTGCCTGCCTGCCTGCCTGCCTTCCTGCCTGCGAGTGTGTGTGTTTGAAACAGAGTGTGTGTGTATGTGTTTGAGGGGAATCTATACTGCACTCACTGCACTGAAGCCGGGATGGAGGCCAAAACCATCCGCTTTCTCTTCGGCCAGCGCTGTAAAGGTAGGACGGTCGACAGACGAGCCATGATGCAGCTGCACCGGCTGGCAATTGGAGTGTGTGGGTGTGTGTGTTTGTGTGTGTGTTGATTCTTAACTCTTTCAAAAGGATGCATGTGCTGCCCGCTCAGCATTGGCAGGCAGCTATGAGAGCATAGCATTAATCTGTCAGCTGTCAGCACTGATCCAGCTTATCATCATCATGTTCTTGGGTGTGTAGACGTGTGCACGTGTTGCTGCGGACGCTTTTTTTTTTTTACGTCCCAGTCTGTAGCTGCAGGACCTCTCCAGAGGACTTTTCTGTAGCTGGTGATTGAATACGGTTACAGAGTGTGTCTGCAGTAAGTGCACTCTATTAATTTGAGGCCAGACTGGAGAGCAGCATGGAGGAGGGAGAGGAGGAAGGAGGCAGGAGGAAAATGAAAAGTGATAAGCTGGGATAAATGACTGCCTCTGGAGATCTCTCTGTGTGGAAGAGGATAGCTGATCGCACACATGCAAAGCGGTCTGTGCTTTACGGACGGGCGGGAGGGTTGAGGAGGGGGTTTTCAGCCAAGACTCCTGTCTGATGTGTCACAGCTTGGCCGGGTGTTTTACTCCATACCCATCAGCTGTAAAGAGGAAACCTTTTAAGCCTTTAATATCTTGCACATTGTTGTGGCACGCATCTTAATGACAGTGCTATGCTGCCAACTGTAATGTATGCAGCTTGTATAGATAATTGCATGTTTTTCAGAGAAGAGAGGCCTTTGATTCAAACATTTTGATGTGATTGTGGTTAGCATAATAAAGTCAAACTCATCTCTCTACCTCTTCCTCTTCACCCCCCTGCAGAGATCCGTGCCCAGCTGGTGGAGCAGCTCAAGTGTCTGGACCAGCAGTGTGAGCTGAGGGTGCAGCTGCTGCAGGACCTGCAGGACTTCTTCAGGAAGAAGGCGGAGATCGAGGTGGACTACAGCCGCAACCTGGAGAAGCTGGCCGAGAGGTTCCTCACCAAGACGCGCAGTACTAAGGACCATCTACTCAAGTATGGGAACGTGCACAAAACACTACCACACTGGGCGGCGGGTGATAATTCATGTGGTTTTATTGGAGGAAGATCGGAAACAGCTAATATTCTTCTTTTGAAAATTTGAAGTATGAAAACATTTCTATTGATAAGCAATATATAAAGGACCTTTTTAAAGATGAGTGACTTCCTAAGAAAAGGGAAGTAGAGAAGAAAGAAAATCGAAACTGAAGGACGATTTGTCGAATGGAGAGGGAGGCTGTAAAACACGGACTCACTAACTGCTCCCGGTCTGACTTATTAAAACATAACTGCTTCATCGCTTTTATGCTACGTTAAGATGCTAATTTCTGACAACAGTGAGCTTGTGTGAGTTTGCGATGTTTCAGTGTGTGTTTGTGTGTGTGTGTGTGTGTGTGTGTGTGTGTGTGTGTGTGTGTGTGTGTGTGTGTGTGTGTGTGTGTGTGTGTGTGTGTGTGTGTGTGTGTGTGTGTGTGTGTGTGTGTGTGTGTGTGTGTGTGTGTGTGTGTGTGTGTGTGTGTGTGTGTGTTAACTGTAAATTTAGCCAGAAATGGGCAGGTGGTGATTTTGTGCTCTGACTGTTTTGCAGTGTCTTGCTGTGTAGGTAACCTTGCCCAAAGAGGGATTCTCTCTCTCTCTCTATCTCGCTCCCTCTTTCTCTCCCTCTCTGTGCATACAAAAACACACTGGAGCTCATCAGCCTTAGCAGCGGGACATGTTCTTGTATAATTTATCTGGCGGTTTTTGGTGGGAGAGAGCAGTCTGTTTCCCTGTGGGGAAGGATTCACTAAAGTGCCAATCTAACCATAAACCGCACACATACACACATGCAAACACACACTCCCAGCGGAGAAACCGCAGATAAATAGAGGCAGAGGATCCTTTCCATTTAGCTGATTATGCCTCCTTGCGTCCTCGCTCCTCCGTCTCCGAATGTTTTGATGCTTTAGACTCATCTTGGAGGAGGGAGGCGCTCTGAACAAGAAACACAGGTGCGTTCAAAATGGGCAACACCCTTTCTATTAAAGGATCTAAAGGAACTGTGATCATTACCGCAGTATCATTGTCAGTCGGTACATCATTGACGCAATAATGTTTTTTGGGGGTTTTTTTCCCCCTTTTCAAACAACCCTTGGGGACAAAAGTAGCCTGCACCAAGTGTGCCATGATGTGATGGGACAGCTGTGCATCATCAGTAACTGCTCACTCTTCAGAATGGTGTGAAAGGATGATCCCTGATCTCTCGCTTGCATCTCCAGGAGCCAAGATGCAACTAACGAATGCAAGGGATGAAAAGAGGAGACATATTTCATGCAGAGCACCCAGTGTTAAAGGAGCTCTATGTAACAATTTGCAGCAATATACCCGCATAAATCACTTTTTCACTGGTCATATGGAGGCAGATTTTAACGTGGCATGAAAAATGAGACGGTTGCCTGTACAAGCCTGTGGAAGTTGTTTAGAGGGGCACTGTGTAGTTTTGAGAATCATTTCAGACTCAGAATTGTATTGTTATAGAGGTAATGATACAAACAAACAAAAAACAAGGTGTTCTCAGGGGAAAATAAATTCCCAATAAAACTGTCTATATTTGGCAGACCCTGCCACCTTTCTAGCTTCAAACAAAGGTAAAACAGTATGAAATTGTGGTTATTATAGGTCACTTTATTCATGTCTTCCCCAAACTGCATCGTGCACCTTTTAATGCACGTTCTCAGTGCCTCTCTCCATGCCTCTAACAGAGCAACAGTAGCTAATGTTAGTTTAGAAATGTAGTCCAATATCATGATCAAACAACGGACTCGTGAATAGATAAATGTCATTTTTTGATTAAGCAAAAAACAATTTATTACAGTTATTTAAATTCTTTCTACATGGCAGTAAATAAGATTTGATGCTTGCCCCTCAGGTGAAGTACTACACTTGCTGTGATTTCATCCACCAGTGAACAAAATCAGGAATCAATAAATGTGCAGCAACTGCATCTCTTATCTTCGTAGTCTACTGTATCATTTTGTTAAAGTTGAAAAGGTGTAGCATGTATTTAACTGCTTGTTCTTGGAATTAAGTCCAAAAAGAAATAAGAGAACAGCTCGGTAAAACTTTGCTCTTTAACATTAGGTTATTATTGGTGTTTCCACTATTGAGGAAACGCTGTCTGACTTTTGTAATAGATTGGATCTTCCAAAATGACCGAAACTGTTGAAAAGGACTGGACTTTTTCCTTGTCTGCTCATCGTCTTTCTGTGTCTAACTTCCTGTTAACTATGACCTGCTCTCCTGACACCTTCCTCTTTTTTTCCCCCTGTGCTCTTCTTGTTCTCTATTCTCTTGCATTGCACACTATTCCAGAAACAATCATTTCTCCACTGGGGGTAAACCCACATCCATGGTCTCTCTCTCTCTCTCTCTCTCTCAAACACACACACACACACACACACACACACACACACACACACACACACACACACAGACTAAAAGGGATCGATAGGGTCTCTAAACGAAACCCAATTCCAACCAAGAGGACATACCCCCCTACACACACACACACACACACACACACACATTCCCTCCAGCTCAGATCAATACTTAGAAAGTGTGTGTTTCCCTATGATGGGGGAGGGAAGAAGAGCAGAGGGGAACGGAGGGCAAAGGACAGAGAATAAAACATGTAGTCGAGCAGCAGGTCAGCCACTGCAGCTGCTTCAGCAGGTCTGCTCAAGTCATGATCTATCAAGATGTCACAAGGCAATAAAACGATACGACTGACTGACTGACAGGGGTTCAATCTTTGCTTTTCATTTCTCTTTCTGCTCCTCTCACTTCTCTTCACCCAACATCTGTGTGTTTAACGGTCTCCCTGCATCTGCTGCTGCTCAGTCCGGGTGCCACACTGGAATTTCAGCTATTTTCCGGTTATGCGTGCGTATTTTTGTGCGTCTGAATGTAGGTGTGTGTGTGTGTGTGGGTGTGTGTGTGTGTGTGTGTGTGTGTGTAGGCCTGTGGCTGTTTCTCTGTACAGCCAGGCGTTGACGGTGCTCCAAGCAATGTGGGGTGTGAGGGTTGTGTGTGTTGATCCCGTGGAGACCCCTGGTATTCCTGCTATTTGGCAGCAGTGGTGGGGGGGTTACATGGTTTTAACTGTATTTTGTGTGTGTGCGTGTGTGTGTGTGTGCGCGCGCGCCCTGAGGCTGACAGGCTGATTGGTCACATGGAGAAGCCCTCACAAGTTGCCCAGTGATTAAAAGCCTGTATGCTAAATATTAGGCCGGTTTCATTGTTAATAAGCTGCAGCCCTTTATACAACCCACGCCCACAGCGACATACTATTTCAGCGTGGTTTTTGGGATGTGACTCTAAAGATCATGGACTGACAACTGCTGTTTTGCATCTGTTGTGGCTGTATTTGTTTAAATCCTTTTCCTCACTGTGTCTATTTAAATAGTTAATGATGCTGGACAATACCAACAAAATCACATATGACAGTGGCACCATGTACTGATGCAACACATTTGAGTACCTGGGCAAAAATAATCCCATGTAGGGAGGAGGTCTGTGTAATACTGCGCTACTTTGGCTGCAGTTTGGTACAAGAATACAACATTTAATGTGAACATATAACTTGAGCATGTCAAGATAGAGAGCATCCTTTTACCTTTTTTTCCCTAAAGAAACAATCACAAAATGCTCCATCTTAATCCCGAGCTGAGAAGCCGTTCTTCTGACTTTGGTGTGTTCATGTGCATCATGTCAGAATGTGGGAGCAACATGGACACCTAGAGTGTTGAAACAACACACTGACAGCTGTTTCCAGTAGTTGGAAGGGGGCTGCTATTAAGATTATTAGAGGAATCAGGGTCCATGTAAATGTAGCTGTCGTTGCAATCCAATCAGTGCAAGTTTCTTTACAATATCTAAGTAAATTAGAGGTAGAAATAATTTCATACCAAATAAAAACAAAGAAAGTATCACAAATATCAATATCATCCTGGATCTCATTTTTCTAATTGGACATTGTGCTGGTATTTTATGCAGCCAGAGCTTTAACCGTTCAGTTTGCGCCAGTCGTACAGATCCCCCTGCAGTGTTGCCCTCTTTAATGCTTCGCATCTTGATCCTAAATATAAATGACCATTTTGCATTTCCCCTCCAGCGTGAGTCACCAGCACCACCTGACCCCGCAGACTGACTCCATTCCCAGCGCGTGACCCTCGGTGGGCCAGCGACATTTCACTGTTTACCTTGTGATAGCTAAGGGTCAGAGAGGGTTAGGTGATATTTCAGTGCCATTACCATGGTGATCACTGGAGGGCTGAGGCTGACATGTCACATGGATAGGCAGGTCAGCGGCTTGAGTAAATAAGAGGAACTGTTTTGGTGGAGAAAAAAAACGTTGTGCAACCAGAGACGCGCCGGAAAACAAACAGACAGCAGAGAGAAGTCTGAGTGCGTCCACATGACCATATTGTTCAGATTTAGCATTCGACACGTGAAGAGCTGCATCATTTGGGCTCCATAATTTTTTGCGTAGGTGGATATTATGATTTCTTTTCCTTGAAGTCATTATTGTTATTCCACTCAGTTAGTCATCTGACCATCTGACCAGTGACAGCCAGTACCAGCATATCGTATCACTATGACTCATCTCATCAGACATGCGCACGCACGCACGCACACACACACACACACACACACACACACACACACACACACACACACACACACACACACACACACACACACACACACACACACACACACACACACACACACACACACACACACACACACACCTCCCAATGGACACCGCCCCCTCTTTATCCCCCTTGGTCAAAGGCTTTCTCTGTCTGTCTGACCTTGTGTATACTTGGGTCACTGCTCTACTTTTGCTGACCCCCATCTGTGTGTATCTGTGTGTGTGTGTGTGTTTGCGCGTGTGTGTGTGTGTGTGTGTATATTTGTGTGTGTGTGAGTGATGTAAATGCCTCGCAGCTCTTTACTGTCTCTATCCACTTAAAGCTCCTTTTAGGTGCACAAAGACCTTCTTTCATCCACTTACACTCACTCATAATCCATTTTACCCACTAGATCATCCATGGATCATCCATAACACACACTGTACACACATGTGCACGCCCCACACACACACACACACGCACGCACATACACACACACACACACACACACACACACACACACAGTCAAACATGTCGTGCATGCGCCCTCTGAAAGGGCTTGTTTTGTCGTGTAGGCAAGGCATTGACATCCTCGCATTTGTGTAACCGCTTTATGGGCACTTGAAGCAAAGACAATGAAACCGTATTGAGCCATTAGACAGTTAGTGAAATCATTACAGTCTTTAAATCTTTCACTTCTCGCTCTCTCTCTTTTTTTCCCTTTTCTTTCTGTAACAGCTGTGCTCGTGGGGGAGTCTTAACTCTTCCTGCTGAGTTTTGTACCCTGGCTGAATCCCCTGTTTGGGCTGGCTCACTGACCGTGTGTGTGTGTGTGTGTGTGTGTGTGTGTGTGTGTGTGAGGGTGGCTGCTTTGTGCATAAATCTGTCTGGGCATTAATTCTCTCCCCGCCCTTTATCCTAATGTCTTGTCTCATCTTTGTTAAAATGGTGTGTGAAGAGTGTATGCCTTTCTCTGCATTTTGTGCATATTATGTGCGCACATCAGCAGCATGAAAGGGTGAAATTAGGAGATGAAAGAGACTTAATGTTAGCAATTTATTTAAAAGGATTCTCAGAGGTCCTTGAATAAGTATTTTTTTTTATGTATCTCTCTGTGTGCAGGAAAGAGCAGAGCATTTTATCACCGGTGAACTGCTGGAACCTGTTGCTGCTTCAGGTGAAGAGAGAGAGCCGTGACCACGCCACTCTGTCTGACCTCTACCTCAACAACATCATTCCCCGCTTCGCACAGATCAGCGAGGACTCAGGACGCCTCTTCAAGAAGGTAACACACGGCGTCACAGATCGAACCTTTTTCAAAGTCATTGTTGTTCTGTTTTAGGGGTATTATGAAGGGGTGCAGAGGGTAGGTGCCTGCTCCTTAGGGTCCGTCTGCAATGAGCTATGCCATATAATGAGATGTATGTGTTGGTATATACAGTACAGAATATGAAACCCTGGTACGGATATAGGATCAGCCCTCAAACTAGGTTTTTATCTGTGCTTGCTGTAAGCCATGGTTGCGGTTGTTAACAGTTCTTTTGAGAGCTCGATGTGTTGTAAGGAATCATATCAACATTTATTAGAATTCACGAGCCCATCGTAAAGATTTAAACAAGGCTCAGCTAGTCTGTTACATGTTTGCTCAAATGCTCATTTTCAGGTTCATAGTTTTATTTTGGGTTACTACTTGAATAGGTTTACAAGCTTTAATGCTCCAAAAACACATCAGTTTTCTCATACTGACCAGTGCTGCAGCACTATATTCCTTATATATTACTATATTCTGTTTGAAACACGCTGTCTTGTAGCTCCTGTCTCTTTAATACCAGTATTCTCTCTGATTAACCAGTCTGACCTGACTGGTCAGCTCACACATTCCTGATCTAGCACCACTAACAGCAACAGAGCAGCTGTTAATAATATGTCTCTTTTAAAATAATTGCGCTTCTACCGTACCTACTGAAATTATTGTCTGATAATTATGTTTTTGTGTGTCACACCAGTAGCTGACATGTTGAATCCATGTCATATTTTTGCCCTGTCCATCCATCCCTCTCTCCGGCATCTGTTTTCTGTCTCGTCTGATTTATTGACTGACAGCGAGTGAGCTGAACCTCGGGCCAGCCAGGAGAGGTTATGTTGCCTCTGTCTCATACAGTAGCGTCATTCTTGTCTCCTCTGATCTCTGCCTCGTATAGTCTGGGAGAAAAGAGACGAGGCAGACAGAGGCGGAGGAGATGTGGAGGAAGAACAGAGGAAGAGAGAACTGAGAGAGTTGGAATGGAGAGAGAGGACAAGAGAGAAAAGAGAGAGGAGATGAAAAGATTCCTCTGGAGATCAGAGCTCGTAGAACAAATACCAAGACTGAGTCAGACATATTAGACCAAACACACAAGCTCAGAGCAGGTATATGTTATTATACCTCACATCTACTGTAGTTCTAACAGTTGAACATTATAAATATACAACCACTTACCGCTCATGTTTTCAACTTACATGCAACTTTCTTTGTTCTGCATTACTTTTCTGCCAGGTGAGCTGATTTTGTCGATTGTTACGTCTTTGTTCTGGATTTAAAATCAGAATTTGGTTTAGGTTAAACATGTTAAAGTCAAGGTAAGGATATGGTGTGAGAAAAGAATGTGCAAAGCACTCACAAGTCGAGTAAGATAAGTGCGTGCGTGGAAGGCAAAGTGAAGCAGTCTGTGTTTGGAATGTCATGGCAGAGGCTGCTGATTCCCAACCAGATAGGTTGTCTTTGAACTACAGTCTGATCGTAGACGATGGGAACTCAAACCTCCCTCTGCCTACACATTCTCTCCTTTTCTTTCTCTCGGGCCAGTCATTTCTAGTTTGATGACGCTGGTTGTTCTTTGGCACGAGGGTCGCTTCCATCGTGTCCGAGTCATAAACAGGCTGCACACAGAGAATGCACTGATGGCTAATTAAGCAGATAATTAGTTCATTTATAGCATTTCCAGTCAGTGCCATGAATTACCAGCAGTGCCAGGGGCCATGACACGCGCAGCTCTCACACGCACGACTCATGAGAAGAACATCATGATCCGTATTAGAGAAGTGGACACATTCATCTCAGCCAGTGTGGAAAGTAGTACAGAATGATCCTGTCAGCAGCACAGTGGGAGTGTGTCTGAGAGCCTGTCAGTGAAAGAGAGGAAGTGCTAATGAGTCGAACTGTATTAATGAGCACACAGTGTCGACCTGGACCACAGACATCAGGGCTAATGAAGCGTGCTAGTTGCCAGTTTATGTTGCTGTCTTGCCGAGGCAGACGGACAACCACAGGTAAAATGAGAAGTCCAAAGGTCAAGATCCACAGTTGACAGATAGGTGGGCTCAGCCACGGCTGATTGCTTTTTGATTGGCTCGAGTCTGGCTGCTTGTCACCTAATATGTGCGTCCTACAGAGCTTTAAAGAGCGAGGGTGGGACAGGCTCAGTTATCCCGTTACCTTAAATCTCCTCCCTGTCGCTTCCTCTCTCTGCAGCCTTCTGTTCCTGACCTTTGCGCTCTCTGTAATTCTCGCAATTTTTTCCCAAGACGGTTTCACCTTGCCCTGCCCTCTGTGCTTTGATTGGCTGGTACTTCTGTGTTGTGAATGGCTCATACTGGCGGCCTCTGTGTGGATTTGAAAGGGTCTATTTTAATACAAGATCTAATCTTTGGTTCTGTTTTACCCCAAAGAATGGCTTTTTTTTCCTAAACCTAACCAAGTAATTCTGTTAATCTAAACCAAACTGCGACTGACAAATGAAGACATGAATATAATTAGTTTTATGAAATTTTCTCATCTTATGAGTGCTTAAAGTCTTTCTGCCAGAAAACTTCCCATCAAACAGTACATCACAGCACAGTAGAGCAGGAATAGGTGACAGTTATTTTTGGAAACAAAATAATGCTTCTCCCAGATAGATTCAGTATTTTGATCCACAACCCTCTCTCTCTCTCTCTCTCTCTCTCTCTCTCTCTCTCTCTCTCTCTCTCTCTCTCTCTCTCTCTCTCTCTCTCTCTCTCTCTCTCTCTCTCTCTCTCTCTCTCTCTCTCTCTCTCTCTGTAGGCTTGTAAACAGATTCTTCTCCCTCACCTCTCCTTCCATTTGCTTTTCTCCCCCTTAATTTCACCACCCCTCACCTTTTTTTTTTTTTTTAACTGGCTCACCTCTGAACTCCCACTACGCCACAGCCCGCCCCCTTCTGTACCCTCTTCTAGGAGAAGACAGATGCTCAACATGCGCTAGAGAAATCTGTTCTTGCTTTCATTCTGCATTCCTTAACCTTTTTTTTTTTTCAGCTGACTTTCTTTGCTTTTTTTCATTCTTCTCCTCTGTTCTCCCATGTTTATCCCCCACTCTTTGTTACCTGTTAGGTCATTTTTGTTTGTGTATGTGTCAATTTGTGCGCACAGTTTGATAATCAATTACTTGTTTATGTGAGCCCAAAGTGTTGCTTCAAATTGCGTCTTTTGTACAACCAGCTGGCCAAAACCCAAAGACTCTTCATTTATTATCATAAATGCCAAAGAAAGGGCAAAATCCTCACATTTAAGAAGCTGGAGAAATAATTTTCTTTAGGCCAACTCATCGACTATTTGCTGCAGCTCTAACCTACTTATTACTTTCTTTTCTGTGTGTGTCTACTGATCTGTGGGCTGCCGTGATGCCATCAGTCACTCGTGGCTCCTGGCTGTTAATGTATGGAGAATGCTAGTGCCTGTATCACTCTCTGTCCTCCTTTTTGTGTCATCTCGCCCCTGTCTTCAGCTCTGTTGTCCTATTATCCTCTCCATCTTGCTCCTTTTCCTCCCTGCCAATGTGTAAAGATCAGTATCTGTAGCTTCCTACTTTAACTCCACATCCATCAAGTCCATTACTGCCCCGCTCATTTATCTGGGCCAGCGACTCCCCCGCTCCTGTTGAGCCAGAAAATCTAGTCCTGATTGATGATGGGCAGTTGGTTGACCACATGACTAAGACGCAGAGGTGACCAGGTGGACGGTTGGCCAGCAGAGGCTGAACGTATTGATGCCGAGCTAATAGTTAAGGCTCTTTATTCACATTGATCTGTCTTTTTCTGTCTCCGCAGAGCAAAGAGGTCGGCGTACAGCTGCAAGAGGACCTGATGAAAGTTCTTAATGAGCTTTACACGGTAAGAGAAACCCTCTCATATGTGGATACATCTTGTGGGATGTTGGATGTTAAGGCTAAAGAAAATGCTTGTTAACTTTATTTAACAGTATTTCACATCAAAAGGTACAAAGTATTTAACTGCAAGTAAAAATTCTAATAGACACATGACATAGGCAGACAACACAAAAACATGAAATGGAGATTAAGGAGGCAACTTGGCTACATTCAGCTAAGGATTAAAGATTTTTAGCCGCACTAGCGTCTTGGCTCAAGGGGATAGCTGTTGTTCAGTTTGTCCATTTTCATCCAGACTGAAATATTACAACAATGAACTGTTGGATGGATTAGGCCCTCACACCAAATCAGTTGTAGTGGGGACACACCAGTCCTCCCATTCATTGTGAGTCAATGTAGTGTTTTTAGGCTTTGTTGGGGTGCAGGGGTTGCCAAAAATGAACTGCTTCGAAAGGGTGAAACATAAATAGCTTTTGGAGAAATGCAATGTGGTGGCCAATCCCATAAACTGGCGATCAAACAAACTGGACAACAGTAAACAATGAAACTTTATACCTGCTAAACATCAGCACGCTGTCTAATGTTAGCATTTAGCTCAGTACAGCTTGACAGAGGCTTCTAGCTAGCATGAATGTAGACTCTTGTTCACATGTGTATGTGTTATAAAGCAATTTAAAGAACAACACTGAATATACTGTACACCCGTCCTCTGTGAGTCACTATTGTGTCCGCCCTTACTGATTGCACAATCACTTTTGATATTTCAGACATCATGACAGCCTGTTGTTTTGGTCCTCACATGCTGTCAGGGGCATGGTAGCATCCGGTTACACATGTCCATGGTACTGCCAAAAGGACTCAGGCAATCAGAGTGTGTTTCACTGTCTGTGTGTGTGTGTGTGTGGGCAAAGTTTCCTCCCGCAGCACAGCCCTGAGCAGCAAGCAGCTACATGGCTTCAGCTGAGCCAGGCCCATAAAAGCAGGTCTTATGCTGTAATTACAGTGTATAGTAAGAGATAGAAATAGATCTGGTTTGAGTGACGCGCACATGCTCACGTGCATACTCATAGACGGGCCAGTGTGTTTGTCTGGAGGGGATTGAGCAGTGTAATAATGGCTCTGGTGGTGGTCACTGGAATAAGGCTGACAGTGCACACACACGCTCGTTTCATGTGTTTAACCCTTCATGTCAAGCTCATACCACCATGTCGTGTAGTACAGTAGAGGAGGCTGACTCATTCTCTGCAGTATTTTTGAATGCCAGCGCTAGAAGTTCCTTCCAAAAAAATCTAAGTGTATTTGAACCTCCGTGCTCCGCTCTGCTCATTATCCTGACTGCCGTAATCCCACTTTCGATCCGGAGCCAAGAACCGAAGTAAGAGAGGGAGCACATGCTTATGTTTGCCTAAAACTCTCCACCCTTGTTCCCAGGTGATGAAGACGTACCACATGTACAACACCGACAGCATCAATGCCGAGTCCAAGCTGAAGGAGGCGGAGAAGCAGGAGGAGAAGCAGATGGGACGCTCCGGTCGACAAGACGACCGCCAGACGCCCCGCTCCCCCGACACCCTGGCCAGCATCAAGAGTGACGAGAAACCCGTCCGACGTTCTAGCGTGAAAAAAATCGAGAAGATGAAGGAGAAGGTGAGCTGGGGTCGGACCTGCCGTGGGGGAAGGGAAGGGGAGGAGAGGAAAGCTGTCTCGGAGTGCTCCACCTGTTGTTACGCTGGCTTACAGCGCGTCTCATTAATGATTTATGAGTGCACGATTGGCTTATTGCTAACCTTGTCTACTACAGCTGGGGCCTGTCACAGCAACACAGTTCTCCACTTCTTATCATCCATAATCAATACTGAGGCGTTTCACTCTAACACCTATTAGTCCCCTCCCTTACCTCCCTCACTCCCTCCCTCCCTCTACCTGTCATTACCCTTCTTCTCTCCCTCTTGCCGGATATTTTTCCTTCTCTCCCTCACTCCCTCTCTCTCCTATCAGAGACAAGCCAAGTACACAGAGAACAGGCTGAAGGCCATCAAGGCGAGAAACGAGTACCTGCTCGCTCTCGAGGCCACCAATAGCTGCGTCTTCAAATACTACATCCACGACCTCTCCGACATCATTGACGTGAGTATCAATACACTCTGTTACTCTGTGTGAGCGACTAACATTTGTAGAGGTGTGTGTGTGTGCGTGCGTTCTAACCAGTGGTGGGCCCCCTCGGTCAGTCTCTTCGCATTAGCTTCAGTGCTCCTAATGAAGCCAGCAGACCGGTCACCCTCTCTGCTTTGCTTCCCAACACTCCACACATCAAAGTGGTGTTGTGTGCCCCCACACCCCACCCTCTCCCACATACAGCCAGTGGCCAAAACAACCAGACGGCATGGAAGAAGTTCATTTTCTGACGGATAGAAAACATCCTAACTGCTGGCTGGACTGATAGAGCGGTGGCTCAGACACGGTTTTTCCACCCACATGGAACCGGTTCTGCTCTGATTCATCTACCTAATTTTGAACCGTTGGGAGCATCAAGGAGCAAAATAAATTTGGTTGAATAACTAGCTGGTTGCAAAAATTGTCAGACTTTTTTTGACCCTTCGTGCAAACTGCAGTCAAGAGGTTGTTTTGCATTGTGCACTCTCCTTTCTTTGATTTTTGATTACAAATGTCCTGCTCAAAACTGGTAGAAATGCTGGCTGGTCCCCTTGATAGCACCAAGGTTCATTTGAAATTATATTCCATTTGTTCATAATACGGTGGCGCAGTGGTTAGCGCTGGTTCACGCTGTTGCGGTTCGAAGCCCGGCTAGGGCAGGGCCTTTCTGTGAGGGGTTTGTATGTTCTCCTGTGGCTTGTGTGGCTTCTCTTCGGGGTAATCCAGCTTTCACCCACAGTCCAAAGACATGCAAGTGAGTTTATTCGATCACTCTAAATTGCCCATTGGTGTGAATGTGAGCGTGAATGGCTGTTGGTCCCTATATGTCAGCCCTGTGTGGTGGCTTGTTCAGGGTTTGCCCCACCGCTCGCCCAATGTCAGCTGGGATCAGCTCCAGGCCCCCCCCCCGTGACCCTGCAAGGATAAGCCTTTACTGAAATGAGTGGATGAATGAATACTTTGCTCAGACCTATGTGAGCCCAGCTTTTTGCCCAAAATGTGATGAATATATTGTCTTCTTGAGCCATTATTGCATGCTTGTGTGACAGTGCTGTGACCTCGGCTACCACGCCAGCCTACACCGCGCCCTGAGGACCTACCTATCTGCAGAACAGAACGTAGAGACGTCCAAACACTTGGGCCTGGAGACGCTGGAGGGAGCCACGGAGAGCCTGGAGGCCAACGGAGACAAACAGAAACTGATGGAGACCTACAACAACGTCTTCTGCCCTCCGGCTCGTTTTGACTTCCAGTCCCACATGGGAGACACGGTACAATACAGAATCTCTTTTTAAAAGTTGAAGTCTGTGCACTCGGAAGGGCAGAATGTTTTAAAGATGATCTCAAATTGTGAAGTGTCTCATTTTCCACTGTGTGTTGGGGTGGGTGTAGATGGGAGTGGTGTGTGCACAGCAGCCATTGGAAATCGAGTTACTCCAGAGGTGTCAGCAGCTGCAGTCCCGCCTGTCCACGCTCAAGATTGAGAACGAGGAGGTCAGACATCGTTCGGTTTCCCTCTTCTTTTTTTTTACCAATTCGTCTGTTTGCTCTTCTGTTGACATCTCCTCTTCCTTTACTCTCCATCAGGTGAAGAAAACCATGGAAGCCACTCTGTCCACCATCCAAGACATGGTGACGGTGGAGGACTACGACGTCTCTGAGTGCTTCCACCACAGCAACAGCATGGAGTCGGTCAAGTCTACTTTCAGCGAATCCTATCTCAGCAAGCCCAGCCTGGCCAAACGGCGGGCCAACCAGCAGGAGACGGAGCAGTTTTACTTCACGGTCAGTGCTGATTGTTGTCATCATCGATCCACAAATGCCCCTTAATTGACTGAACTTTAAGCTTTCCTGCAGTTAAACGTGGCGATGTGTGTCTTTGTTTTTTCGTGCTGCAGAAGCTGAAGGAGTTCCTGGAAGGCAGGAACCTGATCACCAAGCTGGAGGCCAAGCATGACCTCATCGATAAGACCCTGGGAGAGAGTGAGTGGGACAGTCATAGCTTGAAGACATTGTCCTTGTGTGTCCTGTCCTGTTTTTTGTGTGTGTGTGTGTGTGTGTGTGTGTGTGTGTGTGTGTGTGTGTGTGTGTGTGTGTGTGTGTGTGTGTGTGTGAGAGAGATCTGGGAGCCCCCCCAATTGGAGGAAGATGGATTCAGGAAAAGCCTGATGCCCAGAGGCGGAATATGGAGCATATCAGGGAGATGAGTGGTTTACTGGGACACATTAGTGCCCAAGCAGGGAAGCAGAGAGAGTTTTAATATATCTAATAATCACAAGCTGTGTGTGTGCCTGCATGTGCGTGTGAGTGGAGGACTAGGTCACAGTGACAGTGACCATATGTGGATGCAGCTGTGTGTTTTGGTCTGAGGAGGGGGATGTTCCTCAGAGCTCAATGTGTTTGTATTTCCACAACTTTACAGGTAAGCCGTTCTCAAATGGTGTGTGTGTGTGTGTGTGTGTGTGTGTGTGTGTGTGTGTGTGTGTGTGTGTGTGTGTGTGTGTGTGTGTGTGTGTGTGTGTGTGTGTGTGTGTGTGTGTGTGTGTGTGTGTGTGTGTGTGTGTGTGTGTGTGTGTGTGTGTGTGTGTGTGTTCGCAGCTTTATGCAGGAAGTTTGTTTCCCCGTCTCTGTCCATCTGAAGCCGTTTCCTCACGTGTCCTGCTTCTACTAAAACCGTCTATCTCTCTCCCCTCCCCCTCTTCCTGTTTCTCCCTTCTTTAGGTCAGAAGACTGACTGTTGCCTTGCCAGGTAGGTGTGGTGAAGGAAGGAAATATGCACACACACACCAGCACGCACACACACACACATGCTTACACTTGCATATACCATAGCAGCCTTTGAGTTTGATTTCTTGGCAACGCGGGCTATTATTTTCCCCGTCACGGTTTATAGATATTCTCAACACATGTGCGTATGTGTCTGTGTATACAAACAGAGAGTAACCAGAGTATAAATAGACTTTCTCCGGAGACATAATGACAGACTGCCGTTTGTTTCTCTCCCATCTCTCCCTCTGCGTAGTGGACGGAGGAACTCATCGGTACGGAAGCAGGTAATTATCTGCCATAAGTGTCTGTGTGTGTGTTTGTTTCTGAGAGGCCACCAGCTCAGAGCCGCCGGAGCCATGCTTTTAACTGGTGCCACATGTTTTCTCACAGGATGTATGGACATCCAGAGGTTGACAGCACTTTGGTTCAACCCAACACGTAATTTTTTATCTGCAGTTGAATCCGTTGGTGCGCTGTAATCCAATCTGAAACAACACTTAAGTGATCAAAGTGCTACTCCGCTGGGGAATCTCATGTTTGTGGCGCCCCACTGTGGCCGGCTTTGGTTTTGGCCATCAGCTCTCACTTAAAAGAGAAATACACAGATTGCTCACTTCATATTAAATGATACATGTACATATACATATTAAAAGCCACAGTGGGATTCCCCTAACAATGGGTACATACTGTAGCTAGTCCAACATGCAGCCTTCACCTCCCAGAGATTTTCTGGAAACCCCAAACAAACAAAGGGAAAAGGAAAAAGCGCCGTCTCCTAGCAACAGCTGGGAGCTACTACACCCACCCCCCCGCACACACACACACACACACACACAAGTGGGTGCATCGATGCATGTGCGTGTGCAGACATGTGTGTGGAAATCTTCCTGACAAGAAGTGCGCTGTGTGTGTTATTTTCCACACCAGTCTCCTGTCTTGCCTTCCTCTATCCGGAGTAATTTCTTCTCCTCCTGTTTCAGGACTCCGGTGAAGCCATTCCTCTGATGGTCGAGAGCTGCATCCGCTTTATCAGTCGGCATGGTGAGCGAAACTCTCCAGGGAAGCATCAGCTTTTCCTGTGCACTGATTGGTTGCATTGTTTGTGTCAAGTTTGATCTGTTCTGGATGAGATTTAAAATTGGGAATTTTACTAGAACATCATTGCTTCAAACTAAGAATATGCCAAATCTCCGGAGCCTTTTTGATGTAACACCTGTTTTTTGTGTGTTTATGTCTGTGTAGGTCTGCAGCATGAGGGCATCTTCAGAGTGTCAGGCTCTCAGGTGGAAGTCAATGACATCAAGAATGCCTTTGAGAGAGGTAAGCCAATCATCCAGCAGGAAACATGAGCATTTTAATCAGTTCATCCAACACTTTATAATCTTTTCTCTCCCTCTCCTCTCCGGCTTCTCCTCCGGATATAGGTGAGGACCCGCTGGCAGGGGACCAAAATGACCACGACATGGACTCCATCGCTGGCGTCCTGAAGCTCTACTTCAGAGGACTGGACCAAGCCCTCTTCCCTAAGGAAGTCTTCCATGACCTCATATCCTGTGTCTGTAAGTGTCTCATCCTTTTGGTCAGTTCTGTGTGTATTTATGTGCTTGAGTGTGCGAGTAATCTCCCGCGTGACATGGCTATGTTGTGTTCCAGCGATGGAGAGCCTCATGGAGCGGGCAGTCCACATCAAGAAAGGTCTGCAGTCTCTGCCGAACAAAACCCTCATCATCATGAGATACCTGTTCGCCTTCCTTAACCAGTGAGTAACACACACACACACACACACACACACAAATAATCTAAAGTAAACTAATAGGCCAATTATAGTTGTTAGTTGAACGTTTGTGGTTAAGTTAGTAGTTGAGCAGTAGTAGTTGTACTTCTGCTTTGTACTGGATGATGACATGACAGGAAAATAACAAATTTAAACTTCCAAAGAATTGCACAAGAATTACATTGAACTGTAATTAGAATGTGTCAATAAAACCGGTGTGACAGTCACCACTTTTTATGTTTGAGTTTCAACATATCTTCCAGCCTCAGGCATGCACTGCAAAAGAAACCAAATGTTTGGTTGCTGTTGTAGTTACAGAAATAGTAACACCATAGTCACTTAACTCAGTCTTCATACACCGCTGTGAAGCAGTCTCAAGAAGCAAACCGGGATATTACCTAAAATAGACAACTTTTCAACATTCCCTCCCCTCCTAGTATTTCCCTGTGGTATTACTGTTGGTGCTGGTGAACAACACAGCTACAGCTAGCAGCCTGGCTACCAACCAAAGCAAAGAACAACTAAGAATTCCAATCTGACCTTGAAACTCTGATCTCAGTGCTATGGAAAAGGGAGGGTAAAAAACACCTGGTTGTATAAACAAGTAGGCAGGTGTTGTCAGGGCTGGCTCTAGCCATTTTGGAGAGTGGTGCCAGATTAGTGGGCCCTTCTCCAGCAGCTGTTGGAGGCTTCCGCAAAAATGTCCTGAGTGCATCTGGACAGTTACAGAGTAGATAAACCTGACTATTACTGTACAAGCAAAAAGACGTAGCTGCAGCAGACAGAGAAGGACAAACAACCGCTGTAGCCTGCACACTACTACTTGCACCAGTGGTTCAGCATAACACATTATTACCTACATGTGATTACGCATGAGTAAAGCAAACAAGGTTGCACTGCAATTAAATAGTTACACATGCTCAACATTATGGGTGATTATTTGTCCATATTGGTTCAGCAAAGTTCAGCACAATGTTGAACACTGTAGGTAGGAGGAGGAACTCCGAACAGCAGCAGCAGCAGTCAGCCAGACAGCAGCAACAGTTAAACAGCCAAAAAAGCTAACAGGCTTGAAATTTAGATGATTCATAAACATCCTTAGCTGCTAACGTAGCTTCGTTATCTAGCATTATGAGCCAGTTTTTCTTTATTTTAATTTAAGTTAGCTAGTACAAATGAAACATCTTTATGCAAGACTTTCATTTGAACTAGCTAGCTTAAATTGAAATAAGGAAATTATTATTGTTTTTGACGATATTAAACCATCATTGTATTAACTACAGGATGGTGTAATTTTTTTACTGCTATTTATTTACATCAGAATGATAAGTTACAGTAAAGACCGTTGTCTATTGCAAGTTTAATCAAAAGCAGATTATGGCACACTTCAGAGGCTTGTGTCTATATTCTGCAAAGGTTCATGTTCACAAAATCACACATGCATTTCAACACATGCTTCATCAGATTTCAACACTAAAGAACACCAGATATTCTCAGCTAAGCACCCAGCCTACATCAGTGTCTACAATTAGCGTGTCATAGGGTGTAGGGTGAAAAAGACTGCAATAATTACTCCGACCAGAACAAAATGTGGAGAGATGACAGACCTGCTCCTACACATTTTCTATTAATGCTCATGTGAGTCACAATGAGATACCATTCCTCAAAGGCAAATGCTTTCAGTATCAATTGCTGCACAAAAACATCTTCCAGTGTACCAAAGTCTACTTACAATAAAAGCAGTTTTCAATCACCATAAACCACAGAAAGTCAGAAGACAATCAAATGCAGCAAAAAAAACAACAACTCGAGTGTAGCATTTATTTGTGTCTGTGTTAACAGCGCTGCATAATTTGATATAAGTCGCACAAAACTTTAAACTACTCAGCCATATATAAAAGTTTGGGCATGAAGATCTGCTTTTGAAAGGGGTTGTTTTTTTTTTTTTACACCACAGAAACTCAGAAACGCCACAAATAAACACCAGGATGAGGTCAAAAGAACTTAATTTGGCCTCCTCACAGTAAATCTAAACATCCTTTAACCTCTGTGGGAAGTCAAGTATGGACCCTAGTGACAGTCCGAAGTGCAAAGAATATTACCCCCTTGAGGAATCGTTGTGTTTTCCGCTTCAAGTCAAGTTTATTTGTAAAGTCCAATAGCCCCAATGCCAAGAAAAAGTGAACCTCTTGGATTTCCCTGATGTGTTGCACAATTAATCATAAAATGTTATCTGGAATTTTATAGAATCAAAGTCAGAATTAAAGTCAGGTTCAGAAAAGAATGTGAAACCTTGATTTTGGTCGACCTTATTTACATCAGTGTCCTAAACCAACCTGCATCTGTTGATCACATCGATTTAAGGATGATACTGCAACTTTGCTTTAATACTCCAAACATTGCAACAAGTGCAAAATGTTTCTACAATCAAATATTATCTCTTGTTTTAAGGTTTTACATAGCATTGTCCCAGTAACATTCAATATAAGAACATTCAACTTGCCAATTTAAACATGCAATATGTTTGAAAACATTCAAAACTTAAAAAATATAAAAAGAATGTGAAGTTAAGTTCCTCAATTATTAAAATCCTCAATTTTAACAATATGTTTCTCATTCACCTTTTAAAAGTTTTTTATGCCATCTTGCTTTATCTGAAGTATTCTGAATTCTTTTAAAAAAGACAAGGACAAACTCTACCAAAACGCATTGGCTAATAAGGGAGAATATTAAGAATCTGTGACAAAGCGTGTGTATTAGGAGGGTTAGCATAAAGGAGTCACAGACACAAACAAAATGGGACCTGAAATTTGAGACCCCTAAGTGACTCAAGTGGCCCGGGGCAGCTCGTGTGGACGCAGATGGGGAGCTTCTTCTTTTGCTTACATGATTTACAGTCAACACGATGGTCCTGCTTCTCCTCACACACTAAAAACATACACAAACGCACATCACGGCAGCGTACAAATGAGGTATGATGCAGACTTGGGTAGTGTTCACTGTCCTGACACACACAGATATGATTCACAGTTTATCCACAAGCAGTGGTGATGGAGACAATAAATGACATGTCATGGTTGTTTGTGTGCACAGTCAGTTTGTATATATATTGTGTTTAAGAGAGAAGGATTAGGTAATGGCCTCTGAATGACTCTGCTTTCCCTTCCGCCCAGCTTGTCTCAGTACAGCGATGATAACATGATGGACCCCTACAACCTGGCCATCTGTTTCGGCCCCACCCTGATGTCTGTCCCCGAGGGCCACGACCAGGTCTCTTGCCAGGCTCACGTAAACGAGCTCATTAAAACTATCATCATCCACCATGACACCATCTTCCCCGGACCGCAGGACCTGCAGGGCCCCATCTACACAATCCCTGGAGCTGGAGATGACTTCTGGTGAGTGTGTGTTTGTGTGTGAGGAGCGATAAGTCATGCAGGGGTAGCAGGACAGCAGGAAATGTCTTGTCCAATTGGTATCTAACTGGAGGAGGGCTTGGGAATGACAAGGGAGGGGGGTGGGGGTTGATTTAGGGGCTGCCGTGGAGTGACGGGGGCTCAGTCTGTCTGCCCCGCTCAGGGCCAGGGGGCCACGAGGATCAGCTTTCCCTCCATCACACAGCAGATTAAAGTACCGCCTGACCACATTGGCTTGGGAGAGCACAGCATGCGCACACCACAATGCACACAGGGGCCAACTTTCAATTTTACTGTAATGGCAAGCCCCGGCACCAGTTATTATGATTACTGCCAGTCAGTGCAGTTGTTTAGACTGTGAGACACTCTTAGGAGCAGCTCTCACTCTCTACTGTAGGAAGTGTAGACAGAAGGTGTTTTCACACTGTCATGGCCTGGCCAGAGAAGCCAATTAGCTCATGTGATCAATACTGTACTTATTCTGGAAAGTGGGAATTTTTAGAAATGAGTCTCCATTTGACTTTGAATTTAAGAGGCTGTTCCATCCAGACTAAAAAAAAAAGAATAGTTTTCCTCCTCTATAGTTCTATTCATACGTCTAGATTGTTTTGGTGTGAGTTCTGGATTATGTCGGCCTTTTCTTGTATGTAATGGAGCCCAGATGGCACACCACTCTTCAGTGTCAACAGCACAAGCATCTCATCCATGAGCAGATGCGCACCTCTTTCTGCACACTGATACAGTGAGCAGGTGTAGTTTGGTAGAAAGAAAATATCTCCTGCATGGAACTGCTCACATGAGATGAGCCAGTTCAGGAATTGACAACCACAAGTTTAGTGCCATTTAGTTCCATTAAGCTCAAGAGAAGTAGAAGTAGACATAAACAGCAGTACAGGTATGAGGAAAAACATGCACTTTTTATTTTGGGGGTTGAACTGTCACTTTAAAAGGTAGGGACAGTGGGTATTTGGTTGATTTGAGACTTACTTCATTCAAGACAACAAAATAATAGCTTTAATTTCCCCTCCAGATTTTTACTCCTTGAAGTGAAGAGTCATCGGTGCACCCAATAAGATGTGCCAACACCACACTTCATTGTGTAAATTAATAACTACATACCTGCTAGGGTGGAGGATGTTTTGCAATTTAAAAAGTGAAAACAATAATCAAAGACATGTTGAGGTCCGGTCAGTTTTCTGCGTTGGATCGTCTTGGACTAGTGTCTAAAATCTAAGCAGAGACATTCAGCACATTTTCAACAAAAACTGTGGTTCCAGGGAGTGAACAAGTTTCCACCGTCGCTCTAATCTCAACACTGAGCGGTGGCGTGGCACTTACGCTATGAGCTTACGTGATTTAATGGAGGAATATGAGGTCAGGCTGTGAGTCACCAACATGTGTTGTCAGTCTGACACTTCTGAAGTTGTGTCGTCTAACCTCATCTGCCCGCTCTGTCCACATCAGTGACAGTCCACACTGTGAGCCCCCCCTGGTGGAAGAGCCTGCGCCCGACACCGTCTCAGTCAGCCACAACAGTGAAGATGGTGCGTAATACACAGAAACCCGCACACTCACGTGAATACATGCTGTACATGTACATGATTTACTGTATATGATATTGTCACCGGTTTATGAGATCTCTTCCTGCTTTTCTCACCAGTTACTGTGGCTCTAACCAGTTAAACCAGCTCACATTCTGCTCCCCAGTAACCTGTTAATTATGCTGCTTTGTTACTCCTTTAACATTTGTGCAGTCACCAAACACAGCAGCACTAACCTGCTATGCACTAATCTGGCTTCCCTTGTCCTTCTCTCTTCTCTCCCCCATCTGTTGCTGCCCCCCCCCCCCCCCCCCCGCTTCCCCGTCACTTCCTGTGTCTGTCCACCGTCCTCTGAATCTCAGGCTCCTTGGCTGTTTCAGAGTCCGACCCGTTCGAAGCCATCGCTCGTTTCGACTACTCTGGCCGGACTAGTCGGGAGCTCTCGTTCAAGAAGGGAGCGTCTTTGCTTCTGTTCCAGAGAGCCTCCGATGACTGGTGGGAGGGACGACATAACGGCGTGGACGGACTGGTGCCACATCAGTACATTGTGGTCCAAGACATGTAAGTCGCTGGACTTAAAACTATCAAGCACAAGGAGCAGAATAACATTTTACTCATGGTCTTTGATGCAGCGGTTTGTGAACAGCCATCAAACGAAACTGCCCTCTGTAAAAAAAACATAAATAGAAATGACATTTGTTCTGTAATATGATCAAAGGTAAACACAGAAAGTAGTCCACTGGAAATCCCCGTAGCTAAGGAAGTTAATCTGCTATGAGACGTAGCAAATTGCATATAATAGCAGAACAACTTCCTTGTCAATTTTCCGTGTTGTATATCATACAAACAGAGTCATCTTTGTCTGTCATTAGTAAAGTCTGAATGTGAGAAAGACATTTTCTTCTTTCTTGATCGTCTCAGATCTGATGGGGGTAGGGGAAGTCCAAAACTTGATGTGGACAGCAGGGACCTGCTGGAGGAGAGGGTGTCCACTAGAGGCAGCGCTGCTTCACCTACTGGAGCTCACGTGGCTGACATCTACCTGGCCAACCTGAACAAGTGGGTGGCGTGTACAAATGCAGACTATTTACAATGTATCTGAGATTTTCCATTTGCAACAACAACAAAACAAACCTACAAGATTTGAGACTGGAGGATTGATTCATTTTAATGAAAAAAATGTAACTGAAACGTTTGTCTCCTTCAGGATGAGGAAACGTCCAGAGTCCGGGAGCATCCGAAGAACTTTCCGGGGCTCAGAGAGCGACAGTACCAGTCCGGGAGCCAGCGCAGGGGGAGGGGGAGGTGGAGGAGGAGGCCCGAGGACAGCTTCCCTTCCTGTTGGCGGGGCTCTGGTGAAAGAAACTGGAGACAAACGACCCGTCAGTGCTCACAGCATCCTCAACTCAGTCACTCGACACTCCTCTCTCAAGACCAAGGTACTCCAACGTCTTCAACAGATGAATGTGGTGGAGGGGTGTTTAATTCCAGCAAGCTTTTAATTGACCGCATTATGAACATTTAGGTGGAGAGTCCTCAGCTACGCAAGACAACCACCGCAGGGCGCTCCAAGAGCTTCAGCAACCACAGACCACTGGACCCCGAGGTCATCGCCCAGGTGGAGCCCAGCTCACAGGTACACATCAGTGACATCCACGACTGCTGTGGGGTTTTTAATGCACAAGTTAACTTTTACTTTACTGTCATGTTGCAGGACATCGAGGCTGCCATGAGCTCTGCCCTGAGTGAGCTTACTAAGCTGGAGAGACAGAGCACCTCAAAACACACGCACGCCCCTGACGTGGTCCTGGACACACTGGAGCAGCTGAAGGGTGTGGGTGGTGGTGGGGGGGGAGGGGCATCGGAGCCTTCCAGTCCACTCCACTCCCGTCTGTTGCGGGACAACGAGGGCGGCTCCTCTCACGGCCACCCACTTCAGCGCAGCGCCTCCTCTGCCAGCGACGTGCCCTCCTCCTTCCGCCCAGCCAAGAGCCAGCCGAGGAGCCCCTTCCCCTCCGCCACGTCCCCCTCCCTCTCCTCTTCCTCCCTCTCCTCATCCGTACCTTCCTTCAGAGAGCTGCGCCCGCCAGCGACGAGGCCCAAACCGGTGGTGTTCCCGAAAAGCGGTGGAGGAGCCTGCAGCCCGGCCATGGGCTCCCCGACCTCTACTGTTCCCCCTACACCTCCTCCTCCACCCACAGGCCACACACACTCTCTCCCTCACACCCCTCCTCCTCCACCTCCACCCCAGTCTAACGACAAATCCTGCCCGGCTTAGGATTCTCTCAGTCTGATCCACCTTACTGATTCTCACAAACTCTTGGATTCTTACAGCTCTTCTAGCAGGTGCAGAAAGCACTTCATTTTTTTTCTCACAAGACCTAACCCACTACTCATGTGTAGCATTCACTTCTCGGTGTCCAGGCGAGTTCTTAAGACGCCGTGTTCCCTTTAGAGTGTCGAGAGTTATTTCTGCCCTCTCCCTGCAGCTCTGCTATCACAGGCGTAGATTAAGATGCTTTCTCTTTCTTTGCCACCACAGAGATTATAGGGATCGAAGGACTTTTAAGATCTCGTACAAGGGAACAGGACTCAGGACGGGCACCTACAGCTTACATACACTAGTTTGTGATGTTTGAAATGTGTTTGAGTGAGCGTGCAAGCGTGTTACTTGCCTTTTACACACAGAATTAAGTGAGGAAAAAAAAGCACTGTTTGATTTTTGTATAGTAGACATGACAGAGTTTTTTTTTTTGTTTTTCTTTTTAATGACCCATGACTAGCGGACTGGAAGGGAGTGTTTGATTCCTGAGAATAGACTGTGAAATGCTAAGCTCTCATTCTGTGTAGAAATGAAAACTCACTGACTCGCTGCTTCAGAAGTGGAAAGACTGCAGATTAAAGGTGTTTCCGATTGATGGTGAAAGGAAAGAAAACTGGGCCAAATATCAGTGTAAGTCATGTGATCAAGAGCTTTATTTTATCTCTGCCTCCAGTGTTTGATCTGTTGGTGATTTTTTTTCTATTATTATTATTATTATTATTATTATTATTATTATTATTATTGTTCAGTACTAGTACCACAACAGGAGCATAGCAGGAGCAGCGCTCTCCACAACATAACAACAGTAACTCCAAATATAGCAATAAAAATAATGAAAGCTGGTAGTTTGAGGCATTATGCTGCTTCCCTCCTGCAGCTCTATTGTGTATGTAGAGGACCACTGAAACCCAGCATTTTTATAGGTAATGTTGAATCGCACTCGCACACGCATTTTCTCCAAATGTGTGTGTGTTTTGTGGCAGCTAAACACCTTTCAGGTTTTTCCTTGCATGCTGGGGCCATAGACATCAGTTTATATATCAGTAGTGCCAGCTAGAGGACGACTTCAAAACAAAGTTACAGCTTGCTCCTTTAACTATATCCTTCAGACTTAACAGTAAAAAAAAGGGGTTTTATTATTCTAATGGTGTGTATGTATGTGTAATAATCATAATGATAACTGGAAGCATGGAGCTGAGGATCCTCCTGAGTGTGTTTAGATAGAAGCACAACCAACCACCTCATCCGATACGTTCTTAAGCAAAAGTTTGCTTTTATTATTATAATTTTTTTTTCCAGTTGTTTATTAATGCTCAGATCACGTAATGGTAAACATTTTGAACTGTGTAGCTGTCTGGGTGTGTGCATGTGTGTGTGTGTGTGTGTGTGTGTGCCTGTGTGAGCATGCAAGGAGTATGTATGCACCTCTGCCCACCCCTGCTCCCCCACCACCCACCACCAATCATCATGGGATGCCACTCGGCAGCAACTATATGGCATAACACACAGGAAAACTCTTCAGCTAGCAGCAGCCATGCTGAATAAATATGCACTGTGTATGTGTTGCCAAAAAAGTCTGCAGGGATACATAAAATGTTGTCTTCAGTCAATGCCGTGACAACGTCCACGGCAGGCCATTTTTTAAAGGTCCAGTGTGCAGGATTTGGGATGATTTAGGGCCAGAAATAGAATCTAATATTCATAATTACGTTTCCATTAAAGGGGCAACATGTAGTTGAAGAAATTCAAACTCAGAACAACATCTGAATAAACAAGCTGTACTGAAAATAAGGTCCCCAAAACACCGTTTGAAGCTAGAAAGGTGGCAGGGCCCGCCAAATATAAACAAAGTGAAATGGTATGATATTGTGTTGTCCTTTGAGATCAGTTTGTTTATTCAGTCCTGAAAACAAAGAGAGATTATTTACTTTGTTTAATTTTTTTTTTTTCTGATTAAGTTTTCTTTGTCAAAAAACTACATAGTGCACCTTTAATTATATGTTAAATAATTATGTATTCACTTGATAAGAATCACTGCATTTTCATCACATTTGAATGAGCCTTTTATTTCTTTCTCAAACTTGTTCAGAGTAAACCA
Organism: Diplodus puntazzo; assembly: GCA_963678695.2. NCBI lineage: Eukaryota > Metazoa > Chordata > Actinopteri > Spariformes > Sparidae > Diplodus > Diplodus puntazzo. Next base: position 21,674,287 of record OZ023157.1, on the reverse strand, counting down.
TCTGCTTAAATAAAGTAGTCAAGGATCTTTGGCAGTGTTATCCGTTTAGTTCAGTTTTTCCTCTTCAAGTGAACCCTCTTCTCATCAATAAAAGATCGCAGACTTTTTAGTTGGTTGCACTCAGCAGCCTCCCTGCTAGATGCCACTAAATCCTACACACTGGACCTGCAAAAGAAAGAGGCGAGAAAACCCCAAATCCAGGATCTTAAACTTTTCCTTTTTTTCATATTATTTGCTAAAATGTATCTTTGCATTATTAGATCTGATGAAGAATTGAGGATTATGTGAATCATTTTGCAAACACTGACTTCGAAAGTTGACACATGCCATTCTTGGTAAGCTGAAAACACCTTTCCTGTTCTCGAAAACAGTATTGATTGAATTCTGTCCTCATATTCCCCTTCTTCCCCTTCCTCCCCCCTCCTCCCAGAAAGACGGCACATACTGCATTCCTGTATGTTCTCTACCGGGTGATGAATTATAACTGTAAAGGGTTATTTTTTTAAAATCTCTGTATACTGTTGTGTATGACCTGGCGTATTTTGTGTTGCTCTTACCTCATTGTGACAGCTAGAGGGAGTGTGACCGTGTGTGTGTGTTTGCAGTGAACTGATCGACGCACACACGCACTCTCACACATACAGACGTGCATGTGGTTGGTTGGTTGGTTGGTTGGTGTGTTTTGTCCCGGCCGTTGGGACTCTTCTTCGATCTTAAATCAATCATCGTGCACTTGAACAACTTGGCTTGCGTGTGGACTAACTGTGTGGGGATGAGTTGTCAGAATTGAATATTGTTAAATATGCATTTTTGTGTCCATTTGAAAACAGCAGAACTAAAAAAAAAAAAAAAAAAAGACTGTAATGTCAAATCTATTTATAGTTGTCTCTGTATTACTGGAGAATCCTGTGTTCAGATGTACTTTGTATATACAATGTTGTACATTACAGAGGTACACTCTTTTTTGGTACAATATTGTACAGTAATAGCAATAGTAGTTTAATCAAATAGGCCTTATATAATTCTATGTGTAGTTCTTGTAGTAGATCTGTTTTTTAATAAACATTGCTTGCTATAAAGATTCTTGAATCTCTCTGATTTTTGTAAGAATAAAAAGAGCCAGAATCCAGAAGTATGATCAGACACCTACGAGATTCTCTAGTTATACTATGATACCAGATGCATCTTGTTATTGTCACCTATGTGGTGCAAGTGTGATGTCATTCAGCACTTTGGATGACATGAACTCCAGATTCTGTTTTGGTCGGAGAGCATCACTTTGGATATCATTGTATTTGGCTCTTGGGGATTTTGCGCAGTTATTGACAGAAAATATTACACATTTAAATTCAGAACATCCTCCACGAGTATACTGATAAAGATAATGACAAAATACATTGAAATCTGCGTCTGGTCAAGAAAGTACAGTAGTTATGAAAGGTGATGTGAGCGGCCCAGCACGAAGACGGAAGTGAAGCACAAATTGAGGGTTTGACTTACCAAGATGTTTATATGGTCTGTTGGAAATAAAGTTTGCTTAGGCTGTGCAGACAAAATAAGAAGCCTCAAGGTTTACTTCCATAAAGTTCAGAGACTGCCAAGAGGCCGAGTCTCAAAAAAACAAAAACAGAGCAGTCCAAACTGAAGCATCTGAGACTCACCAGCATGTTTCTAGAGACCTGCATAACCAACACAAACAGCAGTGAGGCTTTTAATGTGAGTGAACTGAGATTCAAACCAGGAACCTGAAAATTATGTTGGAGAACAAATGTACACAGAATTAAAGTGAAAATAATTAATTGAACTTCTCTGGCTGATCGGGCCTTAATAAACAGAAAAGTACCTGAGAAAGAAAATTAGATATCACAACTCTTTTAAACTCTTTTCATATCATGTGTGAGTTTGTCCAGAATTTATTGACTTGATATGAAGATGTAAATATCTTGTATTAATCTTTAGAAGTATATTTCATATAACAGATTATTTGATCACTTTTTCTATTGATTGATTTGTCTTTAAAATTTCATTAAATACTGAACACTCAGCTCCGGTGACATATTTACATCATTTTATTTGGTCAAGAGACTCAAATATATTATCTGAGATGAAAAACAAAACAAACCCTTCTGACATCTTCAGGGTTATTTTTTTTCAAACTTTGAAAAACTCTGACCATTACACTCACAGGCTGAGTTATTATACTCCTCGCATTCAGTGAGCTGAGCTTCATGAGGAAGATCTGTGGAGTTCCTCTTTGACAGAACACACAACATGCAAAGTCTGCTAGGCAGTTAAGAAGTGATACCACAAACAGGTAGACGGTGATGCTGTACACTGTCTGCGGCATCAGACCAGACAGTCAACATGGAAGCGGTTGGTCAAGCGATAAACCACACATGAACATTAAACAGTCATCACTTGTGCATTATCGATGTCACGTCTGTGACTCACACCGGCTCTTGAGCAAGATGCAAGATTCCAGGGAATTTCAAACATGTGGATGTGTACGGATCCTTAAATCTGTGAAAAAAGACACTGATATCAGATCAGTACTCGGTATTACTATAGCCTACCTTAAGACGAGGCTTATAATTGGTATCGAGAGAGAAAAGCTTGGATCGGTGCATCGCCTTCAACAAAGATATAACAGCCTCATAGAAAAATGCAGTAAACTACAAATCCCAGAGGTCACCTGCCTAGAAAAAGAAGGAAGGGTCACCGCATCTGGCTTTGGGGCCAGACAGTGGTCTCAGCTGTATTGAATCTTTGGGAGATGCACAGAGCAACACACTAAAACACAACATATCTGCGTTGTATGACCTCTGATGGTAGGTTCTCCGACTGTGTGTAGGACAGGCTCCTGTTTGCAGTGTAACTGCAGCTTCATCAGTGGGAGATCAGTCGGACCTGCCCCGTTTGATCACAATATTATCAGCCCTTAACCTACTCTGTGAAGTGTGTTCTTTCATTTTCTGGAGGCATTATTCATCAGAAGTAATAGGAAGTAGATATGATGGGTTTCAGTGTGTTGCCCCGTTAATCTCCCTTTGACTTCAATACAGCTGACACCACAGTCTGACACCAAAGCAGGAGTCTGTGACGTAACGACCCATCCTTCTTATTTCTTCTTTTTTTAATCTTCCTCAATGTCTATATAAGGCTACACGTGCATGCACTATCTTGCAGCCGACAAGACTCATGTGTATCAGCCATCAGTCATTCCATCACATAATGAGTCATGTAGTTTTCAGTTGACAGTAAAGGGGGAAAACACGCACCACTTAAGACATTCAGAGATATCTAAAAATGACCTTTCACAGGTCAGGTGTGACGATTCGTCTGTGGACAGCGTGGAACAACTGAAAGGAGAGGATGGCAGCACGTGTGGTGACTTTACAGGGACATGGGAACACAATCACATCCACTCACGAAGGCGTAACCCTATTAAGTGGGGCATCTGAAAATAACATAAACTATGAGTGTCTCTCTTCAGATGGAACATTCAGCTCAGGGCCTGGTGCTCTGAGCTGAGTGTTTGTTGGTATGCTGATGTTGGACGTGGTGTGTGTGGACATTCAGCCGTCTGGTTCTGGGGACACGCAGGGTCCCTGCGTGCTGCTGTGGCTCCCAGCTCGTCAAAGCCGGTGTCAAATGGACACTTGGAGACTCGCTGTAAATCCCCCTGGATGCCACAGTGCGCGTGTCATTTACTGCCCTCACAACTGGAACACAGACAGTCGAAAGTTCACACAAAGTATCCAACTGTCAAGTTTGCGCATAGCTGCGCTTCCGCCACCATCCACAGACCGGAGTCCGCCCCGAGGGACACCCGCACTTCCTAAAACAGAGCAGCTGCCTCCGTGTCAGCTAACTCATGAACCTTCAGGGTCCACGTTAGAAAGAGACGGAGCGACGCTGTTGTTGTCCTCCGCTGTGTGCCGCACCTGGTACCTGTTCAGAGAGCGGCTAATGTGAGGCAGGTATGCATCTCTTTGTGTTTCTCACCGCGGAAGAAGTTTCACACGTAGGCGTCTTTTTTTGTTTTCAGCCAAGTCTGGTTTTCCCGTAAAGCCTCGGGTCAGTGTGAGCTGGAACTGACGAGGTTCAAGTGTATTTTGAAACCACATTTACCTGGAATAACCGTCGTGCCGCGAGAGTTTGCATAACCGGTGAAGGCTAACTGCAGCAGCAGACCAGGTAAGCTAACGTTTCAAGCTAACGTTTTAGTTTGTTACATGACACTAAGAAGTATCTAAACCGGATGGTTGTCAACAAAGTAGTCGTTAACAGATTTAAGCTGGTTAGTGTGGCTTCTAATTGTTGTGTTATTGAAGTGCACAGTCCAGTTGCCTGTCAGTTCAATTAGCTAACTAGATATCAAGCTAACGCAAATTAAAATCACCTGAGCATGTCATGTGTAGTTAGCTGTTAGCTAGCTTGTCATAACTTCTCTGTAACGTAAGGGATTTCTTTTGTCTTTAATAACTTAGAGTTATATTGTACTTCATATGTTCAGTTATAAACCAACTACTAACATTGACCCACTTCAGAGTTAGTTGCTGCACTAAGGAACACACTTGAGGTTGTGCTTTACTTGAGAATTTCCTTTGTCTGCTAACGTTAACGTTACTTAATATTTTCTATCCCCTAAATTTTGGAGGCAAATAATGTACGTCTTCATGCACTACATTTCTTGATAATGTTAGTTACTAGTTTATTACTACTTTACATTGCAGATTGCAGGCTGCATCAGACCCAAACAGCACAAGTAATTTAAAGACATTAGTTTTACAGCAATCGGATCTGATGGGTCGACCCAATTTTCATACTTAGTATGTTTAATATCAGATGCTTAAAGACTAGTACTTTTCATATGTGTGACACTTTTACCAAAGTAATATTTAACATAATATCTTCATTTCGTTCATTTAAGTATGACCTAAGGGTGCTTTTTGCAACACTGCTTAGTTGTTGTGTATGTATAATTAGCTAGTTGGTTCTGTATTACATTTGATTTCCTGGAGACCACAAAGACAAAGAGGGCTTGTCTCTCTCCCCAGTCACTGTTAATATTTTTCTAATTGTCTGAATCATCCTCTCTGTCTCTTCCCCCAGCATGTCAGGCATTACAGCCAGCACAACAAACTATCTGTGGTCTTTACAAGATGTCCTTGGTCAAGGGGCTACTGCTAGTGTGTACAAGGCACGCAATAAGGTAGCTGTATGTTTATCATTCAAATGCACTGTCAAGTTGTTTTCCACTGAGCAGCTCATTCACATCACAGCCGCAAGTACGTGTGATGTTTCGGCCTACTTTTGGACTCCAAAGCGTCACCAGGATGTGTGATAAGAAAGAGTTGTGGTTGCAGTGCTGATGGGGGCTGTTTTTGATGTTCCTACGTGATACTGTGATGTGTTGTGCGTGCAGAAATCTGGTGAGCTGGTAGCCGTCAAGGTATTTAACATGGTGAGCTACAACCGCCCCCACGATGTCCAGATGAGAGAGTTCGAGATGCTGAGGAAGCTCAACCACAGCAATATTGTAAAGCTGTACGCTGTGGAGGAGGTATGGGGAGCGTTAGCGGCGGAAAGACAAAAAATACGACAGTGGAAAACACGGCCATGTGTTAAGATGAGTTTAGTGTCACAGTATAAGACAGTGCTGTTCCTTTGTTCCAAACTAATTTTAAAAAATGGAATAAGAGAGCATGTGTACATCTTGTCCTACTCTGTTAGACAATTGTATAGAACTAAGAAAATTGGTTGCCAACTATTTTCATAGCAAAATGTGTCAAAGGTTTGCTGTTTCCAGCTTCTTAAATGTAGAGATTTGCAGCTTCTCTTTGTCATCTAAGATAGTAATTGAAGAGTCTTTTCACTTTGGACTGCTGTTGGCACAAAATAAGCTATTTGAAGGTGTCATTGTGGGCCCTGTTGTGATCAGCATTTTCACAGGTTCTTGACATTTATAGACTAAACAATTAATCGATTAACCTTGTAAATAACTGTCAGATGAATTGATATTGACATATTTGTTTGTTGCAGCCCTACACTTGAGTAGATGGCATCCTTAAAGTGTTCATACATTGCTAATTACCTTCTCAGTCACATTCCTAACAAGGTTACGGTAGTTTTTACAGTATCTATCATGGAATTCCTGAGTCAGTAAGTTTTCATTATATTTTCTTAATGTTTACAGTTTTGAATGACAAAACATCTCTCAACTCTCTCTCTAGCTGCCGTCTAAACAGAAGGTGCTGGTGATGGAGTATTGTTCAGGAGGAAGTCTGCTCAGCCTGCTTGAGGAGCCAGAAAATGCTTTTGGCTTGCCTGAAACAGAGTTCCTCACAGTTTTGCTGTGTGTAGGTGGGTGCATATCTTGGTGTTTCCCAATAATTTCATATACCTAAACTGAGGCATCTCTTCCTTTTTTTTCTTTTCAGTGCAAGGAATGAACCATCTACGGGAAAATGGAGTGGTTCACCGGGACATTAAGCCAGGTAACATCATGCGGCAGGTTGGGGAGGACGGCAAGTCTGTTTATAAGTTGACTGACTTTGGAGCTGCAAGAGAGCTGGAAGACGATGAGAAGTTTGTGTCTATATATGGAACTGAAGAGTATCTGGTAAGATAACCGTCCCACGAATAAACTTAGTAAGCCTGTATTTGACTATCTGGGAGTATGCAGTAAAACTGACTTTTCAAATCAAGTTTTGGTGGGTCCTCAGTGTGTAGTGTGTATGTAAAGAATAAACTAAAGGTTGATTAAGATTTAATAGATTAGTTGTTTTACGCCCCAAAAATTGTGAAAATCGTCTAAGTTCGCCCAGGGCGCCATCCAAGCTAGGACCAACACTGCCAGGCAGTGTATAATAGTGTTATAAAAGATGAATGGTAACCTCTTCAATAAGTTCAGTCCTTACTTCAGGGAAAGCTCTTGAGGCTTGCTAGCAGAAACAGCACTGCCTTTCACTGTTTAAATGCTTGTTCTTGACAAAAGAACAATTCTTTACTGTTAAGGGTGCAATCAGTATCTCATGTGTTGTTCCCACTCATCCTTTCTTTTATGCTGTAGTTGTTATCCTGCAGTCTATAAGCTGTTTCTATTACTGTCTGTTGAAATGTTTATGTGTTGCATGTGATTGGTGTGTTTGTTGCAAACCACACCGTTGCATGTGATTCCACTCCAGCTTGATGTGAAAGTCCTGTGTTAACAGTGTTGGGTTTTGTAGCAAAAACAACCTCAACCTGTCCAAATAGATTTGTGAGACAAACAGACCTGTGAGACTCAGTTCTTTATACGTCAATGCAACTCGTATTATCAAGACAAGGTCGCCCTCTAGTGGACAAATTGATGCATATCTCAGTTTTAAGGGTTTAAAATAATTTAAGTTGGAAACTCTACATAAGCAGAACAATTTGAGAGACAAAAGAGCATTGGCTTATGTGCATCAATTTCACAGTGATTGTACATGTTGGCATCAAAATAATTTATATTTCTTGCTAGTAAGAGTGTATATGTGTGACCTCTCGATGCTTACTCAGATAAACGGTGTTTCCTGAAAGAAAGAAAAAGTGCTCATGTTGGGGCAAAACACTGTCTGCTTTCACTTGATCCTTAGATAATTTGCAAGATTAGATGATAACCTGAACTGCTGTCAACATTTGAAGCTACCATGACTGTATATCCACCTCTGCAGACTTGCTTGTGTCTTTTTTTTCTTACTGTTTGAAACGTGTGTGTGCAGCACCCAGACATGTACGAACGTGCTGTGCTGCGTAAGCCTCATCAGAAATCCTATGGAGTGAGTGTAGACTTGTGGAGTATTGGTGTGACATTTTACCACGCTGCCACCGGGAGTCTACCCTTCATACCGTATGGAGGACCCCGCCGGAACAAGCCCACCATGTAAGTTAATACATTAGGTGTGAAAATGTGCAGACCATACATTTTTGATGGCAACAATAACCCCATTCACACTGGCGTTTGGATGCGCACTAAACATCATTGGATGTTTAGTGCGCCAATTCCTCGCCTCCGAACCAGTGTGAATGGATAAGCCGGCTTCGCGTATCGAGGGCGGGTTGATCGTACAGTCTGATAACTGCACAGGTCCCTCACTCAACTTAATAAAGAGAAATTTCCCACAAAGCCACGTTACATGACCAAACAAAAGTAACGTAGTAACTGTTACTGTCTTTGGCAACTTACATGAGGAAAAAAAAATACCAGTCCTACCAACTCTTCGTCACATTTCTGCCCGAAAAACAGCGTCTGTCACCGGCAAAAAACTTCTAACTCACGGAGTGTTTGTGATGAAAATAAATCGCTGCGACCCTTTTGTACCGAGACTTCAGTGAACTTTCCCCCAGGAAACAGCCTCCATCCCCATGAGTGAAGGAGTCAGACAGCTGCCAGTTTAAAAAAGTAACTTCTTCACTTTCCAGGATGTTTGGTGGGTCACTATCTCAATCATTACACATTATAACAGCATCCATATGATTATAAACTGTCCGCATGTTTAGATTGACAGGGGGGACACCTGGGAAACACCTTGAAAACACACAGACGTCATCATCATGACGTGTACTGTCACGCCTTTTTAGGAGCCGCAGCACCGGCTTTCTGTGAGAATTACACAGCGGTTCATCTTCAAGGCGGAGATGCTTCGCTCTGTGTGAATAACCATCGGCGGAGAATTGGCGAACCAACGCTGCGGAGATAATGCGTCTTCTCCTGTGGAAAAAGGGCTACTGACCTTCAAAATCCACCCCTTCCATGATAGTTAACATATTTCTGTAAAAATATAATCTTTCAAATTGTGCCTAACTGTGTTTAGATTTCCCTCAGAGAAAGATGTTTGCTGCATACTGCAGAGGTTGTGTTTTCATTTCTTGCTTGTTGTCCTTCATTTTGACAAACAGCGTAAAAATTCTGTCATAATATATTATTACCTGTCCTTTTTAATGATAAAGGGACATAGCAAACTTACAGAGACAAGCACAGAGACAGAGCAACAATTTGGTGACTTTATGTGTCAACATATAGGAGGCACAAAGCAGCCTTTGTTCCTAAACAGGCAAACGTAAACAGCGCAATTTTACAGAATTAGACAACTGCATTTGAAACGTGAACAAATAATTTACAAGAAATTAAACTGAACTCGTCTGCTGTAACCAAGGCTGAACTCAAGTCTTCCTCCTGGTTCATATTGGGACCAAAAGTAGGTGCTTGCTTTAGTGTAATTGAATGCATCGAGGCAGATTGCTACAGGGGCGATTGTCATTATTGTGCTTTTGACTCTGACAGGCGACTTCTTATGGACATTTTAATGTTGTTTCTTTGCTCTGCTGCCATACAGCACCCAGATAACGAGGAGGTCTACTACAGGTGGTTTTACGTGTGGTCATGGACATTATTGCGTATGAATTACTAATGTTACTGTAGATTTCCTCAGAGTCTTAATCTGTCAAAATAGCAGACAGACAGACATTTTTACATAGTTAAAAAGAATTAAGTTAATAATGGAAAATATGTGGTATCACAACCTCTGATGGATGTTCAAGAGCTACCTGGTACACCAGGACAGAAACAACATGCCAATGATCAGCCTGTCTTGTTTGTGTTGTTTTATAGGTTTAAAATAACTACAGAAAAGCCTGTGGGGGCAATAGCTGGAATACAGCGGGTGTTGGATGGACCTATAGAGTGGAGCTACCAACTACCTCACAGCTGCCAGCTCTCACAGTATGTCACCTAATTAAGAGCATTTTAACGTGCATCTCAGTCACTCTTGAGTAAATGTCATGCTAATTATGTAATGTCCCTCTCTGTCTGTAGGGGTCTGACAGTGCAGCTGGTTCCAGTACTTGCAGGTATACTGGAGGCCGACCAGGAGAGGTGTTGGGGTTTTGACCAGTTCTTCACGGCCACCACAGACATACTGCAGCGGCAGCCAGTTCACCTCTTCTCTCTGCAACAGTCCATGGCACATTGTATCTACATACACCACTACAACACGTATGTTTGCACAGGCGTATCATCACACACACATTGTACAGATTAAACACAAATGAAGCTAACTGTTTAAATCCTAACAGACTAGAAATAAAATAATATTCTTGTCAGACTTCTGATTTCTAGTGTGTCCTACAATTTTGAAAGAATTCAATAGACAGCAATAACAAGGATGATACAACTTGTGTGTTATTTTGCAGTTTTAAACTGCAGAATTTTTACTTTTGACTTTTTAAATGTTTCCCCTTTTTTGTTTTAAAATAATTTTTGTGCCACAACATGAAAGGAGAGAAAACTTTGTGTTTATGGTTGCACAAAGCTTGTCACATACAGGACTATGCAGGCTGTATTTTCCTGACCTTTAAATGTGCTCTCCCTCTTCAACAGTGTTTTGTTTACTGTATGGAATGAAACATGAGTAGGTGGATCCATGTAAATGACTTAGTGCAAGGTGGGATGTTGTTATTATGGTCAAAAGCTTTGGTGGTTATGACATGACTCATTCAGCTGATGAATCCACCAACAGGCCCACAGTGTGAAGAAAGAGCAGAATAATGAGTATTATATCTGTAATCCACAAGTGCTTGTATACAGGCTTTCCCTCTCAGTTGATTGAATCCTTACAGTCCTCTGAGTATGGAAGAACAGAGTGAATGTGTGTGTTCATCTGCATGTATCTGATAAGTGCCAGATGATGTGATGTGAGCTGAATGATAGTTAATTGGTTAGTTTTTGCTTTCATATTTAATCTCAAAAAATATGAATACATAACACATTATAGTTCCTCAGGAAATCTGTGCAAGGAATCACAGTTATAGCACTGACTCTAAGCTTCAAATTTAGCCATGTATCGGACCTGACTTAAAAGGTGTCTGCTTCTCTCCCCCGTCAATCATCACAGGGTGTCAGCGTTCTTCGAGGAGGTGGCTTCTCAGACGGGTATAGGAGTACAGCTGCAACATCTGCTCTACCTGGGTCACGACCTCCCACTGGAAGGCAGCATGAAGGTGGTAAACCTCCCGAGTACTTCTCCTGCGCGACCCCTCATTTTGCTCAGCTTCGGGCTTGAAGCAAATACCAGCCTGCCCTTTAGAGAACGTAAGACAATCAAAGACACCTTTGATATGTTTCTGTGAAGTCTTGTGGCTTTCCTCCCTTTCTATTCATAGCGGGCCCCCTAGGGAAATATGAAAGAGTTTTGATTTGAGGTGTAACCCAGTATCACACCTACTCAGAAAAAACATCAATATTTTTGTGAATCAAGTTTTGATGATTAATATTTATATAGATGTACAAAAGATGAGTTTATCATTACAGTTTATTAAAAAGAACCACGACACAGTGTTTCCATAAGTCATATGTTTTATGGTATGTGGGTCTTTCTCTCTGCAGCAGAGACTCCAGTCATCCCATCCAAGTTTGAAGTCATAGCAGACTACAATTTCTCCAAGGTACTGCTGCTCCACTGAATTTTTATCACACACATGCCTAATGTTCTGTAGAGATATGTGTATTATAACCCTCCGACCCCTTATTTATTACCTCCTTTAACCCCCTTCTTCTCCCTAGGTAATAGTGGGAGTGGTCCACCAGTATCTGAGGATAGTACGGCTGCTGCACACACAGAGAGAGCTGCTACTGCAGGGATACTACAGCTACATGTAAGACAAACACTCGCTAAAATAAGGATTATTTGTTTAACTCCACTGAGTGATGACGTGTGACTCTGGGTAATGAGCCTTATCAAGCTCTTCTCCCCTCCATTACTCCTCCTGGCTCATATTCTTATTGTTCCTCAGGATGAGGTTGCGAAAGGAGTGTGGAGAAGCAATGCACAGTATTGCGATGATCACCATTAGACTGCAGTCTTGCCTTAACGTAGAACACAAGATTCATACACTGTAAGTTTTTTGCTAAATAGAAAGGAATCTTTGATGTTACAGACACATTTTTCATTTTTCATAATCAACTTCAACCCACCCTCTGTGCTTTTGTATTTTATCTTTATTTTTCTCAGAGGCCATTTCGCTTCAGAAAACCAAGGTTCAGCTGATAGCACTCAGAAGCTGCAGCTGGTAAGTGGCATCAGAAAGAGGCATCACAGAAGCCAGCTGATGGAAATCCTATCCTGGCTTTTTGCCTATGATTTATTTATTTCTTCTTTCATAAATGGAGAGTGACAGATCATAACACAAATAGTCATGTAAAGGGTATATTGTTCCTGTTTTGATGGACAAATATAGCATGTATGAACTAAGCCCCCAGGAACAGCGCTGGGCTTTGAAGCCAATTTGACTTAGTGCCCAAACCATTTAATTAGATTGTGACTAGACGCACACCGGCCCACTTTTCAACATGAAGTTCAATTGTGAAAGAAGCGACTCTAAAAGGGTGGATGTATTTTTTTCAAAAACACGCATCCTGATAAATGACTTTTCACTATCAGTGTCTGAGCCACTCAGTCTGGAAAGTGGGGAAAAAGTCTAGAAAAACAGCACCATTAAATTGTCTAAACCAGTAGAAGTCCCTAGTGCCCACACTCTGTGAGCCGCACAACAAGGAAAACTATGTGGAAAAGCATGTAATTATACACCTAGGAAGTGGAACTTTTTTGGCTTTATGCACCACTGAGCAGCTTTTCATAGGAATGAACAGGGCTCCACCTCATTAATTTAGTCTATAACATAAAAGTAGAAAAAAAGTTTTTAAAAGTAGTGGAAAATGGTCATTGCAGTTTATAGAACCCCAAATGTGTCTTCAACTACTTTTTTTTCCCCAACCAACAGTCAAAAGGGTCTTTATTTACTATCATAAATGACAAAGAACAGCAGGAAATGGTTTACATTTACAATTTTTTTTTTTTTGAAAATGACTTAAACAATGAATCAATTATCAAGATAGTTGCCAATTGATTTTTATTGTATTTTTTGATTACTAATGGATCAACAGACTAATCGTTACAGCTCTAGTATCAGCCCAGCAGACGTTTACTTATTGGGATGAATTACCTCATTACTAATCCAGGATGATAGACTGTGAACCATTAATCCTGTGGCAGATTTGTTGATTGTTGACTCTGGCTGCTGTCTCTACAGGTCCATGAGCACCTGCCCATATACGCTGCTGGCATCCAAGAGTTTCAGAACCGGCTGGACCATCTGCAGATAGAGCAGGCCAAGCTAGCAGAGACGCTGGCCAATGACAAGAGGTACTTTGTGGTTCAAAGCTGCAGGATGACCTCATTGCTGTGTGGTTTTTGAAATGTGACCTCTTTGTCTCCAACAGCTGTCAGAAGATGGAGATGCTGCTGCGAAAGATAACAACAATCCATCAGCAATATCGTAAAGACAGACTTACTGGCAGTATGTATATTTATTTGTTGGCATGTAATGTGTATTCGTTGCTGTTTCTCTTCATGGAAAAAAAAACCTGTCTTATTTTCACCTCAGAGTTGGCATATAATGATGAGCAAATCCACAAGTTTGAGAAGTGAGTATGACTCCACACAGCTGACGCTCTAAAGGGTTTTGCCCTGAGCTCTCCTGTAATCTGCTTGTCACTCTCCCTTCCCAGAATCCACCTGTCGGGCCACATTAAGCGAGTGAAGTCTCTCTTCAGAGAGGACTGCGTGCAGAGATACAAGGAGATTTTGGCCTCAACAAGGACGTGGAGCAGGTCAAAGCACGCTCTAGGGTCACTTTTGAAATCCAAATACAGTGTGCCAGACTCACCTGAGCTATGTTATCCCTCATTATCTTGATTATTTACAACAAGATAACTATTTGTGTGGTTTGACAGGCTTTCACTCAGATGATGAAAGCTTAGGTGAAGAAGATTAGCACAGGACAGTAGGACATTGTGAAGAGATTAAGTAGGTAGTCTGCATTATTAATCCTCACTTCGCATTTGTTAAGCATCTGATTTTGAGATTGTACATTTTTATCACAGTTCACTCTGTAATTCTTGAATTCCTGTTCAGTTTTGTTCAGATAGAGCAACACAATTTTACAGAAAAAAAAAACCATTTTGACAGTTGATTTTGCACAATCTAAGTCTAGACTCAGTCACTCCCGTGAACTGTTTTGTTCAGTTTCAGTTCAGTGCAGTTTAAATGATTTGAATGAACGCATTTCAAACCCAACAAATGAGAACTTTTGTGTGTGGCCTTGTTATTCAAAAGTCTGGTTGTGTATTGCACCTTGAACGAGGCCTCCCAGACACAGCGGAGCCTGTATAGGGCAGTAGAGCAACTAGAGACAGTTTGAGGTGTGAATGTGTGGTAGTTGCTTCACATGCGACCAAAAGATTCTCTCACAATCATTCTTTTGTCACATATTTGCAAGTGTAAAGTAAAACTTTACATAGGGTTTATGAACTAAATCAGTTTAGCTATGTTATTTATCTTAAGAGAAAGGTTAGAAAATATTAAATTATGATGAAAATATATTTTATAAGGTCAAAACTCATCATAATACTTGAATAAATACTTTATTACCTGTTCACAAAATATCCAGATTATCTGTCAGCGTTGTTTTGCTCATTTGAAATTGACCATAGCAGATTTCAATCTTCGAATTCAATCTTTCAAGCGTTTTTCAGTTGATTTTTTCATCTGTTTTGGAATCCAGCATGCACTGGCAACTTGTAAAGGTGGCAGCTTTGACTTACTTAAGTGTGTCATCTGTACTGTACCTTGCAGTGTTTTACTGGAGATGCAAACCCGACTGCAGGACTTCAGCTCCTTCTCCACAGGCTTGTTGGCAGACCTGGAAATGAGTGAGCAGTGCCAAAATAAGGTAAACATTTCAATTAAGTCTCTATCTCTGCTTCTCGCATCAAAGATTGTAACATGATACGATACAAAACTTTCGTAGAGCTCTTTTATTAGATTTGAAAGTATTAGTTTGGTTGTCATGTAACGTCACCTCTGTTCTCCTCAGACTCTGGACAAAATTCTTTTCAGTGTGCGGTCCACCAAATCAGGACAACAGCCTGGAATCACGCCCACGGACAAGGATCAGATGGTCTCCAGGTGTGTGTGTGTGTGTGTGTGTGTGTGTGTGTGTGTGTGTGTGTGTGTGTGTGTGTGTGTGTGTGTGTGTGTGTGTGTGTGTGTGTGTGTGTGTGTGTGTGTGTGTGTGTGTGTGTGTGTGTGTGTGATAAAGAGTTGCCCGATTGCACTGATAACATCTCTCTTTCATTGTTCTAGGATGCACCGTCTGAAGGGGGAAATGGAGATTTTGGTGAGGGAGCTACAGTGTAACAACGGCATCATTGAGAGGTCAGTTGAGCAACCAACCTCTGTTGAAAGTAACAACACCATGATACAGTAGGTGAGAAGACATGATGTTGATTGCATTTGTCTTTTGTCCTATAGTCTGGGAGCAGTGAACCCTGCAGCAGCTCTGGAGCCGAGCTTGGCCAGACCTTCTACATTGTGACAAAAGTGCAGCATCATCTTAACTCACAAACACACACGCACTCCCCCTGATAAGCACCTCAATTTAACTGCCACTCATGAACAGTTATGGATACTGGATCTACTCCAGCCCGGGCTATCGGAAGAGGAAGCATCCGAGAAACAATCGATAAAATGTGAATCTCAATTTACAGATAAGATGCACAGTGTAGAGAAGGAGAAAACACTACTGATGTATCATAACTCAGTGTGTTTGTGTTTGTGTGTGTGTGTGTGTGTGTGTGTGTGTGTGTGTGTGTGTGTGGTTGCCAACTGAGTTCAGCAGTTCAATATAAACCTCATTAATGCCTTTAGTGTTATTGTATTTCTAACAGGCTGCCACAGTGATGGACTTTCAGGATAAGGCCAAATGAATGCTAAGTCAGCTGTTAAGAGTGTTTTTCAAAGGCTGTATTTCCTCTTTCACCCACAGAGGAACCACTGCGACATCTGGAGACCCTTAAGTGATGAATTTAACCAAACTGACTGTATATTTCTCTATCTGTCTGTGTATTTATGTGTCAGACATCTGTGTGTGTGTGTTAATTGAGTTGCCTGACATTTCCCTTCATGGTTGATAATTTGACTTCTATCACGTGACTTAATTTCTAGACTGACTTCAAGTGTATCATTGTCAGTTCAGTGAAAGAATTGTGAGTGATTACATCGTCGACTGTCCTGTGGTTTTGATGTTTCATGTGTCTGTCTTCCTGTTGATGTTTAACTTGGATGATAAGTTATTTCTCTGTATTTGATCACAGGTTTTACTGTAAAAGAGAAGTAATAAAATCAGGGAAACTGCACTCACCACAGCGTCTCCTTTTTAACAGAAGTATAAAGCCAACACACAGGCATGACATTAGAGCAAATTAACAGTATGACATGATATTAGCTAACGTGGTTTAAATGCAGGGGGAATCCCAGGGGTTACAATGGCTCACAGGAAATGCATGAGAAAAATGTAAAATATACTTGTTTTTTGGCTGTGAGAAATGATATGTTCTCCTTTGATGAAACAAAACAGGCTCAAAAGTAAAAGTAAAACCTCTTACATGTCCTCTCGTAGGTTAACAGGGGCAGCATACCTCTTTGAGGATGAGTCACCACGTTGTGAAAAGTCAGAAAGGTCTGGACTGACTGTGAGGCAACAGTACACCCTCATATCCACTCTGTGCACAGTGGTCCGGGAAGATGAGCATAGAAAACAAGTGAGCTGTATTTACATGTCAGAGCACAGAGTGAAATTGAAAGTTTTTCTCTCAGTCTGTGTGGGAGTGCTGTGGGTGTCCTCGGGGGCTTTCTCAGCTCTGCTAGGGGGACGAGCCTCAACTGCCGCTGTGGTTTTGAGCCGCTCATATGACGTGCTCTTGGCGAAGTGGAAAATTTGATAACTTTCCTGTTTCTGGCCTACACAAACAACAGTGACATTGTGTTTTTATCACCTAGACCTGATCATTCAGTACATATGAGAGGCCCCACTTTTATGTCTTGCTGTGTCAGTCCTGGTCTATAAATACAGTTTATACATTAGTTGGTGTGTGTTTAGCTTCCACAGTGACACAACACTTCTAGCTGGCCCTCTTAAGCACCTACAAAAAAATGTTAAATAATTGATCACATACAACAGATGACTTTCCATGTCCACAACAGGCACCATGTGTCAGAGATGTTGATCTTTTATTTAAAAGAAATAGTGCATTTATTGAAAATTTAAACTGAAAATCTAAATCCCCATCAGTATTATTTTCTGCTTCTCATCTTAATCCGGTCTCTGGGAGCTCTCACAGACTGCTCATCTGTGATTGTGGTTTCTGGTCTATGCCAGTCTCCTCTCTGTAGTCTACTTTTAGTACAAGTGGTTTCAGAAGATTATTACTGTGACTATATTTGGAGTAAATGCCTAAAACAGCTAACGAATTAACGTGAGTCGGCAGGAAGTGAAGTGTTGTTACCCAGTCAAATGGTGCTCAATAATTTAGTCTGATCCAAATCAAAGCCACAGTGTGAACAGGGGATTGGCGCGCGCTCCCGTCGCTTTAAAAAGGGGGAGCGCGCTCGTGGCATTTAAAGCCGTCAGGTCCCTGCGTCACTACTACACGCTTGTCGCGGGCGTGAGTTGAGTTTACATTCAGGGCACGGAGTGAAAACACGCACTAATACACACTCCGAGCGGCTGAACACACACGCGTTACAGGAGAACGACGGGATAATGGCGTCTGCGAGTGTGGTGGGGCAGCACCCGGGTCCGCACAGGCTGGACTCGGAACCGCCGCTCCTCTTCTTCAAACTGCTCGGCGGCGGGAATAAGAAGCTGCCGAGGAAGTCGTCCTGGGAGAAGCTGATGTCCAGGAGAAGCTCAGGGAGCAGCGGGGAGTCCGGGTCCGTCACTACTGAAGGGGAAGCGGCCGCTCATCCCTCGTCTCCGGGAACAGCGGGAGACGCGGCGGAGAGAGGAGGAGTGATGCCCGGTGAAGGATGCGGAGCTCCGGTCGCCCCTGCTGCGCCACGTAGCCCTGACCGGGACAGACAGGAGGGCAGCTCGGGCTGCGACAGGCGCACCGCAACCGGGACTCGGCGAAGTGGAGCCGGGCACATCACCGATGACGGCAACTGCAACGTCCACTGTGACTCAAACCGTAACACAGGTGGTCGGAGGGCGACTTCACTTAAGACTTCGGGCGTCAATGACATGCATAGCGGGTCGGTTACGAATGGACACAAAGGAGCGCACCGGCACCGGCACCGGGACGCGCCACACGGGAGGCGAGACACCTGGAGCGGAGACAGCAGACACCGGAACGTCTCCTCCGCCGTGCAGGCACCAGGGGAGAGCAGCGGCCTCCAGCTGGAGCGGGTCACACAGGGAAAGACTGGAGTCGTCAAGCTGGCCCGCCCTGAGCCTCACCGCAGGGAGGCCTGGTCCATCTTTCCCCAGGGGACGGACCCCCGGGTGAGGGCAGAGAAGGGCGAAGGACACAAGTTCGAGGCCAAGCCCGTTACGCAGGATTTTTGTGACGCCTGTAGCCGCCAGATCACTGCACCGGCACTCAAGTGTCAAAGTAAGTAGTCGTGTCCTCCAAGTCATCTTAACGGTGTCTTTGTGCAATTTCATATTATGTGAATCCAAAACATGCACTTTGTGTGATTGTAGGCTGCTAATTGTTTTTATTTCAAAACGGCGAAGAACAGGCTGTGTTTTCTTTCTGGCACACTATTAGATCATGTTATGAAGGACACAAGTGCTTAACACCTCCATACTGGTGGCTGTGTGTGTGTGTGTGTGTGTGTGTGTGTGTGTGTGTGTGTGTGTGTGTGTGTGTGTGTGTTTGTGTACACACAAAAAGTGTGCGTGTGCCTTTGTGAAAGAGGCTGTGTGATAGGGAAGGGCATTTCCAAGCAATTTGCTCCATAGACAAAGCCAAAAATCCCTTCAGTGGAGAGCCCATTATCTTGTCCTCCCAGAGTTCTCAGCTGTGATTTGCAGCCTGGGCTCAGAGGAGCGAGGGATAGATAGAAATTTACGGTGGTGCATTGGTGGAATTTAAAAAGCAACAACAATAGAAATGTCCAAAGCTCACAGTTATGTACCAACAAGTCTTTTCTCCAGGTGGCGTACAGATGTTGTAGAGACACCAGAAGCGTCTTTTTTTTAAACTGATCATGTGTTGGACTGAAGCATTCTACAGTCATGTACCTGATCTGTCTGGAGAGACACACCTGACTGTACCACTGAGCTGCTCAGTCTCTGATGACATCACTCCCACCTGCACAGCTCTGAGACACGAGAGTTCAGGGCCAAGCCAATTTGACCTAGCAGTGTGGATATGTGTTTAATCTGTCCAACCAAAAGAGTTTTTTGTGCGTGTGTTGCATATACCGTACATGCATGCTGTGTATGCGTGTGCCAACTCGTGTGTGTGTGTGTGTGTGTGTGAGCGCATGCGGTTGCTGAGTTGGCGTTGTGTCAGCAGCACTCTGTCACTGGGAAGGCTGCGGATACAGAACGGTGTGAGATAAAGCCATCGAGGAGAAAAAAAAAAAGAGGGAAGAGAGGACGTCCTGGCTGAAATAAAAAGAACAGAACCGAGGGCGACGACGAAGGGAAAGGGATGACAAAACAGTGGAAAGAGTCAGAGGAGGGGTTAGAGGGAGGCAGGGTGATGGGAATGAGGAGAGACAGAGCGCCAGAACAAGAGGGATGGGGAGGAAAGTGAGGGATGGGGAGCAAAGAGCGAGAGTTTTGTCCGGCACTGCAGAGCTGTCTGATTTAGTGTGCTATCAGGAAGAGCTCAGTGGAGCGAGAGCAGTGATTACTGGGGCACTATTCACACACTAACACACAGAGTCATGAGTTTTATTACTGCCCAAGAAGTTCACAGAGTTTTTTTGTCCTCACTAGTCTCTTTGTGGATCAAGCTAATTAGCTGCAGTCTCATACCACCAGCTGCTCTCTGTCCCCTGTCTTTTCTGCTCCCTTTTTCTCGGAAAAAAAACATCAGAGGTGCGGTGTGGTGCGCAGTCACGGGGGTCACCGGGACATTTATGACAAGCCATACAAATTTAGGCTTGTCAGGGTATTTTTGTGGGAAGAAACGCAACCAAAACTACTAAAATAGGAACAGCGCACACACGCACGCATGCTCTTCTTTCAACTACACCCAGCAAATGACAGGGAGGGAGAGACGGAGGCCTCGCAACCATAAACAGCCATCATTCTGCCTCTTTGTCTTGTTGTGTGCCTCGCTCCTTCTGTCTGTCTTTAATTTATCACCCTCTCTGTATCTCTGTCGGCTGCTGTTGCATTTGAAGCTTGTAGAAGCAGCTACACGGCTCCTCTCCCCTGGGACGGATGGATGGAGAGCTGTTGTGATGTGGCCTTGCCCTACAGTGGAATCTGTCAATCTAGCCAGAGCTCCTCTGTTGTTGTGTAATCCTCTGAGTGTTTTCCTATAGCTGGCTTTGTGCATTCTTTTTGTCTTTATTGCTCCGCTAGGGAGTTGGATGAGAGTTTGATTTGTGGTATGTCAGTCAGCTATACAGCGAACCCCCACACCATACATGCGTAAATACACACAGACGAGAGCTCTATGTGGCATCAGGCCCTAATGAGTCATAAAATAATGAAGCATATGACCAATATGTCTGATTGGAGTCGGTCTAGACATAACTACCTCTATATGTTTGCTTTACTGACACTAATCTTGCCCATTTAGGGAACAAACTCCACTGTCTTTCACTCTTCTCTGACATTTGTTACACTATATTCTTATATATATATATTGTTCCATGTTGTGCTGTTGCTTAGAAAAGGCAAGAAGGATGCGGGAAGGGAGTGAGGGAGGAGGAATAGCAGCCACCTTTAATCCCAGCTCTGGGTGTCTCCTGCCAGGGATTATGTCTCAGGGATGTGGAGGCTGGATTACAGACTGGCAGACAGAGTCAGACGTCAGATTAATATTTAATTAAAGCTTTCAGGGAACAACGCTGTTGTGGCACCAGCACTCTCGACAGACTGGGTTTGGTGCTCTCTCCAGTCTCTGTCATGCAATGATACATGCAGCTCTTACTGTAAATACACAGTTTTCATTTACATAGTTCTCATTTAAACCTCATTGGGGTAGCACTGGTCCCTCCCAATGTAGCATCCAAGCCCCAAAGGACCAATGAATAGTTTATAACACACAGATTTGAGGATATTTTCCTCTATAAACAGATATAAACCCAGCTGCATGTTTAGTACACCTTCTGCTTCTTAGGAGGATTTATTATTGTTGACAAGCACACAATGAACACGTAAAAATATCCTTATATTTGCTTACAGCTACATCAGTGTGTTGTAAACCATTAACTATGTGTGTATGTGCTGCTACAAAATAAAAAGTGGGGTTTTAAAAAAGTTTTCGCTAAAAGGCAAGTTTGTTTTATAGCACAATTCAGACACAAGGCAATTTAAAGTGCTTTACACACTCTTATAAATGCATTACAATAAGACATTAAGCACATGTTAAAGTTGCATTTAAAAGACAATAAAACAGAAGGAAGCAAATCAAAAGTGACACATTAAAAAGACGGTACAAATCTACAGTGATCAGTAATGTTTTAAACGCGGATTTGAATTAGCTTACCTCAGGTGTTCAGGGAGCTCGTTCCACAGGTGGGGAGCACAGAAACTAAAACCTGCTTCACCGTCCCTGGTTTTGATCCTGGGATCACTGAGTACAGCTGTCCCAGATGACCTGAGGGGTCTGTATGTTTCATAACGTACTAGAAAGTTTAGTAGAAAATGTCCCTTTGATTAAAAGGTTCATCAGGGGAACCTCTTACACAAGTACCTTCAATTAGGAAGCAGTTGATGCTGTTTTCATTATTGAATCTATGTTATAACAATTTATTGATTAGTTCCTTGAAGCGTTAAAAATGAATTAAATTTCATGTAGCAGAAGGTGGTATCCTCCAATTGTTCATTCTGTCTGAACAAAACCCCTAAAACCTGCATTTACAATTGAATAAAGCATAAGAAAGCAAAAATGGGTCGGTTTGCTGATATTACCTGCTGCTGTTTGCTTATCATAGATATCAGTGTATAGGTTTGCTGATACGAAAACATTTTTTTCAGAGATTATTATGCAGATATAGATGCCTAGAATTTCTAAGTAAAGTGTAATGTTTTAGTGCACTGAGGTCAGTACAGTTTATTGTTAAACTCTAACTCTAACTACAATATCCTGCCTCTGTTACGTATCTTTGTCACCAGTGTTTGATAACCACATTTGAGGGATCAATGCAAAAAAAATGTGTATTTATGCATTCAAGCTCCTTAATACAGATATATAATAAAAAAAAAAAAAAATAAAAATAAATAAAAACATAAATAAAAAAATAAAATAAAAAAATAAAAATAAAAAATAAAAAATAAAAATAAAAAAAAAATATAAAAATAAATAAAAAAATAAAATAAAAATAAAATAAAATAAAAATAAAAAAAAAAATAATAATAAAAATATAAAAAAAAAAAAAAAAAATAAAATAAAAATAAAAAAAAAAAAATAAAAAAAATCATAAATAAAAAATAAAATAAAATATAAAAAAAGTAAAAAAGAAAAAAATATTAAAATAATCATCTTACTAAAGTGAAATACAAGAAGAATATTACCCTCTGATCAAAACGTTTCTCATAAATTGTAGATGGAATACTTATACAATCTTTTTTGTGTTTTGTTGTGGAGTGTGGTTAGTGGTAGAATGCGGTGGTGGGTGGGTTGGGATTCTTGTTGCGGGATGAGTGTGGGGGGAGTGGTTTGGTAGGAGGTCAAGGTGGAAGTGGGAGGTTAGAATAGTAAAGAGGAGGCTGTGTGGGCGGGGTGGTCGTGAGTTTGGGTGATGTGGAATTGTGTTGTATTTGTGGTTTATGTTGGGTTGTGGTTAGTGTTGGTTATTTGTGGGTGGGTATGGATGTTGGGTAATGGGAGGTAGGAGATGGGGTGGTGAAATGTGGGGTGTATTTGGTTATGTATGTTAGTGGGTGGGTGACGATTGGAGTGAGTGTATTGTGTGGGGGAGGGCTCGGGCTAGCGGTTGGGTGGGGATGGAGTTTTATGTACTTGTCAGACGGCGTTATGTAGATGTGTGTGTGATTTGAGAGACGAGTAGGGGTGTTGGGTAAGCGGAGGGTTTGCGGATGGGGGTGGTGATGGTGTGAGGAGAGTAACTAGATGCTGCATTCGGGAGGGTGGAGTTTAGATTGGCGGGTTTTTATTGCTTTCCGCGTTTTTTTCTTTTTTATCGCGCCCACTAGCCCCATTCAGAGGGATGTTTTTGGATAGGTTTTAGAGGAGAATTGGGGTGGGGGACTAGTGAGCGGAAGAGTATTTACTTTCTGGGGAAGGAGTTTGGGTCAGGGTTGGTGTTAGGGTAGTGCGTGGATTTTGTGTTGTGATTTATGTTTAAAGTAGGTAAGGGGGTGAGGTGGGGAAGGGGGGATTGGGCGGGGTTGGTAAAGAGTAAGTTTGGGAGTTGGGGGGGGGGGTTGGAGGGTGGTTGGTGGGGGGGAGGAGGGGGTGGGGGGGGGGCGGTCCGGTTAATTGGCTTATGTGTGTGTTTCGCGTGGGGGTGGTAAGGTAGGATGCCAGGAGGGTATGAGGGAAGGGATCTTTGGTTGGATTGGGGTGGGTTTTGTTAGTGAGGTATGGGGTGTCGGAGATGGGTGTATGATAGTGGTCTAGGTATGGGAGGGGATTGACGATGCGTTCGTGTTTGTGAGTTGGAATGGTTGGAGCATAGTTGGGTTGTTTCAGAAAGGAACACTAATCATTAGCTAATTTGCTCGATGGTTAGGTTTACATTTTTACTGGGTAAGTTTAATTTAGGAAAATTACGACTTCATCGCAGAGTGTTCGTCCACCGCTGAATTCTATGTTACCCCGTATTTTGGATGTTTTCTATTTATTGATAATCATAAGATTTAAATGATTGGCGTTTTTCCCTTCTTTTCTGTCGTTGAGGATGCTTATATTCTGCTTAATTTGTCACTCATAATCTATAACTGCCCTTCACACAATATCAGGTTCACTTTATTCAAGACTAATCCAGATGCTTCTCTGAGACGAGTCCCTCAGAAAAGAAGGTACGCGTCTGAGTTGCTTTCGAAATGAAACACGGTGAGAGCGTGGGGTTCCGTCGATGAGGACATGAGGATCAGTACCCTACTCCTCGACCTAATCCGCGGATGACACTCTACCCGATTGAGTTTAGAGTATTATGAGTTAATGTGTTTTTTGAGAGGACTTGTTTGGTTCATTTTGTGCGTGATAATAGTTATAAGTGTTGGGTGGTGGGTTTGGCTATTTAGAGATGTAAATCTGGGATGTGGTGGGTTTGGTGGGTGGTTGTCGTGATTCGGGGCAAAGTGACTATTGCGTGTTGCTGGAATCTCTGCTTCACCACCGAATGTGAATCCGTAGGCCAATAGCTTGAACTTGCATTTCTTGTTCCTAGTAACTTTCTTGTTGCTTATGACCTTAGATGTGTACGTGAAGGAGTGAGCCGACTCTACGCATTGGGAGGAAAACAGCTTGACGTGGTAGGAGCTGACGGTTCTCGATAAGTTTCTTGAACTAAAAGGCGTATGTACTATCAACCCCCCCCCCCCCCCCCCCCCCCCTGCTGTGCCCTGAAAGCAGAGGGAATTTCTCATACCTTGGAGCGGATGAATACAGGAAATGTTTTTCGTACCTGATTGGGTTATAGGGTACAGTGTATACTGTTAGTTGAAGATCCGAGAGACTGGAGTTCCGACAGGAATTTGTAGATGTAATTCTAAAGCAGTCGAGTTTCCCATACAGTCCAGCAATGTGCTTACCGTAACTAGGTACTGTTAAATCGTCCTCTATCCGGCTAGACGTAGGGCGGTAGATTTGTGAGGATGAAACTTTCTGGAGAACCGCCTCCCCCGCCCCGCGCTC
>OZ023157.1:21510253-21649250 GCA_963678695.2 Diplodus puntazzo | reverse complement strand
TGTGTATTTATGCATCAGCTCCAAAAAAATCAGTGTGGCTCTAATTAAAATAGTTTTCAATTAATTTTCTGTCGCTCTACCAACCAGCTAATTTCCATTCATTAACTCGGTACCCTGCAGATTCTTAAAAGTGGCTGTGTTTCCAGGAATATCTGCCCTTCTCACCCCCACCGAGTCCTTGAACACTCCAGAGATCAGAGCTCCTCCAAACACGATTTCACAACAGGGAAAAAAGCATTCATGATCCGCGTAGGTCAACACTGTTCTCTCATCTCAGAATTCGATAAAGCCCCACTCACAGGGTTTGTATTTGATATTGACAAGCAAGGCGGAGATCTTTGTCGTTGTCGTTGTTATGGTGCATCTACAGCAGCAGATGTGGGGTCGCGTGCTGGTTGCTGCAGTGACAGGGAGGGATACTCACATTGACACATGGCTGCCAGGAGCAGACCTTCATGTTACCCTCCCTGTGTATTCTTTATGCCCCATGGCATTCCTGATCTCTCTCCAGCGGATGTTTATTTTTCCCTAAACCCCATCTCCTCCTTATTTCACCTCTTCCCCTGATCTGCACAAAGCAGACCTTGTCTTAGGAAGCTTTTAGCTGTTTCACATTGGTCCATTCACAGTCGAAGAGGCAAACACAGGAGCAGGGCTGTGTTAAATGGCTCATAACCTTCTTGTCCCGACATACCACTGCTGCCGATCTGCCAGACCTGTGATGAATATAGTTTTAACTAGACGTTGGCCAAAAAAAATTCCTTCAGACCTCAAATTTCTTGAAAACCTGAATACAAGAAAGCTATTGAACGCTATACTGTTGTTTTTTTGTTCAGTTTCTTAGAAACAACCAGCGTACATAGAAAGACGCCCAGTCACCCGCAGCGTAATGTTATTTGACCTTTATGTATAGAAAAAAAAAGGAAGTGACAAGATGGGGCCCACAGATAAAGGTTTTGTTTTTGCAGTAAAACCTGTGCTCTCCTCACCATGTACCGCTGCTCAGCTGTAGCCTGTATGTATGGCAGAACAGTGGGGATTTTCAAGCAGGCTAAATTTAGGTCGCCCTTGGTGGAAAGCGATAGGAGGACTGCAGAGGAAGAGGTGGCCAGGGCTGAAAGGACGAGACAAAGGCATTCTTAAGCACATGTAGGTTGAGAGCATATTTTGGATTCTCAGATGAAAACAGAAACATCATCCACGGTGCTGCAGTGACAAGAAAAAGATGACATCATGGCATTGCCTTGTTATTGCGTTGCTCATGATTATGTCATCTGCTTGTGAGTGAAACTGGTGTGCACATCCTGTTCCTCCAAACTCTTCAGTTTTAGAAGTAGGCCAGGAGAACTCCCAGCAGCACTCTCTCGCTCTTTCTCTCTTTCACTGTGCATATTAATAACCAACGGACTAACCACACACTCAAGCACCCGCACACACACACATAGACACACACTTGAGGTGATGCAAGTCCTTCGCACTGACAAGATATGTCACTGTTGAGGAGTTAGACTGGATGGTTGACTCACTTCCCATCAACCAGGCGGTGGGGTTTCACACCGAGGAGACAGAAGAAGGAGGCAGTGTGTCGGTAACCACCTCTGCAGTGGTCGATGACGTCTCTGCTCTTTTGCATGGAGGTCCCACCGTGTTCTCTAAAGCTGAATGAAGTGTGTTCACGGAGGGGACGGAAAGGAAAGCTGCTCCTGTTGCTGGAAAGAGAGGGGAGCAGAGATGGCAGGATTGTGAGGGGGTCTCTGTCTCTTTAAGCTGGCTGTTTGTTACTGCAGAGTGTGTGGGTGCTGCAGTGGAGTCAGAGAGAGGGAGAGAGAGGATGAGGGCGCATTGATAACAGAGACAGACATTGGAGAAGAACAAGTTGTGCGGCAGAGATTCGTTGCTCATGTCCGCACACTGAGGTGGAAGGACGGCCGCTCAAGGAGAAAAAAGTGTGAGGCGAGCAGATCGGGGAGAGCATTAGGGAGTGTGTGAGGAGTACAGGTGGAGGGGTGGCAGAGCGAGTGGAGAGGGGGCTGTTTATTCGGAGCGTGGCACCGGTGGCAGAGTGGCTGCGCTGGGATGGCAGAGGGGGGAACTGGGGGGGCTGGCGCTGGGGCAGCCCTCAGAGGGACAGGGCCAGCCGGGGGCAGGGCAGGAGGGCCAGCGAGGACTATGCGCACAGGACGGTGCCGGCCGGATGGTGCCACCATGCTCCATCCATGGCCCAGATAGCACCTCTCGTCCCAGGGCGAGAGGAAGCCAAGAGGGAGGTGGAGTTGGGGGTTGGGGTCAGGTCGGGTGGGGTTGAAGGCGTCAGGGTGGGCAGGACGTTTCTCGGCCAGGTGTCGCTGCACCTGGAGGAGGTCACGGGCGATTCGGAGGCTGAAGTTGGCAGCGCCTGCTTTGGACAGGTGTCGCGGCGGCTGGGACGGCTCCTGAAGAGGCTGCCCAAGTCTCGGTCGTGGAGTGACAGCCTGAGGATCCTCCGAAGATCATCCTCTAACGGATCTCTGCTCCCCACCTCAGGTATGGAGAGGAGAATGAAGCGTGGAGACTTCAAAGCTTAGAATCGAGTACTGATCAGTTTGGTGTTGATAGAGGTCAGTATTTTGGAAAAAAGGCAAAGATGATGAGTAGACAGGTTGAGCCGGGTTGGCCTCAAAGGCCGGCTGTGGGCCAAAATATTTGGGTATTGTGTGCATCAGTCCATCTATCTGTGAACTGCAATGCCCTCAAGCCCTGTTACTCTTTGTCTATACACCCCCCTCCCTCCCTCTCTCTATCGGCTGATCTACTCCCCTCGCTTTTGTGTAAGAGCACATAGTGTCTATGTGTGTAAGATCATGTGTGAGCGGCGAGGACACATGCTGCAGATAGGCTGTAAACGACAGAACAGTCCAGTAAACAGGTCAGATAAAGGCATTTGGATCCACAGTTTATTTAAGCTTCAGACACACACACAGAAAACCAGCACAATATGAAACTGTCGAGAAAAGCCTGCCTAACTGGATCATCATATTGACTTTCATATTTGTAGCAGGAA
The DNA here is from genome assembly GCA_963678695.2 of Diplodus puntazzo. Taxonomy (NCBI): domain Eukaryota; kingdom Metazoa; phylum Chordata; class Actinopteri; order Spariformes; family Sparidae; genus Diplodus; species Diplodus puntazzo. Next base: position 21,646,210 of record OZ023157.1, on the reverse strand, counting down.
TTTGAGATAAGCGTGAGTCTGCTGGAGGCTGCATGGTATCGATTTTTCCCATGTTTTCTCCAAATAGAGCACTGGCTAATGCAGTTATTTTTTTTTTGGGGGGGGGGGGGGTGATGAATACATAATGTAACATTAGCACAAAGTGTAGCTGGGCTAAAAAAAAAAGAAAAAAAAGAGGCAGGGACTAAGATGGCTGTTTGCTGCAGAATTATTGATTCATTCATAGCGAGAGACTGACAGCTGATGTTACCTCAGCTCTTTTTGTGAGACCGTGTGTGTGTGTGTGTGTTCCCTCCTGTGTGAGCCTGATAAGACCCTGACCAAACATGACTCAGGACAGCTGCTCGTCACTGCTCCACCTGAGTGACGTCATGCTGCAGCCTCAAAAGACTCAGAAGCAGTATCAGCAGCCTGTGCTGACACAGACAGATAATCTGTATTTCTTAGATGGTGTTTCCTGCTAGGAAACCCTTTTAATCCTCGGAAGAATGACGCGGCCCACGCCAGATTCCTCAGTTCCTCTTTTAAGTGGGTCTTCTATCTATTATTATCATCCGTCTAAGTCATAATGTTTGAAGAGGCTGTCTGGAAATTCCTCTGAAATTCTTTGATTTTTAGATTGCTAAAAATATATCTGCTCAGTGGCTGTTTTCTCACAGATGGATGGCACAATGAATGTAAGGGTCTGTGTGTCTCCAAGGCAAAGGTGAAACTGCACTCCAAAGAATTAAGTTGACTTATCATGAAGAGTACTACTTAGCAGGTGGAAAGCAAGGTTATTTCATCAATTAGCTCAGCTTGGGCTTGGAGACTTATAACTTCCTGTACAAATTTTTGCCACCGAGTTTGATGTTTTAAGATGTGGACATTTATCAATCATAGCAAGTCAAACCAAATTATGTGATACAGTTGCACTGTGGGAAATGCGGGATCAAGCGGTCTTGGAGTTTGACTCATCCCGTTGACCAAAAGTCAGGATGTCTCTGCCTTCATGTCTTCAGTCTTTAATTTTTCTATCATGTAGTGTTTCCTACAAATAGACCCAATGTTCGCACAAGTATATTTGGCCTATTGGTCTATTTTAGCATTTTTTTCTTTAAATTGTGTACTGTTTGAGTGACCAGATGCTGTGGTTTTGTAAAAGCTTTTAAGTCCCCTGGTCAGTGTGATGTCATTCAGTACCATGTTGGTTTGAGCCCCCAACTTAAATGAAGTGCAAAGCACACTTACTGCAATACTTCTTTAATTCAAGTGTAACTGTAATTAAAGGCAAACTATGCAGAATGTGTCAGCTGCTGTTTTACAAACACATCATTGTCTTGTTTCGATGGTGTCACATCCCGGCGTTTTGTGTTCGTAGCTCACCAAAGGCAGAAATGTCCCAAACAGATACAGATACATTCTGGGTCTTAAGTGATGAATGAGAGGGTTTACTTTTGTAGGAGTCTATACGTTGTTAGGTTTATTCTTGACCTTAGGAATACTGACATTTCCAGCATAGATTCTTCGCTCAACATCTACTTATTTCAAGTCTTCAAAAGCTTTTAGCTGCATCTTGTGGCCTCTGTCAGCTGATGGAGCGTGTGCAGTTGTTATTGAAGAGACGGGATGTCCCTCACAGCTCTGGAAGAAAACCTTCAAACTATCTCTACTGTTGAGAACATCGGTCAGATCAATTAATTGACAACTACGTATGTGATTTTCCCTTCTTTGCTACATCACTATACATCTGTATCAAAAGTGTTATTTTATCTTTACGACAAAACATTCTTGATTATCTAATTGACCCGTTCAGTTTTCACATGTCTGATTATCTCAGCCATCAAAAGAGCATTTAACTGAAACATCAAAATAAACTTACTGAGTAGTCAGTAATGATGTGATTTTCAGCCACAGAAATATTCTCGTTACATATTCAGCCGCTTCCATTCGCAGCCCCCTGGACAGAATGAGCCCTTCAAAAAAGCTTATAAAACCAACAGTCGAAGCCTGGTGTCTCCGTTTGTTTGTCTGGTGGATTCAGGGAGCATCTGCAGCCCGACAGATGGAGGGGCCGAGGGAGGGGAACATAGAGATGCTGCGGTGGTGGTGGAGATAAAGATTGTCAGTATCAAATATGAAAAATAATGTTTTGCAAACGAACACGCACAGATGTCAAGGTGAACCAGGGCAGATTTTATTTAGGTTAGGGGACATTTGTTTGGTTGCATCGGGTGGATCAACATATGAAGTGTTTCTCCTGGAGGCTTGTTGAGTCAGAGTACGTTTGATTGAGAATGTATTAGATATTCTTATTTCTAATTATGGACCGAGGGATGAAAAACTGTTTGAGTGGCATGATGTGCGTACAGTATGATGAGCGGCACAGTACGAGAGCATGGATAACTGCTCCAAATGAGCTGCGATGGGATCAGACTGGTTAAAGCCCCCCAAAGCTGCTCTTAATTCTCTCGTAAGACCCGCAGAGCTCCCCTTAGGTTCATTAGTAGTCGTGTTATCCTCGCCACTACATTATAGCTGCCTTACCCATATTTACCCCCTCCCCCGTTACGCAGACATGCAGTAAATATAATACGTCTCTATCTGGTGCCATGCAGACATCCTCCATGACCTGCTAATCTGTGTCTATCACACACCCACTGAAACAAACATCCCGTATCTTCTCTAAAGTTACAGGAGGTGATGCAGAAACAGGACTTTTTTTTTCCTGCTCCTTGGACTCCCAAGAATGATGGGAGTGGAAAGAATAACAGAAGGCAGACAATTTAGGAGATAACTGAAACATGATCATGGAAACCTTTCACATAACAGCCGCCTCAAAGACAGTCTGAATGTCCTCCTTCTCGCCATTTAACACACTGCAATCAAAGCGCCTCCTTTCCTGTCTTCCCTCCCTCGCAGCGGGTGCTATCGACCCAAATGCAACAGTGGAAGTTAACACAGCCACCACATATAGATCTTCGCATATTGTACATCCGGGCCCCCTCATATCTTTCCACTGCTTCTTAGCGCTGTCTCTTTCTCCATCTCTATCCGTCTGCATCATCGCCACGCTCTGTCTGGAGGCGATGTCATCTTAAAAGCAGTCAGACTGGAATGATGGGATGAGAGACAAAGAGGGGGAGTCTGTGCACGCATCCCCTGTCATGGAGGAGCAACCGAGGCCAGTCTACCATGGCGACACATAACACCCCAGCCCTCCTTTTTGTTGAGGCAAAACACACACACACACACACACACACACACACACACACACATAGACTCTAGACTCTGTGGCTCTGTGCAGGAGAAAATAGCGATGCTGATGAGTGTTTACGGCTCAGCTTCATTACATTCATCTCCGGCTGTCGGTGTCCCGTCCCCGCATGCAGGTGTGTGCACTGTCATCAAAGTGTCTACATTTTAATACAGCTTTATTTAACCAGGAAATGCCTCAAGGACATTTACAATACTGTTTAAAAATATATAGTTCAGATTTAGTCTAAAAAATAAAGAGATAAGACGGGAATCATCACGTAACATTGATTAATATCACAGAATGTAGATTCTGAAACCCAATTTAAATAATTCTTTTAAAATCTTTCAACATTTCAAGTGGAATGATAGAGATAACTAAGTTGTATCTGCTGAAGTAGATAAAACTATTAAAGGAATTACATCACTGTGTTGTACTGGACAGAGTGTCTTAAAGGCCTGTCAAATAAAATGCTCAATGAGCACTGACAGCTAGATGAGCTTGCCCTTCAACCACAAACACTTTTAGAAGAGACCAACGAGACAAGCCTCTTTGTGAAGTACGGACCATAAGAATAGAAAGCCAATATAGTGATTAGAAGGTAGGTCCCATCCTGATTTGTAATGATAAATATGGAAGTTAAATTTCTTTAAAGGTCAGCTGGTGAATGAATGTAACAAAAAACCTGCTGTTGAGTCGATTTCCATAAATTGACCTCAACACAAGTTCTCCTAAAAATTCCCACAGAGGAAATTCAGCGTCGCTGTCTTCACGTTAATAGCAACTTCCCACTTTCATAAAATGGCGCAATGTTGTACTTTCCACAGAAGAGCGAAAGGGAAACCCCTGCGAGCCCTAACATGGATCCTAGAGGGGAGTTTTTTCTCAGGCATCTGAACACAAAATTATCACACAAGAAAACTGACCCTTTTTGCTGACTGCCCCCTTCTCTTGCTTTCTCTTTCGCTCCTCTCCCTCTTCCTCCTCAAGTCTCTGTGATTGTGCCTGTGTCAGCATGCCTGCATAACCTTCAGAGCCCTGCTGGGTCCGTGGATCACTGCTACAGTTTCTCCGCCTGCGCATTAGCACTCAACATATGCAGGGTTCAGCATCTCAAGGATATACAGCTAATACGCGGCCACACCTTGTATGCAAGCATCCAATTAAAACCATGAATAGCTTGTCACATTATGTGGCCTTGAATCCGCTGAAGGCAGAACCACGTAACATTTATTCTACATTCAATCTGTTCTTACAACCTAATTTAATTTCTGGGATTCGTTCAAGGTGTGAAACGAGGTGTCAAACATACTCACTGCCTTTGTGGTCACATGATCATAACACACCATGTTTTTTATTCATTGTGCGTCAGTCTAGAATCAGGCAGCACTTGATCCAAAATGCTGAAATGCTGATTTGCTCGTGTTTATACACAGCACTTAATATGAATGAGGGCCAGAGACAGTGTGTTTTATCAGTGTGGGAATGATCTGGATCGCAGGTGAACCGCGACGTGCTGACAGTCGTGTATCACGTATCACACTGTAGGTGTGGAGCAGGGAGAGGTTTCAATCTCTGAGCGCTCCTCCCATTTTCCTTGCAGTTCATCAAGCAGTCGTTCCTGTTTTTCCTTGACAAATTATTAGTGGAAAGACTAACAGTGGGGTCTCTGAGTAACCACCACCCGACAAAACACTGATTTCTGTCTCGAGAATGACACCAGAGGAAGTTTAAAGGGACCCTGTGCAGTTTTTGACCACTGGTAGTGCTGTGGAGCAATGTTTTTAAAAGTAGTCTCCATTTTTGTTTGTATCATGATACAGTACAAAGGATATACATTCTGGTGAGTCATAATGAATGCAAATATAACCTAGTCTGTTTAAAAAAGATTTCAAAAGATAACAAACTTAGCTAGGTTAGCTTAGCTTAGCCCTAAGACTAGGTAAAGCTATATTGGGTTGGTCCAAAGTTAACGAAATCAGCCTACCAGTCAGTTTATCTTTAGCTATTGAATTGGGCTTATCGAGGTAGATTTTTGCCAGGCTTGCTCTTTCCCACTGGTTCCAGTCTTTATGCTAAGCTAACATAGCCAGCTGCTCGCGGCAGCTTCATATTTGTTGTACAGATGTGAAAGTGGTATCAATCTTCTCATTTAGCTCTCTGCAAGAAAGCGAAGAAGAGTGGCTCCCAAAGCATTGTGAAATTCTTTTAAGTATGGCCGGACAATGGGAGTAGAGGCACAGTCTGTAATCTGTAAAGAGTGTGGATGGAGGACAGGAAAGGAGTTTCTCTCTTCCCTTCCCCTGCATGCTTCCTTTCTTTCTCTCTTTCTGCAATGACCTCTAAACTGTCATGCGCAGATTCCCTTATCGAAACTCTACTCTTTCCTCGACACATCCCTCCTGTCAGCGAGGCATTGCAGCCCTACCCTCACACCAACCTGTCCCTGTAACACACGCACACACACACACGCACACACACACACACACACACACACACACACACACACACACACACACACACACACACACACACACACACAAACACACACACACACACACACACACACACACACAGAATGTCTATCTCCGTCTCTTAATACAGCAACCTTTACCCTGTCAGGAGAAGAGGACCCTTTATCTAAACTTCCCTCTTTGCTTGACATATCCCTCCTGCCAATAAGCCCAGTCTGTCCTGCCTCCCTTTACTCCCCTTCTTGTCCCTGCCTCAGTAATCCGCCCTATTATGTTCTTATGCCAGTGCAAAACACTTGGAGCATTTCATTGCCAAACAAGCTCTTTTGAAATTATCTGCAATTTCAGGCATGAAATTAAACCACAGTGGTAATCAATCTGGGCTTTAAAGCTAAGGAAGAACTGAAAAAACCTCCACACGCAGCCTTCTCACACTGACCTAGTATGGGTAGAGCTGCTCTCTTTCTATAGTGGTCATCAGGAAGCTTGTTGCCTTGGTAACAGTGCTGATGCTGAGTGTGAGAGGCGCAGCGGTGTCCCTCTCATAGCAGGATACAGACAGAGGCACTAATATCAGTAGACAGAAAGCCAGCCGGGCTTATCTTGCTCACCCATTCAGCACTGACTGCAGCAACAAAGGAAGTATACCAGACAACATTGCAAATATTGAAGTTGTGGCTTCTAAACAGATCACTGTTGAAATTTAATTAAAGTGTTTTACTTAAGAAGCTTTCAAAAGGATCTGACTCAGAGTTTCCCCCCACCCCAAACCACAGTCCCTTCTTTGCCCGCACGGTTTTAAAATCTCCCTTTTCTTGAGCACAGATTATCTCAGCAAACACAGGAGAAGTTAGACGCGAGGCTATGCGTCTCAGCGGAGAAGCCTCTGGCCACAACAAAGCCGGCAAGGCATAAACAAGCTGAGACTGTCATGTGTGGAACCAATGAAATCAAAGAACTGCGGACTATTTTGGGAAGTTCTGGGGGAAGTACCTAAATCTATTCTTTTGTATCTGAGCAGTGAGATTTGAGTTGACCACAGCAGAGCTGCTACACTGGTACAGTTTGTATGTCTATTGTTATGATACAGTATTACATTACACATTTGTTTCCATTACGATCTTTAATGGAGCTCGTGCAGTATGCCCATTATAAACTGAGTTATGTGTCTCCACCAGATATGATATCAACCGTTGTACTTAGTAAACTGTTTCCTGCCATCTGATGGCAGAATGAGATGTTAAGAACATGGATTGGCAGTCTTAAGTCACTCTACACACAAACATATATTGTTAGGCATGTTTTGTTAATGACCACTTACACTGCAGTCATTTACCTTGTAGGTGTGTGTTTGGCCTTGACCACTAGATGGAGCTAATAACCTGTGTAAAGGGAGCGTTTCTATGATTGATCTTCATTTCAAACACTTACAGATGATTAATCGGCTTCATACTCTCTGACATGAAGTGTGGTTCTCATTGTTGTTCTCATCAATTCTCTAAGGTGTTTTATTCACTCGACTTCCAGAGATGGCTTCTGTCATATGCGTTTTTGTCTCTGACTGGTGTGTTTTTGCCTCCATCAGACTGCAGCTACACCTGCCACCTGGAGTGCGAGAGCCGGGTCCAGCTGGACTGCAACCAGAGGGACAGAGAGCCTGAACAAACTCCGTCTCCCAGAAGCCACTGCTCCTCCACAGCCCCTCAACACAAGGTAGGCGTTCCAAACACACTAAAGAATCTTATTTTTGTGAAGTAGAGGCTTTCGAGAGCTATTTGTGGCATTTTCCGGGTCACCAATGAAGAGCGAACACATTCATCTGAGAGTGAGTGTGTTGAACTCTCTTCCTGTGTTATTTTGCAGAGGTGTACGTGAGTCACGATTGGATAATGCCAGAGTTCATCCCGCCTCATCTCTCCAAGCCTACACTTTTACATAACCTCCTTCACAACATGCTGTTCCTCCTCCTCCTCCTCCTCCTCTTTCTCGGCTGTCTACTTATGAATTTATTTATATATGCGCTCATTTGGTCACAGAATGTTCCCGGGACCAAATATGCTACGTCACCTGAGCATCCGATGTGCCTCCCTCCCTCTTTCTCTGCTGTCATGGCCTCCCCCAGTTTCTCTATCATCTGTCCCCCTGTAGTATGGCTTTGATTTCTTCAGTCAGTGGTGGATGCCGATTTCCTCACTTTCCTCAGCTTCTCTCATTTGAATGTAAACTTATTAGGTTAATCACTATTCTCTGTAGGGAGCTGCAGCGTGGCATAGCTGTGTTAGCTCGAATTATTCCCAGATGTTATGTATGCTCGTGGATTATATTTAGTTATCCTCGATTGCGAAATCTTGTACCAAGTTGGACTGAAATCTATAATTTTTCATCCTGTCTTTCATACTGTACGGGCCACAGGCTATCCAGTGATACAGTAATTATGTAAAATTCATCTTCTAAATAGTTCCCTCGCCCACTCTGTGTGCGTGCGTGTGTGTGTGTTGTGTGTGTGTGTGTGTGTGTGTGTGTGTGTGTGTGTGTGTGTATGCGGGGACCTGAGAGAGTGTGATCCTGCATGCAGCTCTTGGCATCCCAGCCGCAGTCACCCACGCAATGTGGTCCACGCAAACACACACACATATCATGCACGAGAGAAAGCTGGATAACCCTGCAGGCCTGCAGCAGAATGTTGGCAGCTACTCCCTACCCCAGGGGGTAGATAACACAAAATTAGACCCCTGGTAACGTGCCAGGTAGTACTCTGCTTCTAGAGCGTGGTGAACAAATACACACAATCATGCTGCCCTGAAAGACATTGATGGGAATGGCAAGAATTGGAGCGAGCGACTGCGTGAGCGAGGGAGATCGAGTACATTCTCTCGAACGTCAGGATCAAAAAAACAAAAACGTGCTAATTTCTTTCAATGTTCTACATCTACTGGAACAAAATAAGGGCATATAATTTTTTTGTCCAGTCATTTTTAGCTTAACTACTTAATGACTGTGTAGTTAAAGATAACAAGCTGAAAGCCAGAATTAAGTGAGTGTCGATGATGTGTCTTGGAGGGATGTGAACTCTGTGACTAAGGCCTGCCTCTCGCCACACTCTTGTTTTGTTCATAGAGTACACTACTGCTGCAGACAAGAGGAGATATGACAGTTCATTTCCTGCAGTCCTCTTTCTCCCCTTTTGCTCTGTCAGCTGTGTGTGTGAGTGTGTGCGCTTGTGTGTTGTCACCCCCTTCTATCTTTACAGATCCTTGTTGTGTGCGCATCAGCAGAAATTGATCTCCTTTTACCCCCGTTAAGCACATACATGCGGCATACTGACCAGGCTTCATCGACTTGAAGCTAGTAGGGAGTGTCGTTCAGCATGCATGCGTGTGTGTTTGTGTGTGTGTGTGTAGCATCCCACCCCCTGCAAGCTGCCTTTCTCCCTTAGTGATTTCACTGATGGAAGCAAGGAGCAGAGCTGCAGGTAATCAGTCTTCGATTGAGTCGAACCTGACGGACAGACACCCAATGAAAGGGCGACTCACCGTCCCTCTGGCAGCATACGTTTGCCTATTATCTTGTGGTAGTAGATTTTAAAAAATCATATTACACTCACAGAAACGCACGCAGTGACGGGTGGGCATTAGCTGCTTTTTGACGAGGGGGGTCACTGCCAGAGTCAGAGGGCAGCTTGTGGGGTCATTGTTGGGTTAGAGGTCACTGTAATCTCTATCCAGAGGGCAATCAGTCATTATTTTCGTAATCTCACTTCAAACGCTGGGTGTGAGCCCTCCCTTCCAGAGATTGTGGTGGCGGTCATGTTTTTTCTGCTTTTCTTTCCTGTCTTACTGATCGGTTTGTTTGTCAAACCATTAGCTCTAATTATGGCATGGTTCTAGATCAAAAGCCACATGTTTACAGTGGTTGTGATGCTTCTGGTGAACCGTTGCATGCTGCAGCAGAGTCTCACCAGAAGAGCAGCCATCTTCCTCCGGTCTCTCTCTGCTGCTTCCTGTCACCGCTGCTCTTACGTATGTAAAACGGGAGACTGCATATCTCTCACTCATCAGCATTTCTCTTTCTACTCTGTCTCTCTCTCTTCAAGAGGAAGTGGCCGTGCTCTGCAGGGTGCAGTCGCTTGCAGGAAGACAGACAAGGGGTGGAGGGAGAGAGAGAGAGAGGGAGAGTGGAGGGAGAAGGGGGAGGGTGCTCGCAGGCTGATAACACACTAAACCACAGATGGTTGAGCAAGGCTGCAAGAGAGTGAGGGAGCAAAAGCGGGTCCAAAGACAGGCAGAAAGAGAGAGAGAGACAGGAGAGGAGTAGGAGGGAGGCAAACTGAGTAGGAGGCATCAGTCTCTCTGGTGGTATTGCCAAAGCAACTGAGAGAAGAGGAGAGGAGAGGCAGTGCAGGGTCTGTGGAGGCAAAGAGATCTTCTGCCTGCTGTTTACTCTTGGCTCCGGGGACGGATGGATGCTCACTCTCGTAAAAACCGGCAGGACTGAGCTGCTACCGCAGCTAGGGTCTGGAATAACCCTGTTTTTTGTCAGACAGACACAGAGCAGGATGTGGTTATTGCATGCGTGCCATTTATGAGCGTTTGTTTGCGGGTATATCAGGGACTCTCAGGTGAGCAGGGTTAACTTGAAACCAACCTGTAAACTGACTCCAGGACATCAGCCTGTGCCTCTGTGTGCGTGTGTGTGAGAAGGTTACATGCTGTGTATGAGCGTATGTGTTTGGCTGTAAATGAGCAGGTGAATCTACTGTATAGTGTGTGTTTGTGACACCGGCGTCAGAGCAGACACACAGGAGGAAGTGACACGTCTGTGCTTGCTCTCGGATTTCCTGGTCCCCTCTCTGGTGGCACGCAAAGCGTCTAATCTGAGCCGAGTTCACCTGTCTCGCCCTCACAGGTGGGACTCTAACTCTCTGGATGCATCAGCAGAGGAGCGCTGACTTTTTCTGGAGGAGTACAGGACAGTTAGACGCGTGTAGACTCTGATCGTGGCTGATTTTCACATCAGCCCTGCCTTTATCGCAAGAAAAAACCAACCAGCACTTCCTCAAGCTGTCAACGTGCCGCTCCGGTGCTGCGCTGGTGCCGGAGGCCATCTCTGGACCTCTCCATGACTGTCAACACAGTGATGACCCCCTCCATGACCAGCAGTAACAGCATGAGCAGCGGGTACTGCAGCCTGGACGATGAGAGTGAAGACATCACTTTCTTCACAGCCAAGACCTCGTTCTTCCGCAAACCCAGGCAGGCAGCTAAGGTATAGAATCTGGACAACACTCACTGTAACAGATGAAATTGTAAGAGTAAGACAAGTTCAGATTGGTCAGGTGGCCGGTGTGTCAGTTGGTCTTGGAAACAAACTACCATTTATACTAAAAACATGGCAGCAAAAAGCAGAAGTGTGTAGAGGAAGTGGTGATGCGTGCTCAAGTAGGCCTCTAGGTGTGTGTGTGAACGTATGTGAGAGTGTAGGAAAGGTTACTGTCATGCATCTGTTGTGTCACATTGATCTGTACAACCTTGTTCATCAGCCTTGATGCCTTTTGGCAGCTCATTTATCATGTGAGCAACTCGCATAGATTTTGCATCACAGTCTGAGAACACCGTTTGGAGAGTAAAGACTCACTGCTGTGTGGTTTCATCTCAACAGTCGACAGATAGTGTGATCTTTATCATTATCAGAGTTATAGTGCTATATTTAAGAATTGGGCACCTGTCATATTCACACTAGAAAAAAAAAATAGGGGCAGCATGTCACCAGAATGTTTGGTTCATCCCTTTCATAAGAAAACAAGGAAATGCACAGTCCCTCTCATAGGTCTTCCTTTTTTCAACAAATAACTAACATATTAACACTGTCAGTTATGTTATGCAATTAGCATCCTTCATAGGCTATTGCCAAATAGCCAGCAATAGCATTAACAGCTGTGTACTTGCCAGTCTAGAAGAAATGTGAGTTCAGCATCAAACGTTATCCCTTTACTTGCCAGCAGCTGTGTTGGAAAGCAACGCCAGTGCTAATCTTTTCTTTACTCACTCATGTTGGAATCAACCTCTTGATGTACAACAAGATATTACAAGACGAGACATCCCTAGGCTAGCTGGTTAGCATGCTAACCCCAGATAATAACTGCAACACATTACAAGACGCTAACTCTTATTTCTTCACATTGTGTTGCTAATTTAAGCTAATTTTTGAAAGTTTAAAACAAATTCTTAACTGTAGTGAAATGTTTTCATAGCTACCATGGCCACTCATGGTTTTTTTGGCACTCAGGTACACACAAGTACTAACTAAAGTTAGCCTACTTTACAAGCTAAATAGTCAATGTTAGCATTGGCAGCAGTTCACTTGCCAGGCAGGAAGAAATGCTGTGAATTCAGCATTAAAAACTAATCCCTTGCCAACAGCTGTCTCCAGTGATACAAAGCAATGCTAATGTTAACTCTTGTTTTGCTTCTTTTCTATGCTGACTGGACACTACATTCCCTCTTGATGTACAATGTGGTATTACGAGACAGCAGGCCTTCAGTAGACATCTGTGCAGCACAATATATGACATCAAAAAGTCTTATCTCTTCAAATTATTTTAGCTAACTTTTGACCATTTTCCCAGTTACCATAGCAACTCATGGTTCTGTTGGCACTCAGGTACACACCTCCTTCCTTAGAAAACATATTAACACTGGTGCAATACAAGTAGCCTCCATTAAAAGCTATCGCTAAATAGCCAATATTAGCATTAACATCTGTTTACGTCCCAGTCTAGAAGAAATGTTGCAACCTGAGCATCAAACGTCGTTCTGTCTCCAGCTGTAAAAAAGCATAGGCAACGTTAATTCTTGTTATGGTTCGATGTCTATCCCTTCTTTTCTTGACTCTCATCTTAGAATGAGGGCAGACTTGACGCTACAGAAGCCCCTTTCACATAGAGAAGCTGCAATTCTCCGCCATTGGTCATTCACACAGATCAAAGCATCTCTGCCTTAAATACGAATTGCCATGTAATTCACACAGAAAGCTGGCGCTGCGGCTCCTAAAGAGGTGTGATGGTACACGTCATGATGATGATGTCTGTGTATTTTCAAGGTGTCTCTCTGAGTCCTCCTGTCAATCTAAATCCGTGGACAGTTTATAATCATATGGATGCTGTTAAAATGTGTAGTGATTGAGATCCTGACCCACCAAACATCCTGGAAAGTGTTGAAAGTTAAGTTTTTCGCGCTAAATTATGTAATTAGGCAATTGCCATCAGTAAACTGGACGTTGTCTGACTCTGTCACCCGTTGGGGACGGAGGCTGTTTTCTGGGGGAAAGTTCACTAAAGTCTCAGTCAGGATGGCTGGTGACAGATGCTGTTTTTCAGACAGAAATTTGACGGAGTGTCGGTAGCACAGGCGGGAGGATGGACAGGAGGACAGTGAGAATGTGAATGGGGCTAATGACTCACTGTTGCCTCCATCATGTACAAGGTGGTATTACGAGACAGGATGGGCCTAGGCTAGGTGGTTAGCATGCCAACTTCAGTGGATTTCTCTGCGGCATAAGACATAATGCTAAAGCTTTTATTTTGTCACAGTCTGTTAATCATTTTAGCTGAAGTTTAGTTGTTTTTCAACTAAATTCTCACTCCTGGCAGCTTTAATGATGTGAACCTACAGCTCCCATAGAGACATCTTCTTTGCAGTGTGTGGGAGAGGTTTCCGTAGTAACAAAACTGATACTTTTGCACTAGAACGTGTGTGTGTGTGTGTGTGTGTGTGTGTGTGTAGGGCAACTACTTAACTGTAGTGAACCATTTCTCACTAGTTACCATAGCAACTCATGGTTTTATTGGCACTCTGTTCACACTTCCTGAGATTTGGTTTTGCTCTACTGTACATGCAAATGCTTCACACACCATTGTTCCATACACTGTGCAGTATATAGAGTATAACTTTCACCGCTGGTTGTCCCATGATGCACAGCAGGTGTTTGAATGATTTTTCCACAGCAAAAGAAGCAGTGTGGCAGATAGAAAAGAAGAAAGGGTGACTGCATTTGCATTCATGTAAAACACTCCCTCTTCTTGCCATCCTTGTCCCGGCAGTGCCTTTGGTGTCTGACTTGGAGAAGGTATAATCTCTGAATAATTGACCAGCTGTGTTGTGTGTGGAGTTAGGGTTGCTGAGACAGAAGGGTACTAGGGTTAGCTTGTCTGGGCTGTCAGCTGATGGGGCCTTATTTCCCTGGCGCTACACAGCCAGAGAGGACAAATGTTTTGACATAACGTATAGCTGCACAGTCAGCTAAACACAGGAGAGGGGATGCTTTTACATCCGAGATAGTAATTGAATTGTGTGCTTGGGTAGAGAACTAAAAGAAGCCCTGCAGTGAAAGTGTCCTGTGTTTTTCCCTGTGTGTTTTGATATGAAAATGAGATATGCAAAAGATCTGTGTGGAAACCTGTGAATAGAGATATTATCATGTGTTGTGTATATATAAGGAGTAAGAAATACGTCACCATGTTCAGTCCTCTTCCAGGCTTGTGTGCATGTATGTACAGAGACACGCAGGGAGACGCTCACGTTCATCTAAACAGTGGAGTTCAGGTCCTCTTTTCTTTATGAATTATTTCCAGAGCTGAGCCTTTTGCTCCAGATTAGCCAGCCAGCTTTAATGTGTTCTCTCTCTCTCTCTCTCTGTGTGTGTGTGTGTGTGTGTGTGTGTGTGTGTGTGTGTGTGTGTGTGTGTGCGTGTGTGTCTGTGTGCGCGTGTGTGTGTGTGTGTGTGTGTGTGTGTGTGTCTGTGTGTACCACAGTGATGAGCAGGGAGCATATTCATTTTTTTCTGGTCTGCTTTTTGGTGCAGTGAAACTGAATGAGTTACATGGCTGTTGGTGATCTTCAACACTACTAAAAGCTTTTGAGTGCTGCATTTACCTTATTCTAACAAACCCAGAGGAATTCAGAATTCTATTCAAGATAACAGTACTATATTTTCTTTAATCCAACTAAACATAACCTGAGTAAAACATTTCCTCCTCAGTGAACATTTCTGCCAGAGTCATGTCAGACAGATTTTTATTTGCAATGGTTGTTGTTTAAGACAAAAACTCATCTGATCCCATGCTACTTACGTCTTTCACTTTGTTTTGATATGATTTGAGTCTCCTAGTTGCAGATATTGTATATTGAGCATTTATTCCAGTATTCATTATACAACTGTACTTTATTATATACAGTTTTGGAGTACTATTTTAAACAACTATACACAGGTTTGAGATAGAAGTTGCCAATGTTTTTAGTCAGTTGCATTTTTATTTTTACAGAGTAGTTACTTGTGTTACAGATAAAGACTGCATGTGCAATACACAATATGATATGACTTAAAATATGTTGCATGATACACAATACAATGCTCTTTAAAGGAATTAGATAAGCATCCCTGGGAGCAGAAGCAGTATCAAAATACTGCTAACAATTTATTTTATCTTACTATCTTCATAATAAATGCATTGTCTTTTGATACTGAAGTGTTCTTTGCTGCAGGTGTGCAGTCAAGGTCAAGTGTGTAGGAACACCCAAAAAATGCTAGTGTGTTGAGTCTTTGGTTTGTCCATGCCAGGCTACTATAGAAACATGGTGGACTTTATGGAAGAGGACCGGCTCCCTTTGTAGATATAAAGACTCATTCGAGATCAACAAAAACACAAAAAATGATACATGACACACGAATGAAAGCACAATTGTGAACATTATATTCCATTTCTGCCCTTAAATCCTACACACTAGACCTTTAATACAGGGTGGTATACTAATTTAACATATCTACACTGTATATAATATAGCCTTTTAAACGTTGTGTGTATATATGTGTGTGTGTGTGTGTATGCGTGTGTGTGTACTGCTGGCCGTGCCGGCACACAGCGGTCTCTGAGCTGTGAAATAGAATCAGCGTGTGTGTTCTCGATTGCGCTTCCCCTCCCCGACACTTGACCCAGTAAAGGCGTTGTGCTAACACATGCCGTTATCCATGTGTACGGATACTGTATGTGTGTCTGTATGTGTGTCTGTGTTTGTGTGATTGCGTCGGGTGCATATTCATGTGCTATTGTTGTATTCTGCCCACATACTTTTCTCTGTATTAACTGAGCGTTGTTAGTTTAGCTCTGACGGCGCCCCTCCTGTTCTCAATCTTGGCCAGTTGTAATAGATCCTAGAGTCTAGTGTTACCTGAAGATCATGATGTCAATTGCACACACACACACACACACACACACACACACACACACACACACACACACACACACACACACACACACACACACACACACACAAACACACAAACTTGGAGGTTTGACAGAGAGTGTCAAAAGTTAATTTCAGGTTAAGGTGGTCAGGTCATGCAGACAGACAGGTTTGACACACATGGTTTAAATATGACTCCTCTGCAGCGGTCGTGTGACCTCTCTTGTCTGATCTCATCAGAGTGAGAGCATCAACACTTACTCATGTTACCCCAAGGAGCATTGTGGGTGTATGTGTTTGCATGGCTTGAGTACGTATGTGTGTGTGACCCTTATGTAACAGTCCTAGATAACTTACACCCTTAAGCTGCTTTACATCAGTCCACATGAATCACACCATTAAACTGGATTAAACAGTCTGAACCTGTCACCTGTAATATTGTTATTACAATCATTCAATCAGTCAGTGGGTACTGTCTTTGCTGTACACTGGGGTTTGCTGGGTAATATTGGCTTTAAGTTGTCACATTTCATCACCTGTGTCATCAGGTACATTGCTATGCCATGCTCACCACTTCGTATGTTGTAGGGCTGCAACGATTATTTTCCTTTTAGCTGACGGTTATCTTCACCACTTATAGTTCAGTTTGTAAAATGTCAATAAATTCTGATAAATGACAAATCTTTTGTCCAACCAGCAGTCCAAAACCTAAAGATTCTTTATTCACTGTCATAAAAGACAAAGAAATGCAACAAATCCTCACACTGAAGAAGGTGGAGCCAGATATTTTTGATATTTTTGCTTGACAGATGACGAGTGATTGATTATCAGAATACTCTACAACTTTCCCTCAAAAAAACTTCCAAAAGCACTAAATTCAGCAAAATCTAACAGTCTGGTGTATCAAATTTGGACCAGTTTAGACACTAAATCAAAAGTTAAGGGGCTGGCTTAACCTGCCATAAGTTGACTAATCTTTCCATAAGATGTTAGCATGTGGAAGATTGTAAAGCAGCCAGAATAGTTCATAAGATGAAGTTAGCTGCAATGTAATAATCATGTGTTTTATGTTACATTAAAAACATCAGAGCTCTTACCATCTTACCACCAGCATTATTTAGTATCACTCATCTTATACTAACCCGTTAAAAAAAATATATTAGAGCTTGTATCATATTTTTCATCACTTCCAAAGTGCCAGTCACTCAAAGTGTTTGTGTTTTCTTGTCACCACAGTGAAGCCTTGTCATGGCTCACATCCCTCTGTTTCTGTGCCTTGCTGGTCACTGGCTCCCTCATGACCAGGTCCAGTCAGGGCAGTGTCCCAGGACCTTGTGGAACTCTCAGCGGCGGAAACTGCTCTATTGTCCCGCTCCATTGTCCCCTGTCCACTCTCACTGGTATGCAGACTGGGAGGGCAGGGCACTGCCCCTGATACATTTAGAAACTCTCGTACAAACGCAGGAATTCCTGCGAGGTTCTTTGCACTCTGAGGAATTTTATATGCTAGTCAACTCCTCCGCATCCCTCAGATTCTTCTCTTAACCCTGGATACTTAAAGTTTATCCACCAGAGTTTGTATTTTTTCTCATCTACATGTGATTAGATGAGTTCACTTAGTGACTCTTTTGGAGTCTGTGGAGACAGGAAACCATGGCTCTAAGCTCTTGATATTGAAGTGTGGCATCAGAATGAAAAGGGTTTAAGTAATTGAATTTTCAGAATGTAGTAACCTTCAAAGCACCAGCTACTGTCCCCGCTGCACACAGCAACATGGACAATTACCAAGATAGGAAGAGCATAATTGCACAGAGGAGGGGCTGTTGATAAGTGTGGAGGAGATAAAAGCAGCAACAAACAGAACAGATACACACACACACACACACACACACACACACACCACACACACACACACACACACACACACACAGTTATATCCCAGCATCCTTCTCCAAACATCAGCCTTGAAATGTTAAATGTTATCACCTCTTTTTGCTGAATGCCAGTCAGCATGAGCTGTGTGTGTTCCTGTGTGTGTGTTTATTACCATAAGGCTCCTTAGTGTATATGAGTGCACACACACGCACACACACACACACACACACAGACCCACATGCACTTGCACACTGCATCTGTGTTGAACGAAACAGTGACACAACCTGAGGACTCCCCTACAGAGATAATTCCTGCTCTGCATTCTCTCTTTCTCACACGCACGCACACACACACACACACACACACACACACACACACACACACACACATACACACACACACACACACACACACACACACAGTCTCTCTCTCTCCCTCACTGCCCCAGAAAATGCAAACGAACAGGAGAAGGAGAAAAAAAAAATGGTATTGTGAGATAGAGAGGATGCATCCCACTGTACTATAAATAACCCAGTCAAACTCTGTGTTGCTAAGGCTGGCTCAGCAGCCACTCTTTCATCATTCCTTACCCCTCAGTCGCCTCTCTCTTGCTGCCTCCCCCTCTTCGCCTCCCATTCACTGTGTCTTCCCTCACTCAGTCACTCTCCTCATCACAGAGGGAAATGAGTAAGAGTGAGAGGGAGGCAGCACTGTCAATATTCTCATGCTGTGAGGCTGATTGGCTCCATTCACAACATTTCCTGTCTCCATGTAGAGATGCAGAGATGTGTAAACAGCTGAGGAGGAAGAAGTGGAAGTGTAGTGTCTGTAAGAATCCCCTCAATCAGAGAAGCAGCTTTTCTTCTTGAGGTTGACAAAGATGGAGGATAGGAGAGGGAGGTATTGTGACAAGCATTTGCAGTCGAGGGGGAGACCCTGAAATGCAGGAAGCGAGCTAGATGATGCCTGCAGGCCAGTCAATCCTCGTGCTTCCTTAAAGGGTGGAAGGGTTTCTCTTGGTTCTGATCTCTATTCATAAACTTGAGCAAAGCAACACAGATCACTTGGTTTTTAAAGGATTATTGGTGGAGGCAGCACCATCTGCTGGTTAAATGAAACACTGCTACTACCAGTACTCTGATATTTATTAATACTGACCCCCCCTTCGCTCTCTTTTTACCTTACAGAAGACTGAAGCAAAGGAGGAAGAGAATGAAGGAACAAAGGACCTGTCAGAGGTAGAGGTGCGGACAAGGATAGATGAATATAACGCTCAAATCTCTGAAAATGGCATGAAAC
Source organism: Diplodus puntazzo (assembly GCA_963678695.2). Lineage (NCBI taxonomy): Eukaryota > Metazoa > Chordata > Actinopteri > Spariformes > Sparidae > Diplodus > Diplodus puntazzo. The sequence continues at coordinate 21,627,089 of OZ023157.1, read as the reverse complement.
TGGTGAGTTTTGAATACCTGTTGCTGGTGAATACACAGTAATATACTCTGATGTATAATAACTCACAATGAAACTGGAGTTTTAGAACTTTCCCTTTCATGAATAGATGAGGCCTAGAAACAGGGAACTGAGCTGGGACATGAGGTGTCATAAAGTGTCATAGATGCATGGTTGCATCTAAGTAACTTTTGATATACACAAGACGGAAATGTGTATATATTTTTTTATTGCTTAATATGTATATGTAATGACTTGGTGAAAAGGTACAAAGGTGAAAGGGGTCAAACAACAACATTTTAAAGTTTTTTCTTACTTTAAAGGTCCCATATTTTGCTAATTTTCAGGTTCATACTTTTATTTGGATGTCTAGTACTAGAACATGTTTACATGCTTTAATGTTCAAAAACCCTTTATTTTTCTCATGCTGTCCATTGCTGCAGCACCTCTATTCATCCTCGGTCTGTATGCTCGGTTTTTAGCGCCTGTCTCTCGAAATGCTCAATCTGCTCTGATTGGTCAGCTCTCACAGGCCTGAGCCGGCACCCGTCACTGTGTTTACACATCAGTTCTGTTTGGGTCATTGCAACCACCGCAGTGCTGGAAATGTGTCTCCACTCTCTTACTGTCTCCATCTTTTCCTGTGACATAGGCTACAGATGGATCCTTTACAGGTTTCATTAAGGTCCACCTGAGGCTCAGTCGACCAGTCACGGTCCCCGATGTGGAGGCGTTGGGCTCAGAGGGAGCGCCCAGGCCGACGGGAAGCCACAACCAGGCACCGTCAGAGGGCCAGGCAGTGACAGACTGTGGGCCGAGTGAAAAGAGAACGTCCTTCTACCTACCATGCGACTGTGTGAAGCAGCTCCACATCAGCTCTCTGACCACCACCAGAGAGGTCATCCAGGCCTTGCTGAAGAAGTTCATGGTGTTGGACAATCCCCGCAAGTTTGCGTTGTACAGGCAGACGCACCGTGACGGACAGGGTGAGGATAAAAACCTTCCTTACAAGTTAATTTGCAGGAGAACATGTGATAGACAACATTTAATTAAATGTTTCTTTGCGCTTTGTCGATTCCAGATTTGTTCCAGAAACTTCCTCTGTGTGAGCGACCTCTTCTGCTGAGGTTGATAGCAGGGCCTGACCCCGACCACCTCAGCTTTGTCCTTAAGGAAAATGAGACTGGAGAGGTGGAGGTGAGAATATACAACATATACCAGTAAATCCTTTTTTTTGATAGACAGACGGTTTGCAGTAAAAATAAACTAATCTGTTTTTCCCTCTTCCTCTGACAGTGGCATGCATTCTCTGTCCCCGAGCTACAAAACTTCCTGGTAATCCTGGAGAAAGAGGAGGCGGAGCGTGTCCGGGCAGTGGAGCATAAATACACCATGTACCGAAAGAAACTCCAACGGGCTTTAGAACAACATGACCCCTGACCCCCCTCACCTGTTACCTTACGACCTCAACCCAGGGAGAGACTGACCCCTTCGACCCCCTCAAGACCCGTGATCTAATCAGAGATTGGAGCCGGAGCTGAGCTTGTCTCCACCTTCCACACGTATACCCAAACATACAGTACGCCCAGACACAGATGCATACCCTTTCTCAGGACACATACAAGCGCCGCCCACCCTCCACAACCACCCTCCACGCATCCACTCCCTGAGGAGAGAATCGGGGGGGGGGGGTTTGAAAGCGACATGAATGGCTACAGGGTGTGTGGTCTGCTAGCTGATTGGACAACTAGTGTTTTCATTGCCAAGGACACACACACAGAAAGAAAGATCACAGCAAGATCTGAAACTCTGACTTGAAATCTTGAAATCTTAGGACTGATATTAACCAATGGTGTTTTTAAAGATTTCCTTCTTCTTCTGCTGCTGCTGCTGCTGCTACTGCAAGTGTTACTTATGCATGAGTCTCTCTCAGCTCATCCCCCCTGCACATAGAGTTAGAAGTAAAACAGAAGGCATGGTTACTTTTCTTGGCATCTCTTTGGGATGGATGGACAATCACACTTGTTTTTTTCTTGGAATTGATGTGTAAGGTTATCACCAGATGTATTATGTTATTTTCTGCTGGAATATAAGATGTGTGGATTTGTGATTGAAGAGTTCAATGTTGGAGGCTGCGTTTTTGCTTTGGATGCTAAAACCAGAAGGAAAGTAAAGAGATAAGAAAGCGAGATCCATTCTCTGATTTCTCTCAGGGAGCACGTGTTGAGCAGAGATAAAAAAAAAACCTAAAGGAGGAAACAAACAGAATCCCAACTTTACACCACGACATCTGAGCCTTCCTTTTCCAAAATCTCAACCATTTTATTAGTTCCAATCATTCTGTTTTCCTCCTTTAACACCTGTGAAAAGATGCTCTCACAGACAGAAAGTTCAATCTGACCCAGTTACCAAACCTTACTTCTTCTCAAATGTGAGCTGTGATTTCATCCTCCCTCCCTTGCATGGACTGTACTTGCAGAAGAAGCCCACTGAGTTAGACAATCCATATACCTTTACAGACTTTACACTTAATTGTGAAGTATGCTGTGATCATATATGGGCTGTGTTTGAATGTGAGAGGGTTTTTCAACCAAAGCTTAGAGGGACAGATATATTGAGAGGACTTTAAAGGGATATGAAAGTGATGTATGTAAAAAGAAAAGGAAAAAAAATGAGCAGCTTCTGTTTTTGCACATGTAGATGCAGGTCACTGAATGGCTCTTTTATCCCCCCCTCAACTTTCCACCCATAAAAAAAGTCATAAAACATATATATGAAAATTCATGATAATGGCTATGATGTACCAATGATGTGTTTGCCATGCATATGTATTATGTAGACACTGGAAAAAGAGTGACAAAGTTTAACTTTGTTGTTATTATGATGAATATGAATATTCTTTTGGTATCATTCCTACTGGTTAATGCGTGTGTGTGTGTGTGTGTGTGTGTGTGTGTGTGTGTGTGCACGCGCGCACTCATCTAGGACTGTGAGGATGATGTGAATAGTGTTTTATACTGAGTGTGTCATCAGCTCTCCCTCATCGGGCCTCACTTGTTCAGTATTGAAACATGCAGTGACTGCACATGTAATATAGTTCATTAAAACTGCAAAATGGGGTTGTTTCGGAGAAGATATTTGGCGTGCATGCATCATAAAATGAGTGCATTTTAACCAAAGCATTTACTGTCAACATCTTTCACACACACACATTTTATTTGATATGACATAAATACTGATAAATGAGGCCCCTTGTCCATAAGCACATGCTTCTCAGTAAACCCAAAACCTACTTTGTTTTTTAACACCGCCACCCAAAACCCAGGCTGTTCCTGCTGGCAGTGCCTTTTGTTTCATGTGCCCCTGTGTTTCAATGTAAGGTGTGTGTAAGCACACAGGTGCCTGAGAGTGTATGTCTGGGTTCTTTTGCATAGTGTGCAAATCTGTGTTTCTCGGGTGGTCATGTAAACGTAACTTTTCTTTTTTCCCCTTAACTTTTGACACATTTGTCTTTCCAACAAACCCTCTGTGTGTGTGAGTGTATGTGTGTGTGTGAGTGTGTGTGTGTGTGTGTGTGTGTGTGTGTGTGTGTGTGTGTGTGTGTGTGTGTGTGTGTGTGAAATGCGTGTTATTTATTTCATGGTCCACCTCATCCATATGATATAATGTTGAGGATGTTGAGACTTGATGCTTTTTTTTGGCAATTTATTTGTTTTAATTGAAGAAGTGTGTATACATATAGCAGTAGAACTGTACAGAATAACAAAATGAAATAAAAAGGTCATCCCCTTTATTGAAATGTTCTCATGTCTCTGGCTTCAACTGAGTTTCACTGACGGCGCGCAGAAAGAGGTTTTACCTCTTCTGCATTTAGGTTGTCTCATATTGTGTGTATTATTTAGTTTTGTTTTCAGCTTCCTGTTAGCCTCACTTCTACTGTGGATATAGGCATAAATTATGCAAATGTGTAACATCATAGATATAAAGGCAGGGCTACTGACCAGGCGTTTGTTGTGTAGGAGACAGAAGCTCCTGTTGGACTTTGGGCTTTTTTAATTTCAAGACCTTTTACATGTTCATAACCTTTACAACACACTGTAGGAAAGGAAGAAAACAAAAAGGCATAATAAATCTCCTTTAATCACTTTACACACATATATATTATATTTCTCTGGAAGTTTTAAACCACAGGGGTGAAGAGATGCCTCTCCGTTACTGACAACAGTTACAAAAGAGAAAGAGAACCTGCACTAGTTGCACTTCTCCGTGTTGGTCTGTACAACAGAAGTTTCTTTTAGCTAGACAAGGAACTCCGACAGACCAAAGGATTGCCCCAACGGAATTAATACTTTGCAGTTCTTGCTGCTTTTATGTGCAAATCATTGTCATAATATGGACGGTTAATTCAAGATTTTAGTGGTTCTGGGATTTGTTGGGGATAATCAGATGTGCACCATTTAGTGCGTCAATGACTTGAACAGAATGTGTTGTCCAGACATGACCCAAGTACAAAGAGCTTGCATTGCGTTCACATCACCAGCAGGTGGCAACGTGTCATCTACAGTGCAAGTGCATTCAGCGTGTAAGCTGTGTGTGGGTAAGCACAGATGCAGGCGTGTGATGGTGTTTTGATATGCTGTGATATGCTCAACACCATAAAACATGACGCAGTGACACTCACTTTTACACAACACTTTCCCAGATATGGTTGTTTTCGGACAGATTCTGCTTTCAAAGGGCATTCAAAATAAAATGTCAGGCCAATAAACCCACAGGTGTCAGTGTCCGTCAGAGACTCTCAGACCAAATACAGCCTAAACCCCCGACCCCCACATGGACCTATAGGTAGCGCTGCACCTGGTCCCATCTCTTGCAGTGGGTGTAAATTCACTGGCTGTGATTAGACACACACTTACACCTTAAACCCTTTTGAGAGGAAAGTGCAATAAGCAGATCGGTTTATAGGCATTGTCACCCTACTCTCTCTATACACCACCATCTAAGAATAATCAGCGTGGCTGAGCTGGCGTTAAAGGCTGGCCGCCGCCCAGAGGGCCATCTGAAACTGTGTCAGTATGCTTATTTATGGCAGCAAATATAGACAGACCCCTCTTCTCACCTCTGAGAAAGAGCTAAGATTAGCTTCACCCTCTGGCCAGCATGTATCACCGTCTGAATTTAGCCTGTTCCTCTTCTCACTCCGTCTGTCCTCTGCCCTGCCCCTAACTATATCCAGCCCTGTATAGATCTCTCCATACCGTCTCAAGTTTCAGTCTACTAGGTCAGCTTTCCTCACGGGGTATGCAAAGTGAATGACCAACAGCACTGCGTCGGTCTGGGGATAGGCAGATTTGACCTGCTCATTACTTATCAACGCGTTGTTCAGTCAATAAAATGCCAGACATTTTGAAAATTGCCCGTCACAACTACCCAAAGGCAGAGCTAATGTCTTACAAGGTCTGACCAGCAGTCCAAAACCACCAACTACCTCCAAGAAATCATGCCTAATGAAACCATTATTGATCAATGAAACAACATTTCTTCAATTCTTGCCTTTGGCTCACTCTGTGATTGAGCACGTGCAGAGGTTTGTTGATGTGCGTACCTACACCCTGTTTGTCTCAGTAACATTAAACAGAAGCCACACTGTACAAGGGCATCTTGCCCAAATCTGTATGGCCATAATAACAGGTGCAGTGCAGGAGCATCTTGGTCTCTTTTTCTCATTAACGGTTGATATATAATTCACTAATGCTTTACAGAACGGCTTTAAGCCGCTTACTTAGACTTTAATTCACTGGGAAGACTCCTTTAATGCATTGTTTGACCTCTGAGGATGTGGACAGACAAATGATCAACGTTTATAACTTGAGACTTGGAACACTTTTATAATTTTCCACACTTACATGTGCAGGCCCCGAGATTATTTCCCTGTGTTGATGATTCATGAAGATTTATAACTACAGATTTTATGGCTTACCAACACAGGCCTACATCAATGAGGATGTGACCATTTATTACTTTTGAGAAATGGCTTTTATTGAGTTGACAGCCAGGAAGACTTTTCATAACCTGAAACATAGTTCACACTTCTCTGCTACTTTAATCTTCCATTCCACAACATTTTGGAGACAAAAATGTACTTTTAACTCCACTGCATGTGTTTGATAACTTAACTTGTTAATTTCTCTGGTTACCAGAATCAAAGTAGTACATTTTATATCCATTTATTTGATTGGCATGCAGATAAATAAACCAATAATAGTCCAGGCCGATTGTGGATTGATCCATAGTATTCAGAGTATATGTGTAAATATATGCATAATTTTACTTTTACTTTTGATATTTAAGTACATGTATTGCCAGAAAACTACTTTTGATAGTTGATATCAGATACTTTAAGACTCTTACTCAGATACCATTCATGTTGGTGACTTGCCAAAATAATGTTTTAACACGATATCTGTACTTTTACTCAAATGTGACTTCACAGTCTTTACTGACTTCAAGTACATTTGAGGTACTTCCACTTATTTACTTATATATTTCCATTGTCTGGCACTTCATTTCCACTCCACTACATTCATCTGATAACTTCAGCTATTAGGTACTTTGCAGATTGCAATCTGCATCAGAGGCAGCATTTTCAAATCAATTTATCCTCAACTGGATAAACAAACAACAAACAAACAAACAAACACTGATTTTGATACACAGAAAACAAGCTGAATATCGACTGTGATAATTGGCCAAGCTGTTGATCTGTGCACCCATCTATGTATATATTTATAAATAAAGTATATTTATCATATTTATTGTTGCCATAAAATGACTTTTAATACTGAAGTACATTAAATATCAGATCCTTTAAGACTTTTTCTCAAGTAGTATTTGTATGTGTGACCTCTCACTGTTACAACAGTAATGCTCTACACCTTCACTTCTTGTGGCCTTTGGGTGCTTCTTTAAACCGCTGAAAGTAGATTTACAGTGTGTCGCTTGAGCACGTCGACTCTGGCTCCCATGCAGAGCTCCAGCTGGACGCTGCGGGGCGCCCTCCTGCCTGCTGCCCGCTGCCTGTGTGTCTGGTCTGGATGCTCGCTAAGCTCCGCCCCCATCCCTCCCTCCCTCCCTCCCTCCCTCCCTCTCCGCTCGCCCGCTGCTGACTCCAGCCTCAGTGAAGACGCCCTTAGCAACAACACACAGCTGCGTCGAATAAGATACTCGTACCGCGGAGAAGACGGATTAAACGCTGCTGCTTTATTCCGCTGAGTACAGGTGAAGCTCTGCTGCCAACACGATGCACCGCCTGCCCTTGCATTCAACATGGGACCTCAGCTAGCGAGCTAGCCTTTTCAGGCTAGCCGTCCCCCGAAGACGAGCGAAGCAGCCCCAAGCTGTCCCGAAGGAGGGCGAAATCCTCGGGGTTCGACGAGTGCTCGCATCGCTGTTTGCTAACTACAAAGTCAGCTAGCCGGGAATAAACACGGGAATGGTGCTCTGGATCGACTCACTGAACCGACAGAGAAAGGCGAGGGGCACACGGCTCAGACCACCAAGCTGTAATATTTGGACTCAAACTATTTTTAACAGAGGGAGCGGCTCTCCGGCGGACGTGTGTTTTTGTGGCTGTTCGAGCTAGCTGGCTAGCTAAACCGAGGGAGACGACCCCCCACCGCCTGCTCAGGTTTTTCAAACTGCAGCCAAGGCTAATGTTAGCCGGGGCGAGTGTGTGAGCAGCACACCGAGCATATAAAACCCCGTGGTTTTAATAAAGCGAGGATAAATTACAGTCAAAGCCGAGGAGAAAGTAGCTTGAGTTCGTTGAACCGAAACCACAACTCAAGGCTGCTCGGACTCTTTTGTTGTTTTGGTTTTTTTTTAGCTGACGTTGCACGGCGAAGTTGTAAATGCTGTTAGCTAAGTTTTGCAACGTGACTCAAGTTTGAATCTCTTGTTTTTACACCTTTTTTCCCCACTTCGGATGCTGGCATCACATTTTAATTACAACCATGATGATAATAAGCAGAAAACCAGAGGGCCCAATAGCAACAGGTAACCACAACAAAAAGTGTCGCTAACTTTGTGTCTCCCATTCTTTGCTTTTTGTCAAATGCAAATGAGGCGTTGAAGTGAAACTCTGCCCCCTCAACACGTATTTGTTTGTGGCATTTAGTTTCATCCTCCAGGAGCTCTTGGCACTAACATAAAAATGTTCTTGTGAGTGAAATGGCTTGTATTGACACATTCTCTCCTGGCCTGGTTTAAATGTCACGCCGGACAGCACACAGTCTCGTCGCTGTGGTTTTGTCAACTTGTTTTCTTTTGCTCTGCAACTCCGCATTTCCATCACGAGCCTTGTGCTCGTGCTTGTTTTGGAACACGATCCAGGAAGCTGTGCGCTGTTTTTTTATTTTTACATCTTCCCTGTAAGCGTTAATCTTCTTATCAAAGTTTGATAAGCAATCAAAGCCATGTCGGCTACTAATAATCATTAATTTTGGAATTTGTACCGTGACATGTTATTGTCTTGTATCTATGTTGGTGCTGACCTCATCTTAGTTTGCCTCTGTGTTGTGTGTTTGGGTTAACTAGCGAAAAAAATATAAGGAAAGTTTGAGTTACTCTCTCATAAAAGCCTTTGTCAAGTACACCCCGTGGTGTGCATCAGGAAGAGGAGGGCAAAGAGCTGTGACTTCACCCCCCTCCTCACACGTTTTATGACACATGATCTCATGTCTGTCTGTTTGCTTGAACCTTGTTCTCTCCCCTCTGCCGTGGAGAGCTGAAATCCAGCTGGATGTTTGGCTACACACAAGTTTGGGGCTCTGTTTAATTTCTTTCCTCTGCAGGAAAGCTTTCCACGAGAGTACAGAGAGTGCAGAGCCCCCACTGAGTCATTAGGAGTTTGCAGGGGGCTAATGGGGGTCTGTGCTTGCTAGTATTGAGTGTGTGTGTGTGTGTGTGTGGAGCCCTAATGCCTCTGTTTGCTGGGCTGTGCAGGTCTAATGCATCTGTTTCCAGGCAGCAGGTCTAATCTGTCCCGGCGCTGCTCTGTTGACGAGCTGGGGACACGGGCTCTGACGCACCTGCTCCTGGTTACAACACTCTCAGGGGCTAATCGGAGAGAACACCAAACCTGCCACAGTTTTGGGCTTTTGCTAATGAGCTAACCCAACACAATGGCTCTGTAAATGGCTTATGCTAACAGGCTATCGGAGATTAATACTGGCAGCTTACTTCCATTGAAGTAACTAGTGGGTAGAGCAAACGAACAGAACAGCCGGCCGATGGAGGGTTGTCATCTGAGTAACTGGCTTCCCCCCACAGTCCCAAATGCCCCCCCCGTCTATCTACTCTCCATGTCATCTCACATTAGGTGTTTGGCCCGATGCCATGGAGGTGAGCACCCACACGCAGCACTATTGAATGACACGCACCCGCATCCTTCCACATGAGCTCTATTTCTGAGTACACCTGGTGTGCGCACGACATGACTCGGCCTGAATGGACAGATGGGCAGGTGGAAAGATGCTGTCGTCACAGGAGCATCTGCTGCCCCTATTAGGCCAATAATACCACTTGCAGCGCTAGCGATCTGCAGGCCTAAGCCCTATCTAAGCTGGTCAGGCTGGAGCTCTGGCCTCGGATACAATGTCTTGGACACAATAGACACAATAGATGTATACTAATAATGGCCTCTTCATATTGAATGTGGGTTAGGATGTTGTGTATGTCGATGTGCATCCCCACTGGGCAACAGAGCCCAGTGTTGTGGGGCAGTCCCGCTGAGACCGGATCATACCAGACTGTGTCAGTCTCAAGAGAATCAGCAGTAGGTTGATTGATGAAATAATCAATGGGACTCTACCTGGATTGAACAAACAAGCAATTGTGCTCCTCTTCACAGATTAGATTGCATTCGTTAGCCGTCATCCTTGGCCTTTATCCCTGAGCATGTCTATGTCGCAGATTTGATGATACCACAGTATCACGTTGATTTATCTTGTCTATCTTTGCCTCCTTCAGCACGACATGGTGACGGCCTGTATGACTCATACATGAGGACGGACCACATCCTTAAAGACGAAGCAGATACAAATAGTCCATCAGGGCTGCCCCCCATGCCCAAACACACAGTAAGTATATACACACACACACACATGCGCGCGCGTGCACAGAGCCAGTAAAGCTGTACTTCCTGTGTTGAAGCACACTCTGTCTCCAGACATCCTGTTCCTCAGAGAGAGAGAGATTCCCCTCACAGCCTTGTTCCCATTCATCACATCTACACCCCTCCCACTTGCCTTCAGTCTTTTATGTTAGAGTGTGTGGCTTCTCTCTTGTCTCCAACCTTTGTAATTCAGTCAAGTTTTATGCCCATCTGTAAGAATAACATGTGGTCACGTGAGTAATATTCACTGACTGTCGGAGAAGATACAAGAATTTTGTGTCTCCAGCAAAAGTTAATACAGACACCCAACCAGCCTTACATACAGTTAACATGATGTGCAGTATATTGACGTATGGTAGAGTCTTCATTTGCTTGATACACGATTAACCCATTTAACCTCATCCGCTCGGATAAATGATTCGACAGAGGAACCGGACACACACCTCTTTTATCTGCAGATCTGTGTGTAGTCATGCACATTTATGGGAATACCATACATACTCGTCATAGGCTTCACTTGATTGACCCAGATACCATTATAAATTGCAATTCCTGATCATGTAACTGCTGCCTTATCACTCTCATATCATTTGAATAGCTTTATAGACTGTGGTCAGACACGATCTTCATGGTTAGGACATCACTTTGAGATCCGGTAACATCTTGTGTTGAGCATTTTTTAATTTTCACATGTTATATGTTTTAAGTATGAATGAATTTATCAACATTTGAAAGAGCAGCAGCCCTGGTGAGGTACCTTTCTGCCACGTTTCCCTCTCTGAAAAGCCCCTTTGGCAGAAAATGCGCACACACAGACAATGACACTCCACCAGCCAAGGGGAAAAAGGCCGGTTTGATATATTGAAAAGATTTATTGGGCTTGAAAATGTGACCCACAAACCAAATCGCCAATCAACATTCTCCCCCCCTCCCTTCCTCCCCTTCCTCTGTCTCATTGTAATCTGCCATCAGTGGGCTTGCACAGAGGTTAGGCCTAGTTTTCTATTCTAGTCTTGTCCCTTATCCTTTTGTATTTCCTGTCATGCTCGCAGAGGTAATATCCTCTGTTGAACGTGCTCGCCCCAGTTCAGCTTGTTCTGCAGCTTTCTTTGTGCCTTATTAAAGTAATAAACTGAGTTACAGGAAGGGTCAGACTGATAAAATAAGTTGTAATAGCAATTTGATACGTGTCATAATACAGCATTAACGAGTTAGAGAGTGGAACGTTCTCCTCAACATTACCGTAGACACCGATTTAGTTGAGTGTGTCACCCAGCTTATATCCATGCATGATCATGATTTGCTGATGTGTGTCTACCTGTGTTGAGTTGTGCAACTCTGTGAGCGTGTGCTGTAGAGAAGTGTGTGTTCCTCTCACAGCAAAGAGATTAGCTCCTCTCCATCTGTTGCACCATGCAGATTTGCTCACAGAGGACTCTCCACCCTCATTATTACCTGGTGGTTAAGAAGATTCGAACTGACCGGTTGTCATTCCATCATCGGTCACTTTTTTCATTGTTTTTTTCTAACCACGCCCCCTGCCCGGTCACTCAATAATCCATCACAGTTGTTGCTCCTCATCTAGGAAGCTTTGATTTTTTTATGCCCACATTTGAGTCTGTGTGTGGGTGAAGGGGCTCAACCAATGACATTCAGTGGGTTTGTAGTCCAGCTTTGGGACAACAGCTGCATGAGACCCTGGGTCAGACGCAGGGCTGTTTTAATAAGTAAAGACTATATGGTTACATGTATGGAAACCCATCCTGCACTCCTTCTATTTTAGGACTCAAACTTACAACACAAACACACTCTGAGCTGTGTCCTCTTTCAGTGCATCTTGTCAACACCTACTTTTAATGAACATTTCCTAGTTGTGTCGTTTTTATCAGCTGACAAGGTTTGAGCCGTTGACCTGCTCAGCTGTGTGTACGAGCCGAAGCCAGAAGCTCCACGGGGCAGCATAGCGATCTAATGGCAGAAAAGAAAACATCAGGGAAAATGTCCCCTCGCCACACTGCCATTAAAGTACGACAGAGACAGCTAGACTGTAAATATGCCTCTTCAGTGTGTCTGTATATAGGAAGGCCACGCTGAGTTATTAAGATCCACAGTGCTTCTGCAGTTTAAGAGTATAATCTAACTTTAATGACTGTCATTTCCCTTGTGCTCCATAATCTTGTGGAGGGTTCTTTCCGCTGGTAAGCGAGAGAAGAGAGGGAGAGACGGAGAGCGAGGAGGAATGAATTCCTGGGGTTGCTCAAACGAAGCTGTTGTTGGCAGGCAAGAGCAAGACTCTGTAGAGATTTCCTGAAACTCTTTTAACCTCATGGGTCGTCCCATTGAGGGGTAGATCTGCCAGTTTACTGTGATTGTTTAGTTTAGTAAGAAATGCAGTCTTAAGTAATTTTGTGCCGATCTACAAAAGGTCTTAGTTAAGGCGGCCAATGAACTATTAGCAGTCGTATTGAACCCCAATTGAAATATTTAAATTCTTTCAAGAAGTGAAATGCTTGATTCTACATACTAAGAGGTTTTTGAAAGGATGAACCCAAGATCGCTCAAACCTTTTACCTAATTACTAAGGGCAAGAAAGCAGTTATGGGATGTGGGTCGTTTTGCATGAGTTACATTTTGGGGGTGGGCCTGTTGTTGTGAATTTCCTACCTAACCGGCTCTAGATCTAGTTCTGCTGGTTCACCAGCTACTAGTCTCATCCCTGCTAGTGGCTCAATGCCCTGATGTAAGCTGTTGATATTTTGGCCAGCATCAACCTCAGCTAGATCTCTTGTTTGCAGTTTATTTTTTGTGTGTGGCATGAATCATGAATTTCTCTCCGCACTCATTCCATGGCAGTGTGTAGTGGTGATGTGTGATTAGATACATCTAGATGGTGATATGTTTTCCACCTTTACTTCACCCTCCTCATGAGCTCAAAAATGCGTGTTGTAATATATTATATTAAGTAGACCCTGATGCGCGCCCTCTCTATATTCTATTGAATACATTCATACAACACAAGAAGCTACATGTCTTATACTCAAAGAAGTATTACATACATACCTTGTTCACACACTGAGTGTGGCATGTTTACCAACAGATTTTCTAAAGACTTTTTTTTCTATCATTGTCTTTATCAGGTTGTAAGTAACAAGACTGTAATGAGGGATCAGGTGACCGTGCGAGGTGGCCAGCTGAAGGTCAAGTACCTGTACGAAGACTCCACCAACAACCGAAAGATCAACGCCATCACCACAGCAACCACTCAGAACAGTGGGACCACTGGTCAGATGCCCAGTAAACCTGCCCCGGTCTCCAGCCTGTCCAAGGAGCGCAGTGTAGACAGGTGAGAGCGTCTTCTTACAACATCTCTCAGGGCAAGTTCTGTGACCCAAAAGTTGTTAATCACCATGTTTCTGTCATACTGGTTCTCCACAGCACTGAATCCAGTAAGGGCTCCAGTGAATCCTCAGGCTCACACGGTGCTGTGAATGGAGGGAACAGTGGGAAGCTGTGCGGACCTCTCACTCCTGACCAGGCTCTGAGACTGTACCGATCTCAGCTGACCACCCTGGAGCACACAGAGATCCACTCCTACCCAGATGTCTACTTTGTGGGACCCAATGCCAAGAAGAGGCCTGCTGTAGCTGGAGGCAACAACAACTGTGGTTATGATGATGAACAGGGCGGATACATTCATGTCCCCCATGACCACCTGGTGTACCGCTACGAGTTCCTCAAGGTGAGAGGCGTGATTGTAGGCTATAACAATCACAGTTATGTGCAAAACTAATAATGATTTGTTGTTAACTCAGCTTTTATCTCCCTCTTTCTTTCCCTCCTTAGATTATTGGTAAAGGAAGCTTCGGCCAGGTGGCGAAGGTATACGACCATAAGTTGCAGCAGCACTTGGCTCTGAAAATGGTGCGCAACGAGAAGCGCTTCCACCGGCAGGCGCAGGAGGAGATCCGCATCCTGGAGCACCTGCGCAAGCAGGATCGTAACGGCACCATGAATGTCGTGCACATGCTTGAAAACTTCACCTTCCGCAACCACATCTGCATGACCTTTGAGCTGCTGAGCATGAACCTGTATGAGCTGATCAAACGCAACAAGTTCCAGGGCTTCAGCCTGCCACTGGTCAGAAAGTTTGCACATTCTATCCTGCAGTGCCTGGAAGCCCTGAGCAGGCACAGAATCATCCACTGTGACCTCAAGCCAGAAAACATCCTGCTCAAACAGCAGGGACGCAGCGGCATCAAGGTAGGACACCTCGCACATTCGTTGTCTACAAGCCTTATAACGTTTTGTACATGTGAAGTTCAATTCTACAATTCTTTCCTCTCTCGTCCAGGTGATTGACTTTGGCTCCAGCTGTTTTGAACACCAGCGGGTGTACACCTACATCCAGTCTCGTTTCTATCGAGCTCCGGAGGTGATCCTCGGTTCACGTTATGGCCTTCCTATTGACATGTGGAGCTTCGGCTGCATACTGGCTGAGCTGCTGACTGGTTACCCCCTGTTCCCCGGTGAGGATGAGGGCGACCAGCTGGCCTGTGTCATGGAGTTGCTGGGCATGCCTCCGCAGAAGGTCCTGGAGCAGGCCAAAAGGGCAAAGAACTTCATCAACTCCAAGGGCCATCCTCGCTACTGTGGAGCCAACACCCTGCCCACAGGGGCCACTGTGCTGACGGGGTCTCGTTCACGCCGCGGGAAGATGAGAGGTCCTCCAGGTAGCAAGGAATGGAGCGCCGCGCTCAAGGGCTGCGAGGACCCCACCTTTTCTGACTTCATAAAGAAGTGTTTGGACTGGGACCCCTCGTCTCGGCTCACCCCCAGCCAGGCCCTCAGACACCCTTGGCTGTATCGCCGACTACCCAAGCCCCTACCTGGGACCGATAAGAGCCCAGGGGCCACGGTGAAACGGCTCCCCGAGCACCACAGCACCTCGTTCCCCTCTATCCTGGCCAAAGGAGGGCCTGGCATAGGCACCACAGCTGCCAACAACAAACTGAGGAGCAACATGATGGGAGATTCTGGGGAAGGCATACCTCTTCGCACGGTCCTACCCAAACTTGTCTCTTAGGGAGAGAGAGTCCTGTAAATCTCCTCTCCTTCCACTTCCTCCTCCTCCTCCTCTGAACTCCTCAGGAGGAGTCAGAGTACAGGAGCAAGCGGAGCCTGGGTTTTAAAACTTGTTTGGTTGCTTTTTATTCGTTTTCTACTGAGAGGTGTCGACACCCCAGTTCCTGGTTTTTATTATTAGCTGAACAAAGAGAGAGAGAGAGACAATTAAAGAAACACTCTAAAAAAAAAAGTTTTTATACAGAGGATTTCCTTGAACGGCTGTAGAATTTCTATAAACAGCCATTGATGAGGTTTGATTTAGATAATGCTTTTTAAAAACCTGCTTGTGTGAGTGGACAGCTTCGTAAAGGAGCAAATGTTTTTAACCGGCATGTGTTCTCACGTGAGTGTTGTGTTTTCAGTCAAACACACTCAAGCACACCTGCACTGTCACTTGCCTCACTTCGCACTCTTTCTTAACACTCAGAGGACACCACCCTTCCCTGGGACGTGTTTATATGAGTGAAACTTGAAAAGGGCTACAGAGATTACTCTTATCAGGTTAGCGAGGAAAGATTTGTTCAGCCGACATAATTTATTAGGAAACAAAAGAATCAAGCTCGAGTGTTTGGGCCCCGCACACTGACAGTTATCCCCCACATGTACAACATAAATATCGGCCTTCACACAGTTGGTAATGAGGGACTGGCATTATGTTGTGATGAATAAGGAAAACTTTTTTTTTAGCAATAAGTCTTCTTCTAGTCTACTTCTTTGTCTTTTCTAATGGCGCTCTTTTTCTACCTTCCCTGGTGCATGCATGTCAGCTCAGTATGTGACGTTAGTATGTGTGTGTGTGTGTACTTTAGCTCTGAGGTGCTACTGTGAGACGTTAAGAGGGCGTAGGACAACCTATTTACAGCCTCTCCTCCTCTGCCGCCACCTCCCCCCCAGCTCCGCCATTTGAGTGAAAAGCGGACGGGGTTGAGGAGGACAGTAGCTTCACTCGAAATGTCACAAAGGTGTCGCCATCACACTTGGTACTTCAGACTTAAACAGATATATATGTTAAGGAGAGCTGCAAGTCACTGCACATGAACACCTGTGGGGTGGAAAGTTAGCGTTGGAAAGTAAAAGTTTGTCAGCGGCCCGCACCTTTTTATTGGCTGCTGCGATTGCTGGCAGTGGTGCATTTAATCCATATGGAAGAAGCTGAGGAAGATCATGGGGTAAAGTGAAGGGCGATATGTTTAATATGAGCCAAGTTCTTTATTTCTTTCAGGGGGTGGTGGAGAAGTGTCGACAGGACCGTGCCAGTGACAAAGGAGGGTTTTAATGGTACTGAAGAAAGAAGTGTTTCTCAGGGAGACATACTTGATACATCCCTTATTCTTATATTAACTGTGTTCCACTTCCAGTCCTCTGTCCCGAGTATGGATGAACATGCATGCGAGTTCTGTCCGCCGAGAGCGAGAGAATGCGTATACGAGCGTTTGTGCGAAGGGGGTCTGCATGCTCCACAATCTGACCTAGATTCTCTCTCCTCCCCCCACGGTCTCTCTCTCGTTTCTCTCATGTAGGGCAGGGAACCTCTTAAACTCACACACACATTTATAGTGAATTATGGTGCTGTCCTAAACGCACACATAGACACACACAGACATGCACACAGAAAAAGACGTCAGGTGCATGTTGTACGGACCACACCGCTCGAAGAGTTCTTTCATTTGTCCCGCGTTTCTGAAGTGAAAAGGTCAGGGATTTCTACTCTGTCTCCATTTTTTTTTTTTTTTTTTAAATATAGGAGTGGTTTCTATTGCGATTCAGTCCTGAATATCCGAGGATGTAAAATGCAAATGTGGAAAAAAGAGAAAGTCGTATACTGTCATGTTGTACTAGTGGTGTGCGTTAGTAGGAGGGTGTTTGGTGTTCCAGCATGAAATCACAACCTGTTATCAGACTGAGTGACTATGAGAAGAGAAACTGTACAGTAACCAAATGAAGTTGTGATAGTTTCTTTTTCTAAAGAAAATAAAAATGATAATTAACTGAAACTTGCTGCCTTGCTGCTGATTTCTGTTTTGACACACACTTCCTTTTTTGACGACGCTAAAACTGCACCGGTTACTTTTTAAAACAAAGGTCGATTTAACACAGAAGAAACAAACAAACCATTTGTTTGTCCGTGTCTTCCAAATCTGTTATGTTCTGTCAACAGGGAGCCAGATAAGATTTAAACTCTAAAATAGTTCTTTAATTTGATTCTGTGTTCAGTCCTGAAAACTGAGATTTGCAGTTAACGGTTAAAAAGAAACTTTAACTCAGTTCATTGTTCCTCATTTACCGTCCAACATGAAGCTCCAGTAACAAGCGGTTACAGTGTTGTTTGTGCTACTTGACACCTGGGGCCTGTGTTATGAAACAACAGTCTGTCTCCAAATTGCCCCTGCTTTAGCCTGTATGGTGAATCACCATAAAGTGAATTGGATTTCAGTCTGCGATAAAGTTACAGTGAACACTGATTTGGAGGCTGATGAGTCAGTGGCCTGTGACACAACTTCAAGGCAGCGTGTGACACTGACACTGCCTTGTTATTATGCACTTTCATGGAGGTTGTGAAAAGTAAAGGATAGACTGAACAAAGTGTGTAACGCACATGTGAAAACTCTCAAACATCCATGTTAAAGTATGTCTAGAAGTGCTAATTAGGCCACAGCAGACATGACACTCCCAGACAGTGAAACAGATACAGCATGTCAATTTAATTGTATAAACATTTGGCCTTTGTGATGAAACGGTCTTAAATATAAATCTGTGAAGTCTTTATCGCCACAAACATTTTAATCTGATTTAACTTAGCTTATCTCTTTATGACAGAATGAGTCAAACTCTTCTGTTTTTTTTCTCTCTAGATTTTGGAAAGATCTTTGACTGATTTAAAAAAAAATGTATATTTCTAAACAAACAAAAAAAAACAAACTTTATAATTTTCATGACTGAATCAACTGAATAAACAAACTGACCTTAAAGGACAACACATTTTCATACTGTTTTACTTTGTTTATATTTGGCGGACCCTGCCACTTTTTTAGCTAACAGTGTTCTGGGGGCCTTATTTTCAGCTTGTTTATTCAGTTGTGGAAAAAAATAAATATTTCTGAGTTTGTATTATTACCTCATGATTATTGTAAATATTAAAATTCTGAGTTTGAATTTCTTCTCAAATCACACAGTGCCCTTATAAGGCTACCACTGAAACCCAATGCTGCCTTTTCACTTAGTACTAAAATGTAGATGAACTCACTCTAATAACCGTGTTCTACCACATACACTACAGGCCTTCATATTTACCTGCAATGCCTGAGTGACAAAAATTATTCTTAAGTTTGTTTATAAAGAAAAATTCTTAACTACATAGTGCCTTTTTACCTGGAGACTATGTATTTGGAGAGGTATCAATATACATAACATGTACCATTACGTACCAATGCTGGACTGAGGTCTTCCATACATTTGTTTTAATATGTTCTTGAAAATAAAAAGCAATACCTTTAAGTGTCTGATAACTGTAAGCAGCCTTCAGATATGCCACAATTACACCGATTCATTCTCCCTCTGATTGGATTTTCTGACTAAAAGTGTCGCGGCGGGGTCGACGCAGCTGCGGCTGATAGAATTAATGATGGGTATAGGTTTGTTTACAGCAGGCTAATGAGCAGGGGTTTGACAGTAGTTGGTAATGCTGTTAATTTAAGGCTGCAGCTGCGTCTACCCTGCTGTTGGGTGTGTAATGGCGTCATTTCCAGGCAATAAGTGAGCTCAGGTGCTCAGTGTTGTCATCCTAGGAAGGTTTCCGAGAGATCTATTGTGACGTACCTGCTACTTGTTTTGGGGACTTATAGGCAACAGACCGAGTGTCATTTCCTGCCGTTGCATCTGCCATATTTGTCCTGTTTTCAAGAGGATTTCAGTGAAAGTACAGTGAACCTCCTCCAAATTTGCCTCTACTGAGCTCCTTCCCCTTATGCCACCCTGTGTCCTCTCTATGAGTAACAGCACAGATGTACGTCTATGAGAACAATACCAGCATCAAAGCAGCAAGAGGAGACTGACTTTCAGGTGGTGTTAATGACGGTAGACTGATCATCTCCTGTGACACTGATGATTCATCGATGTTTACACTCGCACACCGGTGCCCTGCGGGAAGAAAAACTCAGGTAACACGCAAGAGGAGGAGCAGGTGGAGGAGGAGGGCAGGAGGAACCGGTTCCGCAACATCACCTGCTGAGGAGGACGAGAGAGAGAGAGAGAGAGAGAGAGAAGTAGGTGAGGGTTGGCATGTGTTGGGGAATTTTCAGCCAGCTGTTTCACGCCAGCTGATTTCAAAAGTATGAAGGACGTTGGTGTTAAATGACGTGGGCACGGTTATTCATCATCAGCCTGGGCTCGGCTGCTCGCTGTTTCCATCAGCAGCATGATTAACATGTTTATTCAAATTACTGTGAGATCAGATTGAAACAAGCGAGTAAACAACATGTGAGCGGAGGCAGGATATTGTTCCTGTCTTGTGAGCCTTGAATTAAAGTAGATGTGACTTTATTTGATTCTACCAATCTGTCTTCATACAGCGGTGATACTGTTCTGAAATATTTGCTCTAAGGTTAACTACACTACAGCTGGTTGTTTTCAAGATTAAACAGCCTGTCTTTCTCCCTCCTTCTCCTACTGATGTAAAAGCAGATTAGATCAATCCCATTAGACACCAATCCAGTCATCTTCTGACCATATGGTCTAAAGCTCATACGTCCCTACATCCCCGCTGACACACTGACTTCTATTCTCTGAAGTACGATGCCATTTCCCCCTTGTCCTCTTCATCTCCTCTCTCCTTCATGTGAGAACCAGTCCAAGCCTTCAGACCATATGGAGCCACAGCAGGATCTCTGGCGGCGAGCGAGGGCGAGGAGGGGCCGAGTGGTGACAGCTCTCTGATTACCAAGCCGGTTAAGAAATCTCGACCCGCTTGTTGCTCCATGTTTGGCTCAAGGTGTAAACATCGAACCAACTGTCAGTCTATTCCCTGAGTGATGTTGTTGTTGTCGTTGTCACATGGATTCCTGTGACTAGATGTGATTAGTTAAATACTGAACCTGCTGTCATCTGTTGTCAAGACACTTTGAGGCCAATCATGGGTCCAGTCTGAACAGCAAAAACTCTATTTTCAGTATGTGGGCTACGTTTTCAGCCACTTTTAGTGCCAGTTGATGAGCGCAGTTGTTGAGGTTACGCTCCACTCTGCCTCCGCTCCATTAGAAGATGCTGTAAATAGGTTTTAGCTTACATTTAAATGTGCAGTATCTCAGAATTTTATTTGGAAATATTCAAAAATGACTAAAATCAGTAACAGAATGTGAAGACGGAACAGTATGTGCATTGTTGCAGAGATATCTACTGAAGTTAGCATGCTAACCAGCTAGCCCCGTCCCGTCCCTGTCAAAAGCTCTTGTTCCAGCACTTCCTGAGCTCGTAAGCAGACCCCACTAGCTGCACAGGAAACTGAGCCAAGTCGCTAACAGCTGCTACAGTTGGCAGTTACCATAGTGATAAACTTCCCCTCTTTGTTTTGAGTAGCGCCTTTAAACACTTCAGTTGTTTTTTTAAATTGAAATTGTTTCTAAGACTTAAAACCTACATAAAAAGATAAAGAGATCTGCATATAGATGTAGAATCTCTAGTCTTGTAACAGGATTTTGGTGTCGGAAGCGTTTTGGTTTCCATTTGTACTCCAGTGTAGTCCAAGTTGTTTTTGAACAATTAGTGTGCTAACTTTGGTTGAATGCAGGCGACAGTCCACGGGGAGAACAGAACAGGCAGAACGCATAGTTGGAAACACATTCTCGTAACCCAGCGGTTATTGTCTGACAGTGACAATGACGTCTGTTCAGAGAGAAGATGCACAGAAGACAAAGTCTCAGTCTGGACATCCGTTACCGGATATCTGCTGGCTACATTGGAAGTCCAGAAACATTGGCTGTTGCTAGCGGACGCCAAATCTTCGTCAGACAGTAGCCATTAGACCATACCCTCACCATGGCCATTTCCCTCTGAAACGTAGGGACGCAGGGAAAGTAGGGGAACCGACAGACTCTTTTTCCACAACTTGCTCCATTGTTCAGCAACTGTTAACATGCTGGATAGTGAAAATCTGTAGCTAACGATAACATTCAAACCCGTCGCAGCTAGCATTACCATCGAATTAAATCCAGTGTGTTTCACTCAGGCATAAATAAATGTGTCCAAGATGTGTGTTGACATTTTAGAATTAATGGTGATGTTAGCAAGGAAGTGGTTGAATGCTAATGCTAGCAGTTGTGTAGCGGGATGCTGATGTCTCTCCTATTGTCCATTCAGGTGCTGATCAATCTAATAGTGGTGAATGTATGACAATTTGTCAGATTGTTCTGTGCCTGTAGGATTTGGGTTGTATCTGAAATCACCAACTCATTCTCTGCCAATGCATCACTACACAGGCTGGTCCATATAGAGGACTATGTTGTGAGCTCATCAGTCCGTTGAAAAAACACCTTTGGCCATGGCTCAAGTCATTTTGTCCCCCCTCCAAACACAGTACACTACTTTTTAAGATGCAATGCGGGATACACTGAGTCAACTATACAGGGTACAATAAATCTCACTATCGGTCGGACAGCACAACAAAATGGGGAACTCATTATATACAACAGTATGTAATTGGTAGCGAGTGATTTTGGACACAGCCTCGGGGCCTTTGGAACAAAGCAGCACAACATCTGAGCTTCCCACACTGAGCACAATGTTAAGAGGAAAATGGCTGCCATCTGAGTGTGGTCTGCAGTGTGCTCACGTGAAACAGCTGCTGTTTTGTTATTGTATGTATTTGTAGAAGTCTCCCTAAAGTTTTGGCTATGATTTGGGTCATTACACCTGTGGAGTGAATTGATCGATATATTAAAGAGAATCTGTAGGCTCCTCAACAAAACAGAACATGAAGACTCCCGTATGATTGCATTACGTTACTTATATCGCTTCAGATTTGTCAAATCGTATTCTGCTTGTACCACAGCGGCTTGGAGGGGTCTGTCTCAAAATATATGCTAACTTGAACTTTGTACTTTTCTTTGTTCGTGCTGTACATTATGTGACAGCACACTGACTCAACCTGTATTTAGGCCCGTGGCAGAGTGACTGATATGTCTTGGAAAACCTCTTTTCCCCCTAAGGGCTGACAGTACTCGTATGATGTTTTGTTGTTCACATATTTCCATGTTATGAAAGAATTCTTCATGTGGCTCGTCTGATGTCACTGCAAGCTGTGTCGTGATCCACCAGAAGAACTTGTGCTGTCTGGACTGAAGATTTAACCAGAACCGTGACTCACCACTGCACAGCGCTCCGACGCATGGTCCTCTGTACTTCACCCCTTCATTTACACAAGCCTCTTTTTTTTCTTTTCTTTTTTTTTTTTCATTTTGTGATTGGAACGGACAATACGGTCCCCCACACACGCACACTCGACTATAAACACACACAGTCCTGGGTCACAGAGTGCAGACACACACCAGGGCTATGAGTGTCGTCTGGCTTCGGTCCACCGGGACAGCTGAGGTACGAACCAGGCGATGGAGGCAGCAGGAGAATGCCACATTAGTCCCCCCGCTGTTGGGCCAACACACACACACACACACACACACACACACACACACACACACACAGAAAGAGAGACAACACATGTCCCCACAAGCACAAAAGCAGACCACGGCCTACTGTTCCTTACTCACACGCACACAATGACACACTCACAGCTGAGCGCACACCAGTCGCACTCACAAATGCACAGCTGAGCACATGTCTATACAGGCCGAACAGATGCAGATCGTTGGGAGAGGTGGGGTTGTGCTCCAGGAACATTTGCCCACCCAACCCACCAATCTACATTCCACACAGACTGCAGGGCATGTGTGCATGTTGTGGCATTTTTTTTTTCCTTCGCAGCAGGCATTTTGTAGAGACCTTTAACCTCACCGGTTGAAACCTCATCTGCCCATCTCTTCCTACAGTTACTGTATTTGCGGCCCCCATATTTAGGTTTTCAGTTCCCTTGTCTTGTTTACATGACCCGGCCGGGTCACAGTCGGGGCCTGGAATAGAGGATGACTCATCCCCACGTCTACAGAGATGAATCTGACTGTCTGTCTGTTTCTCTATATGTGCGTTGCGCGTGTTTATGCACGTGTGTGAGTTTGCATGCGTTTTTTTTTTTTTTTACGGTTTTGTCTCTCCAGTTCTGTTATAGCCTCAAGGTAGCAGGTCTGCACAGCAACACTCTGGCAAGAAGCTCCAAGGGCACTTCAAAGCAAGTCATTGTGCAATATCTGCAAACCCACCTACTCAAAAGCTCTGCGGAGGTTATTTTCCAGTCTCTTCTTCCCCCACTGTGAAAGACGAAGAGGCGGATTCATTTATTTATTATGAAACATGTAATTCACAGCCTTTTTTTTTCTTCTTGTGATAAAATGTCTCATAATAACTCATGACTCTTACTGCATTTTGCACATATATTAATATCCCGCCATGCTGTATAATAAACAACCTGGCCAGTTAGACCCTTTTTATTACTTTCTGAGCCAAACAGCAAAAAAACACTCAACTGAATTCACATGATGTTCTCTGTCTACATCTTCACACCGTGTGCCACCGTTTGTCCTCTGACACCTCCAGCGTACAAGGTGCATTTCTTTTTATTGCACCTTTCACCAACATGGCAACTCAAAGTGCTTTAGATAACACATAAAAACCATAAAAAGCAAGATGTAAAAGAAATTTTAAGGCAAGATTCAAAATGCGTTACGTTTTGATTAGTGTATAATCACCTGAAACTACGAATCACTGTGGATTGCGTTACCTTAAATTCAGTGTTTTATATCCACAGAGGGAGCAGGTCCTCTTCCACGGGGTCCGCCATGTTGTACCGCCATGTTTCTACTGTAGTCCGAAAAGGACAAACCAAGCACTGTCTCTAAAGAAAGGAGAGGGTGAGGCGAAGAGTGACAATTGGTTGCCATCTACACACCAGATGCCAGAGACATTACAAAGAGGAGACAAACCAATTACAGCATTTTGAATTTAAAAAAAAGTCTGTAACGCCAAAAATGGCGACAATTATCCCACCCCTTCCCCCAAAAGCCAATCGTCTGCTTTATCCCAGCCAAACCAGGAAATATATCAGCCAGTTGTGTTATTTTTATTTATTTACTTATTTATTTTGCACTGATGGGAGCGCAGGGTTGAGATTCACAACAGTTTCCGCTGATTTAGTTCGGCTGCAGATGGACTTCTGACAAAGATGCAGGAGGAAGATATTGCGTTAATGCGCAAGATTACCAAGGAAGGTGAGATGATTCAAACACTAGACAGCAAACTCGCATTTGTTTAACTGCTCTGGTGGGACAACCTGACGGCATCACATCGCGGGATTCTCCATTGACCCGTGAAAGAAGTCAGTGTCTTGAAACTTGAACTTTTTAAACCTTTTTAATTTTTTTTTTTTATTAATCAGTTTTGACTTGTGATTCTAGTGATGCAGAACTTATCTCTCTCTCCCCATTCATCTTGATTGGAGCCTGGTCTTTTTAGATCAAAATAACCTAACCAAGATGACTGCAAAGTGGCAAAACTTGCCTAAAGGGACACGATGATGCCACTTAATCCTAGACACTGGACCTTTAAAAGAGCAGAAATAGAAAATAAGCCAAAGTTTTAAAAATTAATTGAATTATTTGAACGATTATGGAACTATATCTAGCGCTGTCTGTTTTGTGTTTCTCTGCCAGTGGTCTTATCCTAACCTCAGTGTTGAAACCGAGCTGGAGATACAGTGTATGTCCTTATATGTACTCATTACTACTGGACGAATAAACCACTACTTCATCCGGTGGTACATCACTGTCCTCAGAGGACTTCTTCAGACACAGTCCACAGTATGACACACAGTATGATCCCATCTCCTCCTCTATCCACATGTTAACCTCTCACTTTCCTCTTCTACACATGCGCTCCCACACTCCCAAGGTGTCAGTCTGCATGTTCTGATGAGAGGCCCAAGATTGTGCTCTTTACACATGTCACTGTGATGCTACAGTGTTGGACGTGTAGCTATCTGATGTGAAGTGGAGGACTCCCATTGTCTTGTAAGGCACCTACAGTCTGGGCGCTGTTGTCGCAAGTGTTCTGTTGCTGGGTGAATGGGATATTTATGGTTGGTTTCAGGTTTCACGGGGAAAACAGGATAACCTTTCGCAGGGAATTTTGGGAGTTTGGGAGACAGTCATCTGCTGGCGTGAACCTTGGCCGCTGTTGCTAAGCTACCTTTAAGTTTACCTCTCTCTCTTGGGGCTCAGGCTGATGCAGACAGTCAAGTGGCTTCACATTAATTGACCTAACTTGGGTGATTTATAAATCAGGAGAAATGCACTCGTAAAGCAGAAATAGAAAAAGCACTAGTCTGACCCTCAGAGTTTTGTGGTTGCGTGTGTGTGTGTGCGCACGACACAAGCTTATGTACTGCGCCCGTGTTTGCATCAGTGGACGCACAGAGTAAACAGAGACTCAGCAGTTTCTGTCACATGCTCCGTCTCGTTTTGTACTTTCACTGAAATCGCTTTTCCGAGTATGAAATTCAATAATGGCCCGTGTTTTTCAACGAGACCAAAGTGTTCTGTGAAATCGCCATTTTGTGCCACTGTCGGTCAACAAGAACAACAATTTGGTGTGCTCCAGTCAGGCCGTCTGTGCTTTGAGTGCTCTCATAATAGCCTCACCAGCAGAGGCCACTTGATAAGTCAATTCGATGCTGATTACAGTTAATCTAGTTTGAAGACGATACACTGCATTGCTTTCTTTCAAGGGACAAAAGCCCCATTGAAATGTTCCCTGGAGGCATTAAACAGTACATTATATGGCAATGTTTGCAGGACAGGGTGGCACCAGTAGTGTACACAGTAGATATCTATATATATGTTTATATGTTTGTGTGTGTTAGAGGGAGCCCCGCTGGCCTCATTCTCTCTGATGTCCTCTTTCCCTCTCCTTCAGAGCAGCTGCTGGGTGAATTGTTGTCCTAAGTGCTTTTTCCATGGCAGAGAGTGGAGTGCCAGTTTCCGTCTGCTTCTGACAGGAAACATGCTGACCTGGAGAGGAGAGGAGAGGAGAGGAGAGGAGAGGAGAGGAAGGCTTCCTTTGGCAGGGACGATCACACTTTGCATGGTGGATTCTCCTTTTTCCTTTTATCTCCATGTCTGGCTTTCTGTCTGGCACATACACCCCCACACACGCTCTGAAGGAAACAGAGGAAATGTTTGAACACACAAGCCCATCAGCTTGGCATCAATAATTCAGTTCATTCTGCACTGCATTAATGTTTATGTCTCACTGGTGGCTGAATGCAGGAGCTCCGTGCTATATTAAGACCTGGAGCACTTTGTAAAACATCACACAGAGGAACGACTGGGAAATCTACAAGGAGAAATGTTTCAAGTGCTGAAAGAATGAGGGGTACCTACGCGGGGACACAACCGCTGTTTGTGGTTTGTTGTAGAAGTAGTTCAACATTTTGTGAAATGTTCTCACTTTCCTTTCTGGTCAAAAGTAAGATAAGAAGATTGATGCATTAATGCAGATTGATACAGGGCTTCAACTAGCAGCTGGTTAGCTTGTTAGCTGAGCCCGGCTCTCTAGGCTCTCTAGAAGGGTTTGCAGTTTCAAGTAACAACCCTGCTAAACCCTCTGAAGCAAACTGATTAACAAATTATATTTTGTATGTTTAATTCATAAAAAAAGAAAAAGGCCCAGTGTGTCAGCCCTGCCAGAAAGTGAATGAGCGCATCTTTTCCAATTTTTGCTTTACACCCATACTTGTACTTGTGTACAGGTAATAGAAGAGTGAAACTTTGTACATGGTTGTTTGATGCTGCTCACCGTCAAGGTCACACTCAAGACCTGGCTCAGACACAAATACACACACTCACAGATAAATACACAAACAAAACAGTGTGAGGTCTACTGGATTGAACAGCGGTAGTCTGCCCTCTATGTTCTCTGAGTGCATTAAGTCCGGGGTTCAAGAGTTCGGGGCTTAATGTTACTAATCCGGTCGGCTGGTGAAATGTACACTGAAAACGTGAGGCAGGCCTCGCAGTATTGTGTGTGTACAGTATGGACTGAATAGCCATAATGACGTCTATATATGTTGTTTATGTGAAAATGGCATGGGGTCACAACTTATAGATTAGCAGCTGTGTGTGTGTGTGTGTGTGTGTGTGTGTGTGTGTGTGTGTGTGTGTGTGTGTGTGTGTGTGTGTGTGTGTGTGTGTGTGTTTGTGCCACATATCCACGTGGACATTACTGTATATGCATGTCAGCAGTAGCACAGCCAGTCGGTGTAAGACGTGACAGGACACGATATTTGGCTGAGGGGAATATATGTTTGAGGAGTGAGCTCCAGGAATGGAAATCCACACCAGTGGGGCATGCTGGTCTGTGGGTCATACGACCGTACAAGGGCATAGCAGAGGCAGAGGATAGTCATACCAACCCCGCACATGCACACACATCTACGTGGGTGTGTGCATCTGTGGCGGGGAGAAGGAGGGGTGAGGAGGTGGTAGTGCCAGCTGGGCAGCTTAAATATAGTGCAGAGCGGAGCACTGCAACTGCACGGGACTCTAGGAACTCATGATTGCCAGTCCAATAGTAATTCACAGCGGATTTCTCTCAGCTTTGTGATGACAGACGAGACAAGAGAGGATGATGATTAAACTGAGTTGTCTTATAGAGCCCCATCGCAGCTGTCCCTCTTTAATGACCGGAGAAGCGAAGCGAGTGTGCTGCTGGCAGATTAGGGGCAGTGTTGCAGGTGTGTCAGGTAGGGCCGTGTTACAGGTGTCACGGGGGCAGTAAACTGAGCAGTGTGGAGCCTGTGGAGCAGACATGAAGGGGCAGTGGGGCAGTGGGCTGTGTGTAGGAGGTGAAACGTGATGGGGATCAGACTGGTAGGATTAAAGAGCACTGCGCTGACCTCTGCTAATGCACAGAACAGAGGGAAGGGATGAAGAGCCGAGGCCGCAGGAACAGCTGCTCATTAAGAAAAAGCTCACTGTACGTCCTCCTCGCACACAGACTCATGCAGACACATTAAAACATATATATACATAAACATGCTTGTGTGTATACACTCAATCCACACAAACTATGGGAGTGATTTAAATTGGAGGATAATCTTATGCACAAAGTGGCTCTTTTACCTCATGTAATCTCGGTTTGGATCAGGATGGATTATTGGATTACAAGGGCCTCCACAGGGAGAGACAGACAGACGGAGATAAGAATTTTTACATATATATATATATATATATACATAGCTGAAGCTTGGGGAATGAAAAATGAAAAGAATGTATTGTTATATTTCAATTTTATAATGTGATTTTGATATAATAATTTCTGAGTGTCTTTGTGATCTTGTATATGTGAGTTTATATTTCTTGGGTAGTTCCTTTAAAGGAGACATATTATGCTAATTTTCAGGTTCATAATTGCATTACGGATTACTTATAGAACAGGTTTACATGCTCATAAACAGTTTTCTCACACTGTGCTGTAGCTCTGTATTCTCCCTCTGCTGAAACGTTCTATTTAGCTCCTGTCTCTTTAAGGCCCACCTCCTGAATACCCAGTCTGCTCTGATTGGTCAGCTCACACAAGCCTGAATCAGCACCGCTAACAACAACAGAGCAACTGTTTTAAATAAATCTGTACTTGCAAAACTAGCTGCTAGGCATATCACCAGCACCTAACTGCTGCTTACTGTAGCTGCGCTTAGCTAGTTAGCTCAGTTAGCCTCACATCTAGCAATTTTTCTGAGCCTACTCAAGTCTGCTTGTACTGGGAGTTCGGAGCCCCAGAGCAGCCTGACTGAGCTACTCTATCGGACTATTACCTCTTGTTCAAAGGCCTGGCTGGCTGATTAACATGCTTAGTTTAGCAAATCTCTTTGCGACACAATCCAAATATCTCTCATATCTCTCTCTTGATATTTTTAGTTAATTTTTTAACTTTTCCTGTCGGATCACTGACTCCATGATCACTGATGTTCCCATGGCAGTAATAATGACAAGCGACCAATTGCACATATACACTCATTTTAAACACACACACACACACACACACACACACACACACACACACACACACACACACACACACACACATACACAAACATACACACACACACACACACACACCTGGATTGGAAAGTCGTCTTCACAGTGTAACCATTCACAATTCATCTGCATTTAGGAAAGGCAGCTGATAAACTCAATCCAATTCTAGGCCATCAAAGCGGCCCTCACGTCACTGCGTCTGTCCAAGTGCCAAAACAGACACATTCGAGTGCCTGTATGAGTAAGTGAGCGTGCGTTTGTGTCTTATTACCAAGACTGGGTCAGTGGCCTGGAGTGAATCATGAAGAGACAAAGCAGCATGACATGACACTGTTGTGTCTGTGAGGAAGTCAGTGTTGTGCCAAAGCACCAAATTCTACAGAGAGTCTCTCTGTGCAGGAGAACTGGAGCGTCTCGCTGCGCGGTGTCACCGGGTCAGCAGAATCGGACCTGTACATGTGGGCCAATGTGAGAGAGAAACTGGAGACCGAGAGGAGCGACAAGTATGAGAAGTGAGAGTGTCTGTGTGTAGCATGTGCATGGTTGTTTGTGAGCTGGCTGGAAATTAAATTAGGGCATTCATTACAGCTGAGCAGGGCAGAAGACGAGCTGGCAACAAAAGTAGGCTAAATAATCGTCCCCTATCATCAAACGGCCTCTTGTTTATCGGGGTGTGAGAGGGGGGACAGGAATGTCCATGTGACCAAAACGTGAGAGCAACTGCTCACACATAAGCTAACAAGTTGTTGTCCCACTAACCTCGAAAGGTAGAATGAAATTACAGCAGGTCATTCCTTATGTTCCCACCCTGCTCACCAAATATTTTAATCTTATTTTTACAGTCTTCTTCGTTATTGGCATCCATTCCACATTTCTCTCAATCAGTCACCCAAAACTTTCCCTCTCTCCTCAGCTCCAAAACACGCCCGGGGTCAGTTTGAAAAGGCCAGCACACATGCGACCGCTGAGAGCCCTCATGCCTCCGCAGGGACCAGTGTAGTTGAGGCTCTGTTCATGGATGAAAGGGGGATTCCAGTGGCGGTCACATGCGCCCTGCAGGGCTATAGAGGAGGCCACCCGTTTCATGGCAGACAAGCCGTACATGGTTTCCTTTGTGTGCATGCATGTGCAGATTTCTATGGCATTGTGCAGCTCCTTTGCGAACAGCAACCTTTACAACACCAGAGACTGAATAATAAATGGTGGATGGATTAACTGTGACATCAACAATTGGTTTACTGACTACCTTTTAAAAGCCACGTGTTCGGGATTCTGGCC
This sequence comes from Diplodus puntazzo, assembly GCA_963678695.2. Lineage (NCBI taxonomy): Eukaryota > Metazoa > Chordata > Actinopteri > Spariformes > Sparidae > Diplodus > Diplodus puntazzo. Next base: position 21,596,324 of record OZ023157.1, on the reverse strand, counting down.
ATCGTCACGTTTTTTAAATTTAATTTTTAAGCCAGAGGTGCCTTAAAATGGACAAGAGGGTGGAGCTGGGGAGGATACGCATTGGTGCGCCTCACTCTTGATTGGATCTGATTGAGAGCCCAAGGCCTTGCTGTGGTAGTGATCACAAGGTAGCCACGCCCTAAAGCATACACTGCTTTATTGTCTACTGTACTCTAAATGGGACCATCATTTATTGAAAAAGACTTCAAACTAGTGGTTAAGACCACACACTCATTAGGAAACTGTTTACTAAGGTCAGAAATCAAGTCAGCAGAGTAGATGTATTATAATCTATAATATATAACCTCCATGAATCAAAACTTCATTATAGAAAGAGTCATAATTGAATAGTTTCAGTCTTCTCTTTTATACTGGTGCTCCATGGGGATAAGGCTTTTTGGTCCGCCAAGGATTGTCTTTGCTGCAATACTGTGAGTGGTCACTGGGAAAAATGTAAAGCAAGTAAGTAATTGGAAAACGTGAATTAAAATGGTGAGTAAATCCTCTGTTTCATTTGAAAAATTAGTTTAATATGCATTTAACTCCCACTGCAGTCCTGTATACATCTATGGCAAACATACGATCAGACTTCTTTTTGTAACCGGCGGAGTCGCCCCCTGCTGGCCTTTAGACAGAATGCAGGGTTAAGGCTCTTCAGCATTGGCTTCACTTTTCAGGCCCGTAAGCTCCAGCCACTCGTGCCTATCACCCTCTTCCCACCAAAGCGGACAAAGTGCTGGTTCTGGGCTGGTGCTAATGCTGGTTTGGCGTTCCACCTGCGAACATTTTAAGAACCAGTTTGCATTTCCACGGGCATGAAATCCACCGTTGAGTCACGTCGCTCAGTCACTATGTATGTCTCCAATTTCCCAGTATTGTTAGGAACAACTATGGCTGACTCTTTACAAGTGTTGCTTCTGGCATTACGTGCCTACATTGGTCACACAAACATGACTGGTCCTGGGACCACTGTTGCTTTAATTTGGCATCCACAGTTTATTCTCTGGATAAGTCAGAACGTGCTACACTAGCTCTGGTTTTTAAAAATGGCGGTCATGAGTGGATTTAATTGGTCCTTGATCATGATAACCCTGCCCACAGCCCCTGACTTTAGCCATTTCTTTTGTTCTAGACCAGCAAAATGATGGTGCCGCTCTGGAACCAGTTTTCATGGCTGTCAAAATCCAAAGAACGAGAGCAGCACATGCCTTTTAATGTTTGGTTTCACATGTACAGCTATCTAAATGTGTGTGTGAATGTGTGTCAAGAGAAAAGAAAGTTTGCTCTTGGTCCTCAATGCTTTTCACTTGAATGCAAAAGCAAGCAGCGTTCCATGAGAATAATGTGAATGAACCACTGTTGAAGTGATGCTTTAATATATATGAGATATATCAATAAATAATATTTTCCTGCAGCACACACACACAAACCACAATCATGTCCAGGAGGCTGTGGTGCACCTCCACCTTCAGAGGCCCGTGCTGCTGAGTTAAGATCGGAAGTGCCTTTACACACTCTGTGTCGCTCCATCTCGAGACTGGATTGCCTCGGAGCTAGCAACATCCATGACTGTATACGACCTTGTGTGAAAGAGAGGGAGAGTGTGAGAAAAGAGAATGGATGATAGAGGAAGAGGGAGATTAGTCAGCCGCAGGAGTCTCTGGGGAACTTTACATCTGTCTCCAACGCGACCAGAACTGGGAAACCAGCTCTCCTGTCCTCAGAGAGTTTTTATCACGCTTCACTGGGGTGAACCGGTCCAGGAGCAAATCATGACACAAATAGACTGTCGAGTAAACAAGCTGACAGACAGACTGACTGACAGACAAAGTTTCTAGTTTCTGCAGAGCCTCTTTTAAGGGCTGAGTTAAGACAGGCCTTGTGTAAACAAATGCATAGTGGTGGTTGAATGATGCAGACCGAGCAGGATGAAATGAGATCATATGTAAATGTGGGTTCTTGGTGCTCGACATAGCAAGAGATGGGAGACACGAAGAGAAAGGAGTGTGTGAGAGAGATATCATACGAGGGGATCATAAGGGTGTGTGTGTGTATGTGTGTGTGCATGTGTGTGTGTGTGTCTGCGTGCATGAGAGGGGTGAGCAGGTTCAGCAGGTCCCATGTTGGGCTTGTGAGTGTTCAGGTGCTAGAATCCTATATCAGAGCCAGTGCTGACCATGGGTCTATATCAAGAGCCGGCTAGGGTTTCAGCCCCAGGCGGCGATGAAGGATTATTCTGACAAAGACGGGTTCTGGCCAGCCTGAAATAACTGATCCAAACTAGCTCCGACTTTCATGAACTAATGAAGAACAGAGCGAGGGGAGGGGGGAGGAGGGGAGATGCACCTCTTGCCCCTGAGATTTCCTTCCTGTCAGGAAGTTAAAAGAAGTGCTGTGAAACTGGAGAGAGTGTCGAGGGAGCATTCTGGGAAGGAGAGGAGAAAAGGAAAATGTCAGCATGCCAGATTCTACAGCTCCGTGCCCAGGCCACGCATTCCTGATGCTTGTGCAGCGACCAGGGCAAACTTTGGGACAATGGCGCGCAAGCCGACAGAAATCTTCCATGTACAGTGTTATGTGAGCATTCTTGTTCCCTCTGTGATAATACAGAGAATAATGGTTGGAGCCATGACACCATCCCCCCAGGGAGAACGCTGTAATAAACAGGTCGTCCTCAGTGCTGAGTGTCAGCTATAAGTGAACCTGGAGCTATGCAAAGTAAATGTAACTATGCAACTTGTCTTAATTCATCAGCACAAAGCTGTCAAAGCTCAGGTTTCTCATCTCAGACGCCTCACATAGACCATCTGTGAGTGTGTGTGTGTGTGTGTGGGGGGGTGGGTGTGTGTTCTTGTGCATAGGTGTTTTTAAAAAGGTGTACTCAGAGTGTCTATATGGGATCCACGAGGACATGTGATGTGCTTCTCTTACATAACTGAGGATAATAACAGTGAAATGCATCCAAGTGAAAACGGAGCTTAAGGGCCGTGTCACTCCTCTACGCTCTGCCAGGAAATTTTCTATAGGTTGGGATGTTATAATGTTATATAACATCCTAAATACATCATTGTATCAAATGTATTTTGCAAATCAAGGAGAGTAATTGCTATCAGGATAACGTGTTGGACTACCAGTGTTGTATAAAGTTAAAATGTATTTCAAACTTATCACTTCATGTTGAGTTTTGCGTACATAATGGATAATATGAGCACAGATTCACAGATTGGCATTGTTATGAACCAACTGTATGGAAGATATCTTTGTATAGACCAGATGCCTCGCACAGTATGTTAGGAACACGTTTTGATTCTTTCTGGCAAACCAAGTATCGGGCCATTCAACAGGTGTTCGCTGAAGTGCAGTCTTTGATCTAAAATAGGAACCAGTTCTCTATAGTCATCTCAGCAATTAACATTTTACAGATAAAAGTTATGAAAGGAGCATTCCACCAATTTTACACATCAAGATCGGTTTACTCGTCAAGGAAGGCATCATTCATCTGATGAAAACAGTTGTGTAACGTCTTCTGCTGCTTCGAGAAGATTCTCGTCTGACAGAAGAACCCTGAAGGTGTCATCGGAGCCATCTTTCGGCTCAGGCTCGCAGACGAGATGCGTTGTGTGAACTGTAGGATCAGGTGTTTTTTGAGCTTGAGCAATACCTGAGACTAAAAGTCAGAATATCTCTGCCTTTTTGCTGCATTAACTTTGAGCATTTTCTTTTTTATGAGCACATAAAACTTTATGTCATCCCTACATTTATCTCTTCCAGACTCAACTATTGCAATGCACTGTATTCTGGAATTAGCAAGCATGATATTGACAGACAGACTCTTAACACATAAAAAGACAAGCGACCACATTACACCAATCCTTGCTGCCCTTCACTGGTTACCTGTGAGTTTAAGAATTAATTTTAAGATTGTACTTTTTAAAGCCTTGAATGGTCTGGCTCCTGCCTTGTGATTTGCTGACTTCTTACCAGAGTGACTGCTGCTGGGCAGGGAACTACCAATGGCTCCAAAATCTCATCTTGTGACCATAGCACACCGGGGTTTCACTACCCACTATAAGCTATTAAACTCACAAAATCAACATTATCTTTTCCTCCTCTCCTTAAAATTCAATTTTATCATACACCTTTTTCTTTTTTTATCTCGTTCGTAGCTTAAGTTCTGTTTTTTTGAAAGCACTTACTATATGTTTTTATTTCTGATTCTGAGTTCTTTGTGAAAGGCGCTGTATAAATAAAGTTGTGTCCCTTTAAAAGAAAACAAGGTCTAGATTACATTTACTTGTCCAGACACACAATGACTTCTCTACCTTTGGCAGAAAAAATTAAATGCCTCTGTCTTATCAGCCACTCCAGAAGTCAATGATTACACGGATGTCAGATAAGATGTATCTTTTAATACTTAATTTTCTGATGTAGCAAATCTATTGTATATTTCAGGTGTGGCCTTAATCTGTGATACAGTTTATTTGGTCATTATTGCACAATGTTATCCAATCCTAAAGGTGCACTATGTAAGAATTATAATTTCAAGCATTCCAACGATTGGTTATTACACTCCAAAACTCCTGTGCTAATGGCATGGACGCAAACACTCAGTTGCCGAGCTAGCTGCTATAGGCTAATTGAGCTAACAGGGTAACAGTAGCTGTGATCAAGGATGTGACAGAATACATAGGAGCAGTTGGCAGTCATTCTCTCTATATTTGTTTTGAGTGTCTATTAAACAGGTGGCCAATTTGGACATATCGAACCTTTAACATTTCAGGTCTAGCAGTCAAGAACAAATGCTGGGAGTAGAGTCAAGTGTGTTCCCACAGGTGGAAGTGGAGTTGAGGAGTTGGGTCCTGGCCCCTCTATCCTATTTATAGATTGTAATATGGGAGCACAGGATGGCCCGTGACAATGTCAGGACACATCTTTACGCCGTTTGTTCTGCAAATTCTGTAAACATTTTTTTGTTCTCTGAGCGGTGTCATTGGCTGATCCGAGGACCTCGGACAAATCCAGTGCGACTGAGGACAAACCGTACACAAATATCAGAATCAGAGGTTCGCTGGGTGCACTGACTGCATCAAAGCTAAACCAAAGCGTATGCATTGTTGGGAAATGAGGGCATTTTTTGCAGATTAAGCCTGCAGCAGCTTGACTCATACAGACCTGTGTTGTTAGCCTACATACTCAGGCATTTCAACAATGAAGGCATCAAGGTTATAAAGTTTGGTCACCGCACGTGGCACGTCTGTCAGGGCTTCAAATCAGTGTCCCCATTTTGACAGTGAGGTGTTTGGAGTGTGTTCCAGGACGACAATTCAACTTTTGATCATCGTCATGATCAAATAGTCATAGATCGTACAATACCCTGCCTTTGAACATATTTTTGGAACACTTTTATAATAAGGTGAGTTTACACTGTACAATCCAGTTTTTTTTAACCCCTACTGATCTGCACAATTCAGGTTTATAAACACTTTCATTACAACTACTGAGTTGAGCTCTGACATGATTCAAAGCGAGGATTTGGTTCTCACAAAAAGTTAGACTGCTGTGCCATCTAGTGGTTAGAAGAAGTGCTGCATTTAAATTCCAGGTGGGCCACAGCCAACAAGTCCAAGGAATACACTTAGAAGTCAGAAATCAGAATAAAGGACACAGATTATCAGATTTGTGGCCATATTAATGTGAGATAAGATTGAAATGGAGTAAACCAGCATGAAATTGCTTTGATTTCTGTTGTCACACGGTTGATTTAGGGAAAATGAGTGCTGACATTGTACAGTTTACCCTTTGACAGCATTCCTTTAAAGGCTTATTTTAAGGTGAACATAAGGTACTATGTCTTTGGCGTGTGGATATCTATTCACTGTCAGTGGCTAATTTTTAGGCTTGATAACGCACTCAGTCGACATAATGATCATCTCGACTTGAAAGGGGCCCTATGTAGTTTTTGAAGGGAAATTCAAACTTAGAATTTTTATATTTACAATATTAATGAGGTAATAATACAAACTCAGACATGTTTTTATTTGTTCCAAACTGAATAAACAAGCTGTTTTCAGAGGAAAATAAGTTCCCAAGAACACTGTCTGAAGCTAGAAAGGTGGCAGGGTCCGCCAAATATAAATAAAGTAAAACAGCATGAATTGTGTTGTCCTTTAAGGTCAATTTGTTTATTCAGTTTGTTTCAGCAAGAGAAGATCTTTCTCTTCTTGTTAAAGTGTATTTTCCCAAAACCCCATGGAGCAACAATAAAATACACGATAATTGATTCATGACATATGACCAAACATATGAATTATGCTGAATGGTGTTTCAAATTAAACCTGTGAACATTTTGATTCAAATTCAAAGCCAGGAGCAGTTTGTGTCTTTCCATTTGAATATCCAGCTATAATTAAGCATGGATCACAGACATCGCCATAAGCACACAACAATTCAATTCATTTACACATTTACAGTAGCTCTGGGCCCAAGCTACAAGTGAGGACACTTATTTCTCGTCTTTGCTATTTTCCTACTAATTTTGGCTGGTTTTAACAACCTTGTGGGTAGTTTATTTTCTGCAATTATAGATGAAAACATGGTGGGTGTTTTATATATCAATGTCAGTACTTTTAGACAACCTTCAGGCCAACAAATAAATACACAAGGGATTCAGTTTCAAAACCACAATTGTTTTTTTGTCTGGGATTGTGTGGAAAGGGCTTTGAGACAGCCCTTCCAAGCTGCCATGAACCGTCATTATGGGGGCTGAAATTTAGAGCAAATATAAAAGTTAACAGTTAAATTAACAAAAAATATAAACAAGAGACCATCTTGTGATGAGATCACACCAGCTGTCATGTGCTGACGTTGCAACCCATGAGTCATTACCACATTACTACACGAGTGCTCAGTGCTCACAGGTCAGGACACACCCATCTTCAAACTTGGCTTTCGCTCTCAACTACACACCTGTAAAGATAATGACTGAATCAAAATGAATGTGGGCCAGGCAAGTAAAGTCTGAGGGGGCCACCACCCTTATTCCGGCACCCTTGCTCGGGCCACGGCCATCTTCAAACTCTGCCTTCATTTTGATCTCATAGACAGACAGACAGACAGACAAACAGACAGACGTATAAATATCTGAAAATGCTCGTAACTGCTTCTGTGCTAGTTCCCACAACAAAATGTGTCTCCAGGACCACATTTTGCCTTGATGACACAAACGCAAACACTCACAAGGTGAAAACACTGCCAGCCAGCACTGTCACGCTTGGTAAAAAATATGGAGACTTTCTTTTTGTTGTCTCAGTTGGGAGCCACAAGGGACTCATAACCCAGTATTTCAAAAATCGTGGCTATGACCCACTCTTGGATTCAGGGGGGTTGCTGTTGAGAAATCCCGCCCCTGGTGCCCCCATATTCTAAAAAAAACACACAGCGAAAGTGCCCTCTTGAGTGCCCCTTTGGTAGATACACATCTACCACATCTAACCTACATAAAATATTATGGGTAAGCCTTTCTTTTACAGTCCCCTAATTACCAGGTATTTACCTGCTAAATTCATGGTAACACAAAAGTGTTACTAGGTAATTGCCAATGGTAATGAAGAAAGTAAATGCAATACCTAGTAACACATTTTTGTTACCATATATTTACTGAGTAAATAGCTAGGACTGTAGCGACCTGCTTATTACCAGCAGTAATTATCCAATAACACACTATAATTTACTATTTAGTTACTCGGTAAATACAAAGCATTTTGGCCATAGTTTCAGTGTACTTACCTTCTTAGTAATTACCCAATAACACAGTATAATTTACCATATAGTTACCAGGTAAATGCCCAGTATTTTGGCCATAGTTTCATTGTGTTTACTTTCTTGTTACCATTGGTAATTACCTAGTAACACTTTTGTGTTACCATGAATTTACCAGGTAAATACCTGGTAATTAGGGGACTGTAAAAGAAAGGCTTACCATATTATGTTAAATTAACAATTTTATATCTTGTTGACAAGGTTCTCAGTCATCCAGTTCATGGTATTTCTAAGTGCTGTATTGTAAGCAACTGGACTTGTTTCTGTTTCTTGAAGATGTTTCACCTTTCACCCAAGAGGCTTCTTCAGCTCTAACTAACTGGAACTTTGTGTGTTCTTAACACCTTGAGGCTGATATTTGGGTTTCGCTTCATCAATGGAAACTAACCTTCTAAGAAACTGAAGAGGGAAGCCAATCAAAATTAGGCGGAAATGGTTGAAAAGCAGGCTGAAAAACACTGTCGCTCTTTGACCTTGAGTTAAACCGTAAGGACTCTGGTCAGAGATTGTGGGTCTATTTTTGACCCCCTGCTGCCTTTCGAAACATTGCAAGTGGGTCTCTTGAGCACGGCAGAGGTTTAATCTGCTCACATAGGTGGCCTGTGTGGGGGTTTAAAGTAAGACAATATCATGGCCATCCTGACATACACACTAGAGGAACATGAATACCAACCATAACAATAACCAAAAAACAATCAAACGTTGTGGTTGTTATTATGGTATAACGGTCATCAGGACACAGTGTTTTTCATTTCTCTATAAGTGCCGTGTGTCCTCAGAGTGTGCCTCATGATGTGTGTGTCTGCGGGGCTCTCTCGGTCCATGCAGTGGTTTCCTCTGTCGCACTTCTCCTTTAAGCGCAGAAAGAAAAAAACCCGGCCATGACGTCAGCAGTAAAACCTGCTCCTCCTTGGTGTCTGTCCGTCGGAAAGTGAAGTGTGTTTGGCGTGCTATTGGTATCCGACTTTTCCCCCCTTCTGTTGTCTGTCTTTCGTTTGAGTGTTTACACGTTTTTCCACTTCACTCGCGAGTTTTTTCGCCAACGTTTTTAGAGACCCCGTCCGGTCGACGATTTATGGGTTGTTTTAGAAAAGTTCCCGAAGTGCTCTTTGAGGAACCGGTGGACGGCGGACACCACCGGAGATGGATAAGCTAACCGATAGCTGAGTTGTTAGCCGAGAATCACGGGTCAAGAGTAGGATCAAGCTAGCATGCTAACAGCTAGCTAACTTAGCATTTAATCGGCTAGCCAAGTGACTTTGTTAACCTGTAACGTCAGAACTGCCGAGGGGTTTTTTTTCCACCTCGGGCCTGGCTGCTACACACCGAACACCTCGTCACAGGCCAGCTAACCCAGGAAGAAGACGCGTTGTGTGTTTAAGGAAACAGCCAGAAAAGTATTGTTGAGAGGCGGCGGTTGTTCCCCTCGCACCCCAGACCAAGAGCATGCTGTCCAACGCACAGAACCAACCACTGTTTCCCAACCCGGCGGGGCAGCAGAACCCGGCCGGGCAGCAGAACCCCACGGGCCAGTTCCTCCCCTTCCACGCCAGACCCAACTTACAGATCAAGAAGAACGCCATAACAGATGACTACAAGGTAACCAGCCAGGTGTTGGGGCTGGGCATCAATGGCAAGGTGCTCGAAATCTTCCAGAAGAAGACTGGAGACAAGTATGCACTGAAGGTATGTGATATTCTTGTAAACAAAGTGGTCACTAAGCAGCATTGTGACGTCAGAGCAGAACTGAGGTAGAACCAGCACATCTGGGCACCCTGGGAAGGAAGTGGGGACCCCTTTCGACTCTCCAGCTTTGGGTTTGTGGAGCTGTCAGTGTCCAGCCTATCCCAATTCATCTTTAAAGAATTACGCCACTGTTAAAGAAAATACCTGAAAAGATTACTGGATGAGTCATTTGACAGTGAAAATACTCTCCAAAAAAAGAAATCCCTGTTTCTGACTCTTTAGTGTGGATATTGGCTGTCTTTTTTAGTCTTCTATCTTAGTGAATTGATTTTTATCTTTACATTTTGAGTTGTTGGGAGCGCACAGCATTTAAGGACATCACACACTGCTCTTGGAAAATGTAATCAGTATTTCTCACTGTTGTCTGACATTTTATAGATTGCCAGGTTAATAGATAACGTGTAACACTAGAGAACAGAGAAAATCCTTTGTAGATAAAGGCAAAGTGTCTTGGTTTTGACTGAGGGTCTCCCCACCATGTTTAGTTGTTATCTTCCCTAGTCGTGATAACTGGACCAAAGCTGTTTGCTGATCAGATTGATTTAAAAACCTTCATGAGTGTTTTACATGCAAATCATGAGTAGATTTACAAGTGCCGTAATTCCTCTGCGTGCCATCCACATGCACTGCATGGTGTGTCGAGATAAAGAAATGTTCTGCCCACTGTTTGCGCTCCGGCTTGAAATTGAGGTACTCTCCTACTGTATCTTGTCAATTACTGACTCTGCAGTTATCAGGAAGTACCTCCAGAGATCGCTGACCGGATCGGTCAATGATTGACAAGACAAACGTCACAACAGCTACCGACACACAGGTGCACACCTTACTGCACACTAATTCAATCACTTCTTTATCATTATATAAGTGTGAAGTAGAGTGTTAAGTATGTAAAAATAAGTATCACACAAAATCATCCCCAAGTGATTCACAGCCTGGGAACATCCTGTATGGCACTTTGAGCTGAAATTCAGACTAAGTAACTGGGTCACAGCTTTCTGCACGCTTGTGTGTGTGTGTGTGTGTGTGTGTGTGTGTGTGTGTGTGTGTGTGTGTGTGTGTATTAAACATAAACATACACTCTCTTAATCAAACCTGTTTAATCTAATGTTGTAAAGTGGCATCGTGTTGATGACACTTGAATGGAGCTTTTGTCATTACACTCCAACCCCAGTTTGGTACAGGATATGTAGCAGTATTCAAAGCAGCAAGAGAGGCAGTCTGCTAACTCAATATGATAAGCTCCCAACAATTTGATAATGAAATGTTTTGACCTCAAAGGTCTTTGTCAGGCTAACAATTAAACTTTCCAATATGTCCTTAAATCCTTCGCAAACAGCCAACAGCCTAAGATTTTTCTTTTATTTCATCCCTGCTCAAATGTCCAGAGTGTTTAGGCCACATTAGAACCAGAAGGAAACATACTGTCTCACCAGAATAAATGTTTGCATTTCACAAGAGAACAACAATTTTATCAAGTAAACATAAAATAGGTTTGTAGGATTGGATGCTACCTGGCTGCTGTGAACTTTTGTGTCTGGAATGAATGTAATTTAACTGAAGTGTAATCAGAGTCTAGATGACATTTCACTGGCTCGCTAAAAAGAGGAAAATTAATAGATTAATGCATGTGATCGATGGCGGTTGACAAGTAAAGTTGATCAACCGATAATGAGGACTGAGGTTTCTGCTGACAGTGACAACTGTCTCACAACATATTCTAATGTTGGTCAAATGTGATATGTGTAAAGCATTTACATTATGTAGGATTTAATAAAACAAAAACTGTATTCCTCAAAATGAGGAATCTGTTGATGTAAAGATTTCATGTTATATAGACCATAATTTTAGAATGATTAAATCCTAATATTGAATTTAAACATAGATACATGTATGCTTCCCTGCTGTAATCTTCGCAACCTTCCAGAATACCTGCAGGTTCAACATGACAAATAGACTTTGCTCAGCCAAGCTTCATGTAACCCCATTTAACTTTATTTAAGATTCTAGTAAAGATTCAAGCAAGTTTTTCAAACAGACCAAAAATGTCAGGCTTAAATGTGGAAAAATGTGTATAGTTTGATGCATAAAACATGTGGAATTACGAGAAGGTGTTGCCAAACGGGCTGTTTGGTCCTTTTGTTTTATGGTTTGCAGAAAGAAAGAATGAGAAAAAGATGTCAAAATAAAACTCAAAAATAGAAACATACATTTTTGATACAAGTTATGTATGTCACCTCAGTAAGCAAAGCTATGTGTGAAAAGATGTGTGTTTAGTATTAATGCAACTGAATATGCAGGCTGACAATCAGGTTTCTGTTTGGTATATTTTAGATTTAGATCACGAGGGCACTGTGAGTGCAGGAATTTAGTGATACTGGTTAGAAGAGGAAGTTTCATCAGTTTCACTTAATATCCATGCCCTTGTGCCATCCTGCCCAGTCCAAACTTTCAGGGCTTTTACAGTCACTTTGTACAAAATATGAACTCATTCATAAGTCTAAGCCAGAGTTAAATATTGACAATGCCTTACTTTACTAAGAGCTTTACTAAGATTACAAGTTGTCAAAGTTAAGCTTAGCTCAGGTGGAAAAGTTGGCATTTATTACAAATAGAATAAATATACACTAAAACTGATAGACAGGGTTAAAAAAAAATTAAAACAAACAAAAAGGGTGACATGGTGTGTGTGTGTGTGTGTGTGTGTGTGTGTGTGTGTGTGTGTGTGTGTGTGTGTGTGTGTGTGTGTGTGTGTGTGTGTGTGTGTGTGTGTGTGTGTGTGTGTGTGTGTGTGTGTGGATAGTGGTGAGTCAAAACCAGAATTCCTGTCTTTAGAGGGACGCAGCAGAGAAATTCCCTGATGCATCAGACCTACAGTCAAGTTACTGGGAATTTTGCCCAAAACTTGCACAACAACAGAACGGCAGCTAAGAATGTGGGATAAATATTTAAGTGTTTGAGCTTCTGGACAGATTGCATCTATGAGCTCCTTCTCTGATGTCAGAGCTGGGAATAGTCTCTATATGTCAGATAACTGCATATGTATAAATACACACACACACCCACAAAGCTGATGATTTGATTGGGAAAAGCTTCTTCCTTCAACCACCTCCTATTACCCCTATGGCTCTTAAAACATGTTGGACTTGACATGGCGTATAATCCACGAGCTTCACTGATATATCTAATGCTGTTCAATGACAGACTGTAGCTAAATATATTGACACCTTCACTGAATGAACTAATGAACTAATGTCCTTGTTGTTTTCTTCACTGACGTCAGCTGAGTCAGCCCCATCTCATCTATTGTATTAATTAGGGTCTGCAGTAGACGCCAGAACCGGGAATCTGCCAGCCTGGCCCAAGGTGACATCACCTTGTAAAACTTTCACCTGTCTCTTGAACCAAGTTTTGTGCTAACAGTGTAGCAGAATAATTTGGAACTTGGAACGTCCATGTTTGTAGGAGAGAGAATGTGGCAGAGAGACCCTCACGTCACACACCGTGCTTATTATAACCTGTCGCAGAGAATCAATACATTTTGACTTTGCGACTTCTGTCTGAGACAAAGCCGTACGGTGACCTACTGTGTTGATTGGCCTGCTTTTAAAGTGTCCTGCCAAACTCACCCTCTCAAAGAGTGTGAGGCATCTGCAGATATCATCTTACAGTGACTACATTTATATGCATGTGAGAAACCAGGTTACTTGGAGCAATCGGGTTAAGGCCACATCCTGGCTGAAAATAGCATTGTGTTTAAAAAAACACAAGAGGGTATGTTTTTGTGGCCCTGTTGCTAAACTATATGCATAAACAGTCCACTGCCTATCAGTTTGAAGGCTTACCAGATGCCAAATTCGTGATTTTGCACCTTTCATTTTGGATCTTCTCTGCAGTAGTTTTGTGTGGCAGACAAAACAGTAGAACAGTAGAGGTATGCAGATCGTGTTACAAGGTATTCTACCTTGGATCTGCACTTAAACGCAACACGACGTTTATGGATAATGTTGCATTGCGTTGAGCACTGTGTGTGGTCAGTTTTTTTTGCCAGACAGCACTGCATTTTTTAGTGACAACCCTCAGTGTCAGGACCCCCCACTGTGCCAACACTGGTCCTATTGCAGTAAATGAAGAGGCTGCAAATTTGAATGCAAAAAGGTGGAGAAGACATTGGATTATTTAGTTTTGAACATTTTTGGGCTCAAGAAAGATTAATTATGTATTGCAAAAAATGTTCTGTCTCTTTTTTTTCTCTTTCGCCCATACCTTGCATTAGTCGGCGGGGGTACCTGTTGAATAACAGCTTACGGAGAGATTTGCAAGATCTTTTCATTACAGCAACATGAGCTGTGATTGTGCATCTAGCACTACTTTTTTAAGCTGGAAATTAATTCCGAGTAAATCTTTGAGATGTGATGCAGTGGTGTTTATTTTTTGTCATCATGCACTAATTAGGAATGGCTAAATGTTTATTTTATGGCATTTAGTTTACCCCTTTTCTAATGGTCAAAAATACTACTTAAACCCGCTAAGATCAGGCTTTTGTGTGTAATGGGGATGTGTAAACTCTGCATTTAAATGCTGGTCCATTGGCTCTGCAGTAGATGCTGGTTTTTATCACCTCGACTCAGCTCTGCTTTTATCTTAACGCGAGACCCGGCTGAACACGCCAGTTTCTGCAGTGCACAGTGATGATGCGTTATCAACAACCAGTGGTGGCGTGTAAATAAAGAAGGAATTTGGGACGTGGTCTATTCAAGGACGTTTTATTACTGGACACAGCGTTGGAGTTGGTGCCCTGTTCATTCCTATGAAAGTTGCTCAGTGGTGTTTTGAAGACACTCCTTTCGCAATAGGTCTATTGTTGTTTTCTCTTCTGTTGCACCTACGGATGTCCCGATATGATCTGCAGGGTCGGGATCAGGGCCGATATGGGCATTTTTTAAATTTTTTTTTACTGATTTTGAATGTGAACGCAATTCCGATTTTTTTTTTTTTTTTTTACTGCGGAGCACAATTTGTGGCAGAATGCAGTTGTGTACATAATGTTACTCTAGTAAACCTATGGATAAAATGTCTGCAGTGTGGAAATATTTTGAATTAGAAAGCGGAAGCAGTCCAATGGCGACTTGTAATATCTGCAATATGACCGCTGCGCGGAAGGGGGACAAAAGAGCTGCCCTTAATACAAAAAAATTGATACGGCATATCAAAAACCTGTCTTCAAGACAGCGACATGGCCAAAATTATTACAGAGACGGTCATTGAATTAATTGCTCTGGATAACCAGCTCATCTCTGTGGTAGAGGATCAGGATTTTCTTCGTCTGGAGTTCTTAAATCCCTATGCCCTACCTACCTACGATCTCGGCATTACATTATATTGACTTCACTTTCGAGTTACAACGTGCCGGTATGTGCAAGTTTTTTGGGTCTCTTACAGCAGAGCATGTAAAACAGACAATCGAGGAGATGCTGAACGCATGTGAAGTAGACAAGCAACCGGTCGATGTTATTTTACATGACAACGTAAGGAATATAAAAAAAGCAATGATAACTTGGGGGTACCAAGTGTGGGCTGCGTCTTGCACACACTTCCACACTTCAGCTGGCTGTACACAAGGGTCTACTGTCACAGCGCAGCATCACAAACTCACCTGCTCAGGCAAGGAAGGTGGTAGGCCAATGTTGCAATAGCATATGCAGAGTAATATTGTTTCAACAATATAAAAAAAAACTGTTAAGGAACAGCTTGGATGCAGGTACTTTTTTTCCTTAATGCAGCTTTCTTATCCAAAGAACTCGGATCGGGATCAGGGTAAAAAAAAAAAAACCTGATCGGGACATCCCTTGTTAGAACTGTTTCCGGCGCATTTGTGCCGAATCACAGATGGGCTGCCTTGCCTGTGGTTAGTGGGAATGGGGTCAATAGGCGATTCTGAGTTTAAAAAACCTGTGTGGATCCGCAAATTTTGGGGGAAACGTGGTATTAAACAGTTGGACCTCTGAGTGTTTGTACATTGGTCCCACAGCTGCCTTAAAGACCATCTGTCTCAAAATTCAAAATTCTTTTTTCATGTTCTGTACACCTTGACTCTTTAGTACGACCACAGTTTTTATTTTACTCCACGTGTCTAAATTATATGAACGATCTGCTTTTAAGATTTATAAACTTTAAGTTTTAGTCAGACTTTGAACTTTATTAATTGTAATTAAGCATATAACTCATGTTACTCATCCTCATCCCTTACCTTAAGAAAAAGTACTTTGTTTTCACATTGTGGTTACTGTGAAAAGCAAACAATAATCAGTTTACTGTACATGTAAAGCTAACCAACAGGCAAAGAAGTTGCAGTGA
The DNA here is from genome assembly GCA_963678695.2 of Diplodus puntazzo. NCBI lineage: Eukaryota > Metazoa > Chordata > Actinopteri > Spariformes > Sparidae > Diplodus > Diplodus puntazzo. Next base: position 21,580,385 of record OZ023157.1, on the reverse strand, counting down.
TGCTGCTTTTTTCAGAACAAATTCTAGTCTTTGTTTAAGAGTAAAGCTTCACCACTGACTCCTTAAGCCTGTTTCTGCTTCATCTTGAAAGGAACTCAGTGAAATGTGCGTCGTTAAGATGATGTAATATTAAACAGAATGACCAAATCTTCTGGCCACATTTTGCGAGTCGTTGAAGTTGCGCTTCCTGAAATTTGGAAAGATGTGGAAGTCACTATGGTGAAGTAAACACACCTGTGAGGGGTTGGCTGAGAAAAGAGGAACTGGAACCATTAACCAGTTCCAGTGGAGGATTTTGTTCATGTCTGTCTGATTTCTAAAATTTCCTCTTGCACTACTAGTTAACAGAAGAATCCAGACATTGCTTAAATGCCGTCTTTCTAGTGGCACTCACCATTCACACATCATAAATCCTTCTCAATCTAGCACTCACAATGTCAGCATGTCTGATTAAAGGTTACAGAGGAAGATCCAGGCCCATGCTTCAATCATGAGATGGTGCGAGAAAGGAAGGAAAAGGAGGGAAGGAGGAAGGAAGAGGTTCTCTCTCTGGTAGCCCTCTTTGACTTCTTTCTCTACCTCTTCTAACTTGACTTTTCATAATATGCCTTTTATTCATTGCTCTAAATGTACCTACCTATTTCACTATACCACCGATTACCCGCTTGAGCAAGATCCAAATTCCCCCTGCTTGCATCACAAAATTCATTGATCATCAGTCATCTCACCCTATTGTGGAAAGTAAGTTTTTGCCTCACTAATGTGGTCTCTGCCACTTGCGTAACCAGTCATCACTGCTATACTTGCACTTACACCCTCATGAGAAATGCTTCCACTCAGAATTCGATTACATAATGACCTTGACCCGTTTTCATTTGGGATGTAATCAGATGTAAAAGATGTTGGTGTTGGGGTGATACATTCAGATTGCCAATGGGTTTATTGATGTCATAATTTTGGCAATAATTGTGGCAGTTTATGTTACAAATGTATGTTTCACTATTGAGAACTTTAAATACAACATTTAGATAGAAGAGAAAGGGCTTTTTGTGCAATTGCCCTACTCGAAAGCAAAATATGTAACGCTTCTTTATCTCAATAAGACCAAGATGCACTTCCACACCTCTTCTCCATGGTATGGAGCATCCATGTGGAGATCAGTTGCAAATTAGTAGGTTTCAAAGAAGTCATTAATGTGTAATGGAGTTAGTTGATTTGTTAATTGACAGAAGTTAATCAACTACTTTCAGTATCGGTTCATTGTTGGGGTGTTTTCAAGGCAAAATGCCAAAATTTACAGCTCCATTTACAGAATGTACTTCACTATATTTAATGGATTTAAAGCTACTATGGATTATGCATGTTCCTTGCCACACACTTTTATATAGATTTTTTCGGCCTTTATCGATAGAACAGCTGAAGATAGATAGGAAACAGGATGAAAGAGAGGGGGAGTGACACGCTGCAAAGGGCCCCAGGCGGGGACTCAAACCTGGGGCCACCGCAGCGAGGACAAAGCCTCTGCACATGGGACGCCCGCTCTACCAACTGAACTTAACGGCGCCCCCCTCCACACACACACACACCATACACTTATCGAAGTTTGTATTTAAACCAATGACCACAAATATGATTTTTCAAATTACAAAACACTTTGGTCAATTGGAACTTCTACATGGATGTGGTATGAAACTCTTAAAAAATTGTCCTTAAGTCTTTCACTCCAGTTTTCATATGTGAATGTCTAAACGAGGAGAGCCAAATTGATTGGCTAAGTGTCACACAGCCATGTATTAGTAGCCTCTTTCACACTGCCGTTTGCATGCGGGATCCTGCGCCAATTCTCCGCACCCTCCTCTGTGTGAAAGTTTCAGATGCGGAGAGGAGGGAAATTTCGCTCCGGCTCTGGTCCGCCTCTGGAGGTAGTATCAGGGCCGCATTATTGGTGAGCCGTCCCAGTGTGAACGGATAATCCGGAGGCACGGAGCGAGGGCGTGTCGATCATACAGTCTGATAACTGCACAGGTCCTTCACTCAACTAAATACAGAGAAATGTCCCACAAAGCAACGTTACAGGGCCGAACAAGTAACGTCGGAACTGTAACTGTCTTTGGTAAAAAAAAATACCGTAGCTGTACATTCTTCTTCTTCTTCTTCATTCTTCGTCACATTTCTGCCTGAAAAACGGTGTCTGTCACCGGCAAACAACTTTAACTCACCGAGTGTTTGTGATGAAAATAAATCACCGCAACCGTCAGCCCTCCCGACCGAGACTTCAGTGAACTTTCCCCCAGAAAACAGACTCCGTCCCCGCGAGTGACAGAGTCAGACAGCGTCCTGTTTACTGATGGTGATTATGTAATTTAGCGCGAAAAACGTAACTTCGTCACTTTCCAGGATGTTTGGTGGGTCAGGATCTCAATCACTACACATTATAACAGCATCCATATGATTATAAACTGTCTGCAGGTTTAGATTAACAGGGGGAACACCTGGGGAAACACCGACGTCATCAAGATGATGTGTACCGTCACGCCTCTTGAGGAGCCGCAGCGGCGGCTTTCTGTGTGAATTACACACGTGAAGGCGGAGAGGCTTCGCTCTGTGTGAATCACCATCGGCGGAGAATTGGCGAACCACCGCTCCGGAGATAATGCGGAGAGGCTGTGTAAAAAGGGCTAATGTCTATTTATAGAGGAAAGTATGCCTTATCTTCAGTGACTGGACTATTTATTTGTTATTTTACTTTGACTTGCGTGTTTTCGTCTTCTTTATGTATTTCCTCTGTTGTTCAGCGGTTGAAGGGCTTGTATTCGATACATGTAGAACTGACTATAACTGAATAACCAGTGAATTATTATAATGCTATAACAGCTTGTCAGGTCTGTATATTTGAAATTGTTATGACAAAACTGTGACAAATCACTTGGTGCCATAAGATCTTATTTCTCCCTTTAGATTATACTGTGAAAATATTTGTGTGACATTTGTCACAAACAAACAGATTAGCTGATGTTAAAGCCCCTTTGGCAAACATTTGTCTTGGTGTTGTAAGCTCCTTTGACTTTATATGAGTTACTGGATTGCAATTTATATCGTCTGTGATTGGGTGCAGTTAGCCACCCACCCCCACCTCGACCTTTTCTCTCTCTGTTGCCTCCCTGTTTTTGCTGGGTGTAGTGTATTTGGAAGGATGTGGTATTGTGGTTGTGATAGATGGACCCAGAACTAGCCAGCCAACTATATCTGTGATACAGAGTAGTTTCCAAGCGGATGTAGCACTCTGTTTCACTCTGTCACACTTATTTATGAATGGTTGAGAATACTTCCTTAATGTGTTTAATAAGACATAACTACAGTATCTTCTCGTGATTTTATATATAGTGGACAGCAACTCCAACATTTTTTTAGTTTGTATTTTTTTTAGCTTGGGTCTCATGATCTGTTCCTTATAAGGAAGCAATGTGCTGAATGGTGTTAATGGTAAAGGGAAGTGAAATATTTTCTCTCTTCCAAAGTTCATTCATTCAACATCCTACACTCCTGCTGCTCTTGTATGGTACATTAAAAAAAAAACAAGCAAGTCCTCATTTTTTGTCAGCTGTGGTCAGCAAAAGTTTGATGTTTTCTCTGTATGATCATACTTGATGATTGAAAATGTCATTGTCCTTTGGTCAACTTAATGATTTAGTTGGTTGTATGTTTAAACAGATGTGTCTTTTACTTCTAAGATTGTGGAAAAGATAGTTGGATACATTTTAAATGAAAGAAATAGTTGGACTTTTAGGGAATAAGCTCACTTGCTTTCTTTCCCAGAGTTAGATGAGACAATATTACACTCCTTTCTGTATGGTATGACAGATTTAAAATCTGTTTGTCAGCATGTTTAAATTTCACCAATTAACACGTTTTATCTTGTTTGTTTAATCGGGATAGTGGCAAATTTATGAGTCAGACTAGTAACCTCCTGAAGTCTTAACTGGTTGCCTGGTGAATGTAACAGACCAGTTTTATTTAGTCTGAAAACATACTATGTAAATTGGTACTTGTACACACACACACACACACACACACACACACACACACACACACACACACACACACACGACTGAACTTCCCCTCATTTCAATGCAGCTGATAACAAACCAGTCTGTTTGTATTTATGCAGTAAAGCCACTAGCTTCATCTGTTGCATCGGACTAGTGGGGGATTCACACCATGAATCATAAGGTGTCAAAAGGGAGGAGTTAGTGAAGTCAGCTCAAAGGGACAGAGATAGGTAAAGGCTGTCAAAAATATGACAGATGCCTTTAGTCTCTACTCTCCAGTTCAGTTCTTTAGGTCATTATGTTAATCTGTCTTTGTCTCCCTGCTGTTTCTCTGAAGAGAACCCTACTCCAGCTTCTTCTTTGTTTCCAAGCAGATCTTTCAGCCTTTGACAGGAAGTGAGACAGCTGTTTCTGTGTGCCATACAGATGTCACACTCTCATTTCCACTCCCCTGTCAGACACTCATTTATTAAGAATGTGTGATGTGTGCCAGGACACCTGCTGGCTGAAGATACTCACCTGCAAACTAGGCGTCTGTCTGTCTTGAGAGCTAGGACTGACAGAACTTGAACAGACTTTGATTCTGACAGGGGATATTTTCAAAGCATGCAGTGGTCACTTATTATACAATGATGTTGTGTTTCTAAGGTGTGTTCAAATGGATGGGAACCAAATTTTACCTACCGTTTTAGTGGCACAAGTACTAACTGGAGTGGTTTGCAGGAGTGTATGCACCACCTGTGCTGTATGTGTGGAGAGTAGCTGTGTGTGTTTGTGTCGGCTGAGACTGACTGACATCAGAACTCACCAGTAACTTCAGTCCCTCCCCTCTCAATCCATTTTCCTTTTGTTTCTGTATGTTCATGAAGTGAAGTCAGGGTTGTTCTGTATTCATCAGTCTATACAGTTGTGTGCTGTTGCAGCAAGGAAAGCACTGCCACTGCAAGAGAAATATACAGTAATTTAGCTGTAATGATCATAACATAAGATTTACAAACATATTTTTATAACTGGAAGCTCAACTAGAAACACAATATGGACCAGTAGGGCAATTAATACTGTCAGAAAAATGTAATAAATGGCCAAAGCACGACAGTTTGCGTAGAATCATAGAGGAAATGCAGGATTGAACGCATAGTTCAAGATGATTTCAAATCTTCGCATCAGCTATATATGAAATGTCACCCCCTCAAAAATCGCATTCATGTTCAGTTTTTGCACTGTCTAACCTCATCATTTGCACCCACGTGGAACAGTTTCACTAGAGGGGCCCGACTGGCACGACTGAACACACAGATATTGTGTTAGCCAAGGCCACAATACATTTTAATTGTAGTAATCCAGCCAGACAGATAAACAGTTACAGTTGTTTGTGTGCATTACTGACAAACACAATGTCACTGAGTTGATTCTGGCGTAGACACGCTCACATATTTATATGTGATGCTCTTGTGAGGCCTAGCAGATGTCTTTTATCAGATCAGTTCGCATTGACACACACATACAGTGATACCTCATCTGGTAGGTTGTTGTTTAACCCTTTTTGTCAGGTTAAGAGGCTTTTCTGATTGAGCCAAGCTTAACCTGTCATCTCACAATAATCGCTCTCCCTCACAGAGTTTCACTGCCCTATCACCCTCAGTGTGATTGTGTTTGTTTTCTCCTAGTTTTATTACATCCAACCCCAGACTTTTCCTTGGCTCATGAGCGGCAGGTGGAGGATGGGTGCTCCTTCAGCTTACCCCCATCCCCATCCCGCCTCCCCCTGTCAAAGCCTATGGCTTGGGAGCTTTTGTGTTTCCTAGAGGAAGCGTATTGTGTGCCCATCTGCCCCCCTTGTCTCCCTCCTTCTCCACAAGCTTCACTGTTTAGCCTCAAAGGGCCAACAGCAGATGGGGGCCATGCAGTCACACTAGCACCAGCAGGGAGGTGACGGGGGTGTGTCTCTCGTGTGCGTATACGATTGCGCATGTGTTGAGTCGTCAGTGTGAAGTCTTTCTTTGTGGAGGGAAGTCTGCTAAATTTAGATGCACTAATATTAATTCCAACACATGATTCTTGTTTCCAGTGAATGCAGGCACATATATCTATCTTTTTAGTTCTTCTTTGACATCAGGGTCACAAAAGAATCTCCAAACATAAGTCTCAGTGTAACTCGGCAAATCCAAAATTCTCGGGTCCTTTAGACAGTATTGCAGTTGGTGCAAAGACCACAAGGCTATTGGCTAGCATTAATCAGGAAGCAATAGCATAGCATTGATTGATTGGAAGCCACTTTGAATGAAATGATTCTTGTGTGTTGATTTATGTCCTTACATTCCCGAGTCAAAGAAAGACAGTAATTTTGCCATTGCTACCCATCCTTCTAAACACACACACAGATTTTAAAGTGAGTTTATCTGGGTACCTACCCCCACATGGACCTGATGTGGTGCTGTTGACTACTGCTAGTGTTGAGCAAATGGAATTAAAAATTTACTGAGACTCTTTTTTCCCATTTAATTCATTTAGGTATACCTGTGTGACTATATAAATTTAGGTTTTTTAAGTGTGATGATGAATGCTTTAGTGTACTTTGAATAGGTTGAACTACACAGAATGATTATCTTTTCAGTTAAAAGATATGTCGATATAGTGGATTATCACGTTTAGATTGAATTATTTTTAAAATAATTTTACATGACCTATTTCTTTTCATTTTACAACATCCCAGCGGGTGAAAGTGTGACTGGATCGCAGTGCAACAGGTCTGTCCAAGCGTCCTTTGTTTGTGGTCACGTTTTTACTTTAGTTTTTTTTCAGTCCACTGTGACGCAGAAAGTAAAGACCCACCCTTGTTTGTTTTGTTCCAAAGGGTGATTGAACTGTGCTGCTGTGTGTTCACTGTTGAGATAAAGCCGAATAATAATCAACTACGCCATGCCAACTCTTCCTGGTAACAAAGACAGTCACTTTTTATTGGTCAGTCACTCGCCCTTCAAACCGTTGCTTCTAATGTCAATTAATCTATTATATAACTACTATTATATAAGTAGAAACCTCTTTTATTGATCAAATATTAAGTAAAACGGGATGCTCAAACTCAGATTAGAAGTATAAAAGTACAAATCTGGAAGCAATCTTTTGTCTCTGATATCTTGTCTTTCCTGTATGTCCACCTGTCTCATCATTCATGGGTAGGTAATTTCCTTTTTTGGTAATTTCCTGTCCTAGTTTTTTTTCCTTTCTTAAAGATTGATAAGATAATCCTCTGTTGATCACCCAGAGGGGAAATTCAGCTTTTAATGGCTGCACAAGGACAGAAATGACTACAAAATAAATTGAGTTGTTTACTTCTGATTGGTCCACATAAGAAGTGAAATATTTTGCTGCAGTTTTTCTGTACTTTCCCTTGTCAAAATCTTTATAAACAAAGACATTTGGTCACATCCAGAGAGCAAACACTATCTATGTCACTTCTCAGAGATGCAGAGCTTATTGTCACTGGTTGTCAGAATATCAAACTTGGAGAACAAGCATGGATACAAACATGAGGACAGTAACACTTTGGTGGCTTTTTGAGATAAAAAATGCTGTTCATAAGCTGACTGTCTGGACTTTGTAGCGTGTTGCCTGAACTCTTTAAAACCAAATGTAGCAAAAGCGATAAAGCATTCAAAACATCTGGTGTTCAAGAGTGACAGGCAGGAACAATGAGTTGACCCTTTCAGTATCCTTTTTTATAAATGTAAAAACAAAGCATGTGAAAAAAGACTTGGCTGGACTTGACACGTTCTTGAGTTTCATGCTGCTGTGAGAGAGGCTGGAGAATTGAGGCGTTGGTCTTTTAAACTTTTAAAAATCAGTGCCAGACTTTAAAATGCTCTTTGCTTCAGTAAAAGAACTGAAAAGTCGGATTCACTCGCCTTGAAACGGAATAATTGTCATGAAAATCTGGAATTGGGTCAGAGAAACAGCAAAAATCTCTTACATCAAATTTTAATGCAGTGGTGATGAAGTTAGTTTATAGCAGAAGCTTCAATAACCTAAGAACTTTGTTTATTTGAAGTTTTACTGTCAACCCTGCTGGCTTCATTTAAGGCTTTATAAAGGCCTGCTGAAACTCTAAAGCTGAGGTTAGATGTCTGAAGTTAATACTTCGGAATGTAAATATGCTTGTCAAAACGTGTCCCTCTTCGTGGCTTGTTTTACTTGTATATTGGAAAGATAACACTAATAAAATCCATCATAGTGATCAATACTCCAGTCTTCTTTTAAAATGTTCAAGAGTATTCTGATGTATAGGTCAGAATTGTTTGTTCTCTTAAATAAGGGCTGCAAATTTAGCCGAAATACAATCACAATATCCAAATCGCAACTAACTTAAATTTTTAAATAATGATAAGATGTGTTTAAACAGAATTATAATAAAGTACTTTAATGCCGCATAGATGCCCTGGTCCTTAAATCTTGTTCTTTACATGTGAGACAACATGTTTGTTTGGTACAAAAGCCAACAAATGTCAAATCATGATATGACATGAGTGAAAATTGTGATCTAAAAATGATCATTCCCACTAGTCGGGAATCATATTGCAGTCTAAATATCTATCAAAATAATCGCCTGATGAGCAATAATCTCAAAGATGTATCCTAATGTGGCCTGTATGCTTTTGAGCCGAACAGTAATGATAATGCGCTGCTTTAACTTTAATATATTTTTCAGTAAGTTGTTGTTCACATTCATGTCTCTGTCATCTATTTGTGTTTAAGTTAAATTTAAACAAACAGGCTGTAGCTGTATTTGTTTGTTCTCATTGGTGTGTTTGTGCACCTGGTTCTGATATAAAACAGAGAACTTGAAGCTTTTATGGCATAGGTTAACCTTCTGGTTTCAGCTAAAGTGGGTTTGAGGTCAGGTACTTTGTAGATGGCGAGTGTCCTGGTTAAACTGGGTGAAGTGCTTTCAGTCAACTCAGTAGAAGAACAGGATCTGACAGATAACTGGTGCTGGGCAGAGAAGTCGGCCAAGAACAGTCTTTTGCCTTTACATGGACAGCCAGGTTATAGGCTTTTTGCAGTCACCTGATTACTTAAATATCATGTTGTAAAAAAACCTGGTTTCTGTAATCGAGGTCAGGAAAACCCATAGATTTTCAATAGCACTAGATACTGGATCCAAAGAGGGCATTTATTCAGTCTACTTTAGAGTCATTATTGGTCTTGTATGCCATATTAGGTGTCCTCACAACAGTTTTACAGGCATCTCTTTGGTTTTTGTGCTGCAATACACGGAGTGGCCACAGGGCAAAAGAAGAAGCAGGGCCGTGCAATATGGTCATATCCAGGTCTTGATAGTACCTTCATTGGGAAACCTGCTATCCCCAGTTAGATTTCTCCTTGAGAAAAACGATTTTACAGCTGGGTATACACAGGGTTTAAGCTTGTAGAATCTGAGTATTCAGTAATGTTCCACCCTAAGCATTTGATTCAGAGTCCTCTTACTGCACACACACATAAACAAAATCAGGAAGCAGTATCTCTTTCACTAATACAGTTTTGATTAGATAAAAAAAGTAATTCTTTTAAAAATGAGTTTGGAGGTTTGGCAGACCTCTCATATTACTGACCTGCTGCATCACAGTAACCAGGCTATGACACTGTACTGTGTGTATTGTCTAATTTTTTGTGTTACCTGGTTTCTTATGTACATGGAAACATACTGACAGTCTTGTGTGCCAGGTCAGACAACAGTCTGGAGAGTCTGTCTCTCCCAACTCTTATTGCCTGCTGGAACCAAGCCCACTGTTGTGTTGTGATCGTGGGCATGGCTGGAATGTAATCCAGCATGAGATGGACAGACGATGGCTCATTGTCGAGGCTACAGAAGGCCGAATTCTTTCCATTGACTGGAAAGGATATTTTAGGGTTTTACTTGCACTATGTTATAATATCATAAAATTAAATCTGTAAACAAACACTAGCGCTTATTTAACATTATATTTAACTTTTACTTTAAGCAGTTGTATCATTGAACACTTGTAAACAATCTTATATGAGTCACTTTCTTCATACCTGGTGTCAAAATTCTGGATTCTTTTGTGTTTTGATGTCTTACATAGGAAAGAAAAACTCTGGCTCCTGCTTTCTGCTGGTGATCTAAATAGTCTCAAACCTTATAATCTTCACAAACACATGGAACATTTGCATGGCAGATTATTTGCATCATAGTTGCATTTTAGTTTTTTAATTCAGATAAATTCTCATCTCAGTCTTGTTTTTAAGGTGAAGCTGTGTTATCAATGCTGCCTCCTGTTTGATGTTCATCTTTTATTTACTCTTTGAGACAGGCTGGAGCTCATAGTTCAGAAGGTCAGACCTATGTTTGACTGAGCCACTCTTTTTACTACTGTAAAGGAGTCTGCTAGTTTCCTGTACATGTCCTGAACATGTCCTAAGTGGTCATTTGTATAAATGACAGTTTACCCCTTGCATATTAGTGGCTGGTCGTGTAGTAGTGTAACCTGTATAGTAAGGCTATGGCATGAAATGCATTCTTATTCTGTTTTGTCTCATGACCTCAAAAGAAAAAAAGATTTGCAGCTCAAAGTGCTTTATCAAACAAAAAAGGAACAAAAAGGAACAAATGGGGATTATGGCAAGAAATATAAAATTAAATGTATATTCACTAATCATAAGTCTTACATTGAACAAAGAAATTTATTTGTGTGCACCTTCGATCATATTTTATGGAAATGACAGCTGTGGAAATGACTGTCCTAAGATGACCAAGGTTGTATATCGATGAATATAATAAATAAATTCCGCGGGGGAAATAAACAATGTGCACACGCAAAAATTTGCTTGTTTAAAATTCAGTATTGCGAGTGGGGGGATACTGAATCTAATTAAACCTTGCTGTAAGGCCTGAGTCATGCCAGGTGCCACATAAGGCCAGGGATCCTGAGTGTCCTTGAGCAGCATGCTGAATTTGTAAGTGTTTGTGAAACACTTCTGCAGCCTCTAGTTTGACTTCCTGATGTAAGGCGGTGAGTCAGAGTAATATTTTGTTCTCAGGGATTAATAATTTAGCAGCAATTAGTAGCTAAACTATTTTTTCATGACACAAAATCATCGAAATTGCAGTTGATTTTGTTAAATGGTGCAATAACCTAGTGACAAAGAGAGGGTGCTACATTCACACAAAACTGGAGTGTAAAAACGTAACATGTTTTCAACCAGCTGATGGCAGCACTGCACCTTTGCCTTATGTGTTTAATACTGATGTGAATAAGTAGTGGTATCGAGTTGATCTGTAATAGGTTTCATGTCACTTTTTCACCTTAATAGTGTTAACCTGTACTATCTTTTATGATGAAACAGCTGATGATGATGTTAATCATGATTGTTTATTTGCCTTACCCTCCTTGTCCCTGTCCTCCCTTCCAGATGCTTCAGGATTGTACCAAGGCCCGTAGAGAAGTAGAGCTCCACTGGAGGGCATCACCTTGTTCCAACATTGTGCGCATCATTGATGTGTATGAGAACCTCTATCAGGGCAGGAAGTGTCTGCTTATTGTCATGGAGTGGTGAGTGCACTCAGACGCGCGCGCGCGCACACACACACACACACACACACACACACACACACACACACACACACACACACACACACATCTTTGTCTAATGAGGAATAATACTAACATAAATTAATGCAGCTCATTATTCTCTTGTTGGTTTTGGGGCATTTCACTAGAATTATAGACTTTGTTTGGTCACAGTTGTAAATGCTCTTGTGGATGTGGAAGTTCAGCTTCTAAACAGTCGCGAGCGATTTGTTGGAGACGGGCTTAAAGTGAAACTCTCGCCAAAAAGCAACCGAAGCTTTATTTGTGATTGAATATGAGTCAAACCTTCGTGTAAATGCATAATCATGCGAAAGAGGCACTTTTAAGATTTACCTTAGTTTCGTTTTTGGGCAAGCTAATTTTCAATGGAGAGCAGGGGCACTCTAAAGCCTGGTTTATACTTCTGCGTCACGGCGACGACGTAGCTACGTCGTCGACCCTACGCCGTCATTGAGCATTCGAAGTTCTGCGTCGAGGGAATGCGTTGTTCTGCAATTCACCGCCAATTCACCAGTGTGGCTGTGTCTTTGTTTGGTTTCGGGGGGTTCATATCGGATTCCATGGTTTTCTTCCGGTCAGACAGTAAACAATGGCAACTGAGATGGAGCGGGTGTTTTTGGAGATGGAGCTCGTGGATATTGAACAACAAATGCTGTTATTACAAATGTTGAAGCGCAGGCGACGCAGAAGACATTTGCGGAGGTAGTCTGTCCGACCAATCACAGTCCTTGCCATTCGCGTCTCGACGCGTCGACGTGACGCGTAGTCAGGATTTTTTGGAGGCGCACGTCAGGCTACGGCGTAGGGTCGGCGTAGGGGTCTGCGTTGACGACGTAGCTACTCCGTCGCTGCGACGCAGAAGCATAAATCAGGCTTTATGGTAACATCAAAATACTATTTTTAAAACGTTAAGAAAGCTCGACACAACATGAAACTTTGCTCGTAGTATCACCAGGGTCTCTACACATGAACACGAGCATTGAGAACATTGTTTGTGTATGCGGAGTTTACTAAAAAGAAGGTTTATGAACTACCCACCATAGGAGCTGGATCTCCGGCGCGTCGCCATCATGGCAGACAATCCCAGAGTGCTAACAGGCAGGAGAGTAATGGTGGACCGCCCCTCAAGCCTTCCTGTTAGGTCGCACTCGGGAGTTGACACTTTTTGTCTGCCATGACGGCGGTGTGTCTGAGATCCAGCTCCTAGGGTGAGTAGCTCAAAAACCTTCTTTTTAGTAAACTCTGTGTACACAATCAATGTTCTCAATGCTCGTGTTCAAGTGCCTCTTTCGGCGTAATTATGCATTTACACGAAGGTTTGACTTATATTCAATCACAAATAAAGCCTTGTTTGCTTTTTGGCGAGAGTTTCACTTTAAAAGGATTGTGCTACTTTTGTTCACAGTCCATGTAGATGTGGAAGTTGTAAGTTATTGACTCCAGCTGACATTTTCTTGCTAGCTCATGAGTGAAAAGCACTTAATGTCAGATTTCTTTTATTGTAATTAGGTCGAATACATATGCTGAGTGCTTGGAGCATCTGATAACCGCATTTAGTGTGTTTTTTGTGATTTATCATATTAAAGGTACCTAGTCGTCTGTTGTAAAGTGTACAAAATGTTTAATGACATTTAAATTGTTATATTTTACATGTGAAGGGCTGTTAAGGATGCCCTAGACATATGTATTGGCTTATAAACCACAACACAACTGTTTCAAAAAGTAAAAACCTTTACATACATCACAGTGTTACTCTGCTGGCCTACAGGTGAGATGCCACAGATTTTTTACTTAAACCCTAAACCTGGGTTAGTCTGTATGATTTGAATTAACTGTGTTGCTCCAAAAGGTGCAGGGACTTGCATAGAGCTAAAACCATTATTTAGATTCTATTATACTTAAATCAGTAATTTTTTGTTTTACAAAACTCTATATTGAATCAAATATTTTGGTAATTAGTGTGCAGTTCCCAGACTTGGGAAGGCGGGAAAGCCCCTCCTATCCTGAGCCAAGGTTAAGTGATGAGTATCTTACCTTCTCAATTGTTCTATACACATTTCAGCCAGGTTGGTTATTGTAAGTCTTTTATGTGTGACCCTGAGGAGAAAATGACCCATTTCTTCTAAATGAGTCCTTTCCTCGCCCTCTGTATTTCCGTTTAGCAGCATCAACTTCACACACGTGCAGGCATTAGGGTTTGTGGTTACCTTTGTATCGCAGAGGTAGTTGACCTATCTGCCTTCACACTCCTGCAAAATGGCTGCAGCTGATGAGTGATTTCCTTGAGAAAACTCAGCATGAAATGTAAAAAAAAAAAAAGTAGTTCTGTTGAAACCAAGACCAAAACCATTTCCTAGAACTTTGCACGAGGAAACAGCAAATTTTTAGATTTAGCTATTCACGCTCCTTTTCTTTTGACACTGCATAAATCGAGACCCGTTGTGACCTATATTCTGCTGTTGAAGTATTCTCCCACATTGTGTAAAGGGTCACCATGTCATTATGTCAAGACACCTTTGTAATTTAGGAAATTCAGTAAGATGATAGGGCGGCTGCTGGACTGTGGATTTCTTTGTGAAGGACTCGGGTTCGATTTTCCGCCACGTGACATGATGCATGTTCTCTAGTGCTTCGCCTCAGTGCCTCTCTCTGCCCTGCTAACAGAGAGCAACAGTAGTTACGTTTCACAGATAAGATTACACCTCCTGTGTATTGGTTTTTGTTCTATGCGGTCCAGTGAGCCCATTACATCCTCCCTACCCATGAGGTGTTTCCGCACTGTACATGAGATGTGAAAGACAGGGTGTTACAGTGTTTCTGCTGTGATGAGAGCTCTTAGCGCTTACATTACCATTAAGTATCTATTCTGCTGCAAATGCACACTCAACCTCAAGGCATTTTCCGAAACAAAAAGGTGGGGTCATGAGACCTCAAGTTCCTCTCTACCTTCAACCACTTAAGAAAAACTGTGGGACTAGTGTGAGAAAGTTTGTGCACAACTGAGAGATTTACTTACTGCTGGCGGTTTCTCACACGTGATCATTTTCAAATCAAAAGATATGGCTCAACTGCTGTCCGTTTGTCAGCAGAAATCAGCATGTGAGTGAGTGATTTAGAGAAGTTAAAAGTGTGCTGTGGTTTAGCAGGGCTGTCCCGTGGCTCTGAGTCGGCAGGTCCATAACGCTTGGATGCCTGAAGAACCGGTCTGTGCTGTCATGCACATTTCATGCACGCCGCACCCCCACCCCCCACACACACATAAAATTGGCATTGAGATGATTGAAACTCACATAGTCATACTGAGCAAACTGATTAAATGAAACTTAAGAAGTGCATTGAGTATGAATTTTCTCATTCTTAGTTGAACTCTGTTGTTTCACTGAACAACCATTAGTTTTTTTTGATTGACCTGTTTATTTTGTAAAGTAACTCTTGGCCATAGTTGATGAGCCATGCTGTCTACTCTTAACTTTAACTTACGGTTATGTGCTCTTAATTTGCCATATATGGTTTGTTTACATCTTAAAACATTGCATTCAAAAATGCAACTTGTGCAGATTTTTTGTCTTGTGATGGGATCACATCAAGGAGGTTGCATTAAAATCTGGACATGGCTATAAAGCTCCATTCATTTCTATGAAAGCTGCTCAGTTGCATTTTTAAGGCAGAATTGCTTGACTTCTCAGCTATAAAAGAACCTAGATCTTCCTGTTGTGGGGTCCCTAGAGCGTGCACACTAGAGACTGCTGCCAACAAAGCCGGCTAACCTCTGGATTAGTGCCCTGCTAAATTGAATAGAAATAAAATGTTTTAATCTGGCGACTCTTCTAGACTTTCCTAATTTTACTGGACTGAGTGGGTTAATATATGATAGTCAAACAAGTCATTTCAAGGGGGTTGTGACTTTAAAAAAAATATGATTATGCACAGCTTCGCAGCCGCTTCTTTCCCAATGTAAGCTTATGGCAAAAGGTCTTTTTTTCCCCAGTGCATCATGTGACCTTGTAATTACAAGGTCTGGCCACTACGAAAGTTGGCCTCAAAGCCTGGCGCTACTCTTGAAGGCTTGGATCACATTAACTGCAATAGCCTTACATTCCGACCCATGACAACTCTATTAATTTTTACATGAGCTCATGAGGCCACAATCATCTTCAAACCTTGGCTTCATTTCACTCTCAACTAGACACCTATAAGGTTTCGCAACTGTATCTTGCATTGTTGTGACACTGCTGTGCTGACAATAATCTGTCTATGGACAAACAGACAGAACATATAAACACTTGCACTCAAAACTGTTTCGGTGGTAGCCCCTTCTACAAAAGGTGCTTCAGTGTTTCCCACACATGCACTTTACTCTGGCAGGCCGCCCATGTATGAATGGCCAAGAATATTTTTTGACCTATTTTATAATTTTTTTAATTTATTTATCTGTCCGAGAGAACAAAGCCATCCCCAGTCACTAAACTAGTGGAGAGTCCACTGTTGCTCTACCCCTCATGTCTACTCACATTAGCACATGCCCTGCAGAGAAACTCAGAGAGAGATTTTCTCTGGTATAACATCACTCCTATAAACCCAATGATTGTGATGTGACCTCTCCTATTTAATGTAGGACTACCTATGCTGTTGCAGTTTGTAAGTGCACTTGGTTGTTGCGATGTCATTCGTTACCACATTCGGTTTGGAGGTTTCGATTGGCTGCATAATTAATGACAAGGTTAGTCCACTTGCAGCTCACCTGCTGTCGTATGGAAACATGTATGAAAAAATAAAAAAATACAAGGTGTGTTTTTCCAATGACTTTATATAGCATACTGCTGAAGAAGAAAATCAGCAGAGTGGACATACAGAGAGAGAGAAACAGAAAGGTGAAGCAAACTAGTGACTGCATTCAGGTGGATAATTAAAACAACCCCATGGAGGCAAATTTTGAAAGCAAATCTGAAACAGTTTTTTTAATTTTTTTTTTAAATCTTACTCTCAGGTCAACAGATACCCACACTTTTGTGTTCTCCATGTTCTCTCATTTCCTAAACTTATTAACTTTAATTACCGCTGATGTGTGTCTCTCCACACACACGAAAACATGGACACAAAACCTACGTATAATGACAAGTTTCATCAGTTTGCATCAAACATCAAATTTTCAGTACTGTTGGAAAAACTGAGTAGCAGTGTGATTTATCAACAGTGAGTCATCAAAATACAGACGGCATAATGTGTCATGCGCCCTGACAAAATTGTGTAATGATGAACTCATGTGCAGCAGGTGATTAATCACCAATAAGAAACCCTTTTTTAAAAAGGTGCGACTTTCTTCTGTGTAGCTTTTTAAAATGGCAAGCAGAACGCTGACCTGACCTGTGACATAGTTTTGTTAATGGGCCAAAGGTGTGAACCAGTCATTCAGCTGCTTTCACACCTGTGTTGGTCAACCAAAAGAAAACCTACATCTTTATCAGTAACCAGTCAGAGTGTGCATCCTCCTTGCATTGCATCAACTGGCAGGGCGGATGTGTGTCATATAGCTGCCGCACAATTAGGCAAGATCTGACATCATGGCACGCAGTTATTTTGGCTTAGAACATCATGTTGCCTTCGCATTTCATCTTACAGTAGTTCTTGTGGTTACAGTATAGCTATATTTACATTTCACTCAGAGCCTTATTCTGCTAATTTTAGGTCACACACTCAGATGAAGGGGAAAAATTGACATCGGCCACATTATTTCTGTCTTCTTTCCCGCGATTGAACATGAGTGTGTCTGATTGACCGGGTCAATGTTTAGTTCCCCGTTGTGCCGCCAGTTTATCCAAATAACGCTTGTTTGCACATTTGCTCCGACGTGGTGGGAGAAGTCCAGACCAGCCGCACCTGTAGCGGAGTGGCGGAGCAGCCCAGCCCGGGTCTGCTGAGGTGATCTGCGGCCGTCATACCGGTAGAAGAACACATGCCAATTACTTTACCTGCAGCTTTTTGGAGATTAAACATAGTGCTGGGCGGTATGACGAAAAATGTATATCACAGTATTTTTCAAAATTCCTACGGTTTCACGGTATATGACATGATCAGGTGTTCACAGCATTTTCTATTGGTTGAGAGAGGAATTACTAGCCCCTTTTAGATAGAAAAGGCAGCACATTTGCTGCAAGGTAAAGGCAGCACTCTGTCTATCTTTAAGGGAGGTGTAATTTTCGTCTCTCAACCAGTTTCTCATTCCTTCTTTCCCAAAAAGCTGCCACTGGGGTCGGCGTAAACATGTGACGTGACGTGAAGCACGAAGTTCGGTGTGAACAGTGACGTACAACATATGTATCGGTAGAAATGTGGCGACACTTGATATATTTATTTAATTATAGATCTGTGGCCCATATTCTCGCCTCCTCAGTCAAACGCACGCCGATGTTAAACCCCCGCTAGTAATGGAAGCTTGCGGCCTAGCGCACCACCCCCTCCGTTAGCTGCCTCAAGCAAGAGACAGCTAAAAGGAAGCAGATGGAATTTGTCTTCAAAATAAGAGCTTGACATTGCACCCCATTGGAGTTTAGAACTGGGTTCTTAGCGTGGTGGCTTTTTATTTGAAAGTAGCGACCATTCCTAGCCTGCCGCTACACAAGTAGCGGACACAACCAAACAGTTACAGAGACGAGGAGACGCTAGCATCTCCTGGATCTCAGCGGCTTTCCAGTTGCTCATCTTGACGTCCGCGGGTGAAGTCATGATCTGCATTGTCTATCCTATCCATCTTCACCGTAACACAATACCAGAACACTACTGTTTACCCTCGCAGTTGCAGCATAGCGTTCCGAACGTTGTGTATTCAAATACAACAGTTTGGCAGTATATTAAAAATTCATATCATAATGAAAAATATACACCGGTATTCGGTGTAAACCGGTATACCGCCCAGCACTAATTAAACATGGGCTGGATAGCTTCATTTCGGAAGATAAATGTAGGTCCGCCGGGCCGCCCTGCCAACAGAATGGTAGGGGGAACACTGAGTTATGTTGATATATAATGACTGAGTGGGGAAAAGCAAATATTAGAATAAGTGGAGTCGTCTGGTAGGTTGAGAAAGTGACGTTACTGTAGTGCACCCTATTAAATCCAGAAAAGACTTTTTTGTCTATCTAGTCTACTCAACATGCCACTGTATCAAAGTTAGTAAATGCTGTGCTTGTTAGGTTCTTGACAGCAAATTGGCTTCATACCGTTATGTCCATTTATCAACAATAATTTTAACCAATGCCCATAACTGTTAATGTCAATTTTTATTTTTTTGCAGCATGGACGGTGGTGAGCTTTTTAGTCGAATCCAGGACAGAGGAGACCAGGCCTTCACAGAGAGAGGTAATACGCTTTTATTGACTTCCTTTCTTACTCTTGCTACTGCTGCACTATATTACACGATTACATAACACTGGCTCAGATATACCACATACATATACAGGTACCTGTTAGATACATTATAACCCCTATAAGTGATTTTTGTACATTTGCTGCTCCTGACACAGCCCTATCTGCTTTACTTTAGAGGCATCTGACATTATGAAGAGCATAGGAGAGGCCATCCAGTTCCTGCATGCGATCAACATTGCACACAGAGACGTCAAGGTTTGTGTGATAACTTTGTGTGATCACAGTGGTTGATAAGAAGACGTTGTCTTGCTCTTTCTTGTGAAATTAAAGCACGTTGCTAGAAGGTTTTAAAGGGTGATGAAAATGCCTTGCTGTAATTTCTTGTGGTTCTCCTCCCGTTTCTTCCCTGCAGCCAGAGAATTTACTTTATTCCACGAAGAGGCCCAGTGCTCTGCTTAAGCTCACAGACTTTGGCTTTGCCAAGGAGACCACTTCACATAACTCTTTAGCTACTCCCTGCTACACACCCTACTACGTTGGTAAGGATCTGTATGCTCTCATTTTCTGCACTTGTTTGTTATTAATAAACACACATAACACATTTCTCTGCTATCTCTTATGTCCCTCGCTTTTCTTTTTGCAGCTCCAGAAGTACTCGGCCCAGAGAAATATGACAAGTCATGTGACATGTGGTCGTTGGGTGTCATTATGTATATCCTGTAAGTCGTTTGTTTCTAGTATCTATAAACCCTTTATCACATGAGATTGTTTTTTTAGTTTCTGTAACTAATATTGCCTTTTTAAACCTTCAACAGGTTGTGTGGGTACCCTCCTTTTTATTCTAACCATGGTCTAGCCATCTCTCCTGGGATGAAAAAGAGGATCAGGATGGGCCAGTACGAGTTTCCCAATCCTGAATGGTCTGATGTATCAGAGGAAGGTCAGTAAAAAGAGTTAACTTGGACAATCATATAAGAATCAAAAAACAAGCTACATGAAGGATTATTTTGTTTATAAAAAAATTCTAAACAACTGACCAGCAGCCCCACATGGAAAGAATTCTTATGGAAAGTGAATCTTCGCTTTTTTAAAACTCCACTTATCATTTCCAAATTTGACAAAACAAAGACAAATCTCTGCTGGAGACAATGTGGACAAATTGGAGATCACACACACATTTTCTGGGATTGTCCTAGATTGAAAAAGTACTGGGAGGGGATTCGGGCGGAATTTTCTAACATCTTACAATTTAACATAAATAATGACCCGCTGATCTCTGTTCTTGGAGTGCTTCCCTATGATTTTTTATGTAAAGAAAAAATGTACCTACTTAAAATCCTCATAATGGTGGCAAAAAAGATGATAACTATGTCCTGGTGCAAGCCATTAACCCCGACTGTAGACCACTGAAAAGAGCACCTTATCAGGGTATACACAATGGAAAAAATAACGGCAAAGCTCAACCTAGACATGGCCCTATTCAAGAAGAGGTGGAAACCAGTAATTACTTACTTTGGACTAACACTACAGGACACCTAGGTGATTCATCATCATATAGGCACCTATAGGCCTGGACCCTCGAAAGTAAAAGGGTGTGTTTTTGTTTTTTGTTATGTTTTCATTTCATAAGTATCAGTCACCATGGTAATTCTACTCAATTTTATTTATACATAATTACCAATCTTATTATTATTTATCCAATCATTTTAATTTTCGGACCTCTGACACTGTCATGAGAATATGGAACCACCTTGCCGACAGGTTCTTTGTTCATGCTGTTTCTTTTTTGTCTTTTTTTTTTTTTCACTCAGATACTGAACAAAAGAATTTAAAGCTTTTAATAAGAAAATTCTGTAAGTGTGTTTAAGTATGTAAAGCTTGAAACATCAAAAAACGCATTTGTTCAAAAAAAAAATTCTAAACTTATAACTCTTACTTCTTAAGAGTAATTTATAAATTCAAAAGGCAGTTATCTGCTTGACAAACCAAGGAGCACCTGCTTCATTTGGTCATACCAACAAAAAGAAAATCATGTCAGCATTGTTTCACAGTTTCTTTCATGCACTCTTCATAAAACATCTGCTCAAATGTGACAAACAAGCTTTTTTGTATTCAAGAAATTGAAACTCATGCAGGTGTTTCACCTCCTATTTGATACCAGCAGATTCACTACAATTGAAAGTGATGTTGTATTTCCTGAGTAATATAAAGGTTTTAGAGAGAAAAGAGAAGCTAACATGACAACTGATGACAGTAACAGAAGGATGTGGAATGATCGCCTGTACATTGCATGACACACTTCTTCAAGATCCAGTACAGTCCTTATAAGTCAATATGAGCCATTTCCTTTGTCACAGTAGGATTTCACAGTTCCGATTTTGGATATTTCATCAACAGCACAACAGGCATGACAATTAATTATTTGACTGCATCCTAATTCACATAGTATGCTGCTATCTGGCCTCTCAGATCTCCTGCACTTTTCAAATTTCCAATTCACAAAACCTGTAGTACAAAAAGGGATGCTTTAAACCCTGTCTGCATGTTGAGATACTGTATATGCCTCATGATATGCTAGTCAATCTAAATATAACAAAAATACATTAAATAAATCTGGCACCATCACACATGGCCAAAGGCCTCAACTTATGTTTTCTTCGTGTGTGATTTTAAATTTAAGTTTTGTAGCTGTAATAGTTGAGCCTTTTATTCTTTTTATTGATTTAAATGATCATTGTTTTTGCAGCTAAACAACTGATTAGGACCCTCCTTAAGACTGAGCCGACACAAAGGATGACCATCACAGAGTTCATGAATCATCCATGGATCAATGTAAGCACAGTCAAGCATTTTTCTAGCTTTTCTGACAATCCTTCTGTTGAAGTGAGATGTTGATTTGTTTCTGCGTGTCTCCCTGAAGCAATCGATGGAGGTTCCTCAGACCCCGCTTCACACCAGCCGGGTGCTAAAGGAAGAGAAGGATGCATGGGAGGATGTCAAGGTCGGATACCTGGTTCTCTTTGCATCAGTTTTGCTTGCCTGAAAATATTGGAAAAGACCGCTGTGCTGTGTATCGTGGCTACCTTAAATATTGAAAAGGAGTTCTCACCTTTCACTTACCATGCTTTAATCCTTGATATTTGATTGATAAATATATCCAGCCAATTATATCAGAAAAAATACATATACATATTATTCATCAAGTAACGAAAGAAGGTTTCATTTATTATCAGTACTTTGTACACATTAATTTCCTAATTTGGAGACTCCTGAATGATTATTGGCCATTCACACAATTGTCGGGTGGTGAGAAAAATTAGTGACACATCACCTGATTGACAGCTAAAGTGAAGAAGGATGATAATGGGGGAAATGAACAACTTTCTTATGTGGATCAGTTGACCTCATTTTTTATTTTGTGACCTGTCTGGTTTAAAAGCATGTGTTTCTGCTTTTGTGTCAGTTTATAAAGTTTCAAATGAATTTCTGAATCCCTTCGTTCATAAAATAATTTGTCATATCTTAATTGGCATTAGTAAATTAAGTCAAACAGATGTTCAGAGTTATCAGATAACGTGTTGCGAGGCTATTTTGGCACAGATATGAATACAGATGTACTTTTTTCTGACATTGTATCCTTGTGCCCAGGTAGACAGTTTTTTGCCTTAACCAGCAGAATTATGTGAATATTAGAAGATACGTGCCTAGAGGAAGAGTTGGTGAGGACAGTTCTTCACTCAGGTGCCTTTAAACAATAGCAGAGGATTGGGAGCACTGGTCACACATGGTGGAAAATTATATGAAAGTAGTGACATAAACATTCTTTTTGTATCCAGATGTGTAAAAGCAATTATGAAATGATCATGGTTAGCTAAGATATCTGTGCCGGGCCTAATTATACAAGTCTGTACAATAACGGCAAACTCTAATGAGCTTCTTTTTGTCATTTGTTTTTAGGAGGAAATGACCAGTGCCTTGGCAACAATGAGGGTTGACTATGAGCAAATCAAGATCAAGACCATTGAGGACTCGTCCAATCCACTGCTAACGAAACGGAGGAAGAAAGCCAATAACACCATGGCGGACCCGCAGTCTGCTGCCCACTGAAAGATGCACGTATGCATGCACATACAAACACAGGTTGTAAAAAGGAAGCAATAATTTGTCGACACGAGTCGCATTGCATGGATTTTCTCAGTGTTTTATTTTTCATGGCAAATTCTAATGTTTTGTAGAAGTGTTTGTTTTTATTACTCTACCATTTTAACAAGTGCACCACTCTGCTCTGACAGAGAGGGTGTTTATCTGTGTTTTTACACCAGTGAAGAGATTATGAATTCTAGAAAAGGAGAGGAGAGGGAATCAGTGAGATCTCCCTCCTCTCCTTTCCAAAATATCAGGTTGTGTATTCAGAGGGGGTTCAAACGGTGGGATAGGACATGAAGCCTTAGCATTAGCAGTAGTTCTGTTTCACCCCACAGCCCTGTTCTAGCTCTAGCCCCAAACCTGTGAATGTTAAATCAAACGGCTATATCCCAAAAAATAAAAGCAAGGGAAGGTTTCTTTTTACGTTAATGCAAAGTAAGCAGATGTATTTTGAACTGACGAGTGGAATGTAAGGACTCTGTCCCTGACTGTTGGAATTAGCTGGAGATAGTCTTTCATTTCTGGGACTTGACCTGGGAGTGTCTGTCGGGTCAGTTTGTCTTTGTGAATGTTGAACAGAGGCCTATGCACTCACAAGGGCCGTGTGCCATTCTGACAGAGCACCTCACTCGTGGCCCCTCTCTCCTACCTTTGATCTACGCTTGTGTTTCAGGTACGTAGGTTTAGGTCAGAGACGGACGCCACGCAACATAAAACTGGCTCCACCTTTCTCCTGCATGTAGCTAATAGGAGAGTAGGAGCCAACGGATACTGTATTTTTTCATGGATTTTATGGACATGTTAGCATAGGCCTTACTGAGTGTTGCTAAAGCAGCCAATTACTTTTAACCCCTACCTACCATTCTGTTCAGGCTTTTACCAATGTTATGCTTCAGAATATATAACATTGCCAGATTATATTTCAGGTTAATGCTATGCAGATGCGTTTGTCAGCATGAAGTACTGCTAGGACCTTTAGTGTCGATTGCTGTTTGCAGATATGTTGGGAGAGAGGTTGAGCAAATATAGGGAGTGTTTGTGTGTTTTTGTGTAAGCAGTAGCACCCTCTAAGGAATTCATGGTTTGGAAGACTGGTTTGAGCTCTGGAGGTCTTTCTGAAGCTATCACTTTGCATCACTGTTGATTGCACCAGTTTACTGTAACTGTTAGGAGGCTCAGTTGGCCTAATCTAGTGAATTGCCAGTATTCTCCAACACTTGTCCTCCACACTTCCTGGAGGATTGATAAGAAGTAGAAAGTACTAAAGAGCTGCTCCTGGTCCTGGAGCAGAATCTGACATACCACCAGCAAGCTGTCATCACATTTATACAGAGTGTGATGGTTAGTTCTTCTTCAGTGTTCTGTTTACGCAACAGGACACTTCCCAGCTCACTTGGGATTATGGGAAATGATTATGTTAATTTTTGTCAATTTGGTCCACTTCTCTTTGTAAAATCACATCCACATTTCCCATCACATGGCACCTATAAATCTCTCACTGTAAAAATGTTCATTGAATGTTTGTGACAATTATTTTTTTAAAATTTTTTTTGTCCCTCTTGACACTTTTTTTGTAGTGGAAGCACAGATGTGTATGTCTTTTTTTCTTCTTGTCATTGAGTCTGTTCAGCTCCACCCGCCGTACTTTTGTCTGCTTCAGCTTTGGATTAAAAAACACATTTAAAAAAAAAAAAAGGGCTCTCTCGTCCATTTTTTTTTCATACCAAAAACTTTTAACAGTATAGCAAAAACGGAAAATAAAAGATGTTTGTAATAAGCACTAGATTGTAATAAGAATTAGTTAGTAGGTGAAAAGGCCTTTAGACGTCTATAAGATGCTCATTAACATTATTGTAATGGGACTATAGTGTTAAGAAAAGCATCACAAACTTGTTTATTGTTGGATTATACGAGACATTTGTAAGCAATTGCAAGAAACCGTTCATAGACAGCTTAGACGTACCTGCCAAAATCATAGTTAACTGTTAAGTGCTTATTTAACTGTAATATGTAACGTGGTTTAACTCAAATTTTGTTTGTAGTAGTACTATGAACAATTATAAGAAACGTGTAACATTTTTATTACAGTTCTTGAACAGTATGCATACACTGAAACTTCTTTTGTGCATTTAAATCATCGCCATAATCTAACAATAAATGTGTTCATGATGCTATTGACTTTATGTTCGTCTCATTAGCACATCATTTCAAAATGAAACTAATAAGGACTTCATTAGGCCCTTATTACGTGTTCACTAATTCTCATTACTAAGGTGTTGATATAAAGCTCTTTAAAAAAGTATCTTAGTGAATTCTCTGGAAAAAGTATTCCAGGCCTTCAGTAGCACTTGGTACTATCATGTAAGGAATGTGATGATTGCGATTTTCTATAAAATGGCCTCAAATATTTCAGAAACTCTTTTTTTTATATATATATACATTTTGTTAAACTTTGAGCATCTGGTAGATCTGTCTCATTGACCTATATTCTTTGAATAGTTCAAACCAAGGGAATTCAACATTTTTACTGTATAAGGAAAGCAACTGAATGTAGCATGAGTTACAGTAACATTCATATCTTAGATCTCTTTTGATTGATCATGTGTGAAAGTTGTCGTTCTGCATCTGTGTTGCAAATAGCCAACCTGTCCGCTTTTGATGTGTGTTACTGTTCTGGGTTGTTGGTCCAGTTTCTCATTGACTTAATATCTTGAGTAAACCCCAAAGGAGACAGATCTAAAATGTTTATTATTTCCTCCATATTTGACCTCTGCGCTCACTTTAAGAAAATCCCTCTTGACAGTCACGTCGCCAACTATGACTCAGATTGTCAGGCTGTTTTGGGATTTGTGGCTTCGACATGGAGTGCACGGACCCAACTCGTGACGAGCATACTTGCTAGCATGAGTGACTCCTGGAATATACGAATTTGCGTCGCAAAAGTGTGGTGGCACTGAGTCAACATGGACATTTGCCAACACTGGGGTGTTTAGAGCAGTTTCCCGTTAATGCACAGGGTTATTTCTCTTCAGGTGTCAGGCGGCCCCGGGCTTCCAGCTTTGAGTGTCACGAAACCCTACAGTCATCTCTCTCGTCTGGCAGGTAATTGAGAAAGGGTTTTAAATGGAGCTAAGGGGGAGTTTCTACCCCTTAACCCCGCCTACAACAAACCTCAGGGCACCCACCCGACATGTTCTTCTCAAAAGGAACCCTCTGGCCTTTTATTGTAATAGAGGTGGGTAACAATGGAAGGTAAAACCTCAGGAAGGTTGCAGGTAAATGCTTGAGTAGGTTTCTGATGTCATCACAGTCATGTCATCAAGTCAAAGAGTTCAGCGTCATCAGAGGATTTCCATTATCATGGAGAAAACATTCAATAATTCACAAACATGAAAACAAGTGATGAATTAATTTTTCTTTGTCGGAAACTGAAACATGTCAGTGAAATCATGTCAGCATGTCATTACAATGTATGCCCCTGTTCAAAGATGAGGGGAAATATGAAAGACGGAGACTTCTGAGATGGGGTGTGGGGGAAATTCTTTGAAGTGGCATGCCATCCGCACATAAACACACATCCTCTCACTGACATGACGGAGCTGATCCGACGTGCCCCAGACAAAGTAGCAATAGTGAGATGCCTGAGATGCCAGACATTACCCCCGCGTGAAACCCACAGCTCAGATTGAACCACTGTGAGGTTTTTCAGGTGTGATCAAATGGAAAACCTTTTTGTTGAAAGTTTTGCATGCACTACGTTTTTCTAATCTGGAAATGAGATTGTTCTTACTGTTAGGCGCCGCTCTAGGTGTGTGCTGTGGTTACAGGGATTGCATTGATATTTTTCTTTCCTGTGTCAAACACCTGCTTTTAAACAAAAAAAAAAAACAAACCCTTTCGTTATGGTTTTCTTAGAAAAGAGGCTGTGTGAAAGAAAGTCAACACATGTATGCATACATACAGTTAAAAGTGCGTGTATGTGGTAAATGCGGTCATGAATGCTTTTTTTCCTGTTGATTATACAGAAGAGCTGACTTCTTCGCTGCCACCATTTTCACATAATTCGATACTTCCATACAACACATAAATAAACGTATCTGCCTATAAGAAATGACTTGAAATGGACCACTCATCCTGTTGATTGGTGCCAAACAGCATGACAATAAAAGGCTTTTATTCTGGTGCTTTTTTGGTGCTGTGGAACATTTTTACTCAATGCTCTGATGAAGGCAGATCGGACAAAATGTAGGCGTGTTTGTTGACATGACCAAAGTAAATGAATGAAAGTGAGACCATGTATTCCTAATGATCTGCATGTGTTCTGCTTCCTTACCTTTAGCCTTCAGCATTAGAGTGATATGACTTTGGTAAAGCACCGCAAACAAAATACTGGGATTTCTCACCTTATCTGGGAACTACCACTGTTGTGAAATATTACTTTGTGACACCTTGGTCAGAGCTTACACATGTCCTTAAGTTACAGTTAACAGACAGAAAGGACATGAAGACATGAGGAGGAGCGGGGAATTAAATCGGGACTACTGACTGTTTTCCTGGAGCAGTGTTTTCTGCGGGATGGAGGAGCTCCTGTTGGTGCAGACAAGTTGGTCAACGTTCTTAACTTTCAAGATCTTTTACATGTACACTGAAAGAAAAGGGGCAAAAAGAAACAGCATAACAGGCTTTATCTTATCATGACACACCATGAGCTAGATCAATGATCCAATACACAAAAAATGTATTATAGATGTGACGGCCTGATATCATACGCTGACTCAGTTCATTATAGAGGGTGTCACTTTGCACTGAAGCAGTTTTGGAACATCTAGATATCTATAGCATCTCTACTATGGAACAATCTAATCTTGCACATGACTCATCTTTAATCTTTCTCATTCAAATTGAAGAATCACAACGGATGTATTTCACTGCTTTTGAGATGTTCCATTTCCTCTCCCTCTCGTGTGAAATTTAGCGTGTCACATCTTGACATTTCTGAATGTAGAAGAGAAAAATATATTTCCAGGTCTCCGCATCTTCAACACATGTTGAAGTCATTTTTCAACACTAATGCCTCTGTTCAGGAGCTGCAGTGCCCTCTCCATGACGGCTGTCTTTCCACTCCAACAGTTATAAACACTTTTTTATTTCCTACTTTTCATTAATTCTGGTCCTAACCATTCACCAGCTTGCCATTACTGTATTGTTTTTGGTATTGGGTATTGGGAGGGTACTGAGGTTTTTTTTTTTTGGGGGGGGGGGTAAGCTCAACAGGTGTTAAAAGTAATTAATCATGATCTTTCAGAAGCAATTCTGCATTATTCCTCCAAGTCCCTACCATGTGGAGAACTACATCTGCACATTTTGGACGGCGTATTCGTCAGTGATGGAGTCATTTTTTTTCTCTCACCTCTCACCTCGAAACTATCTGTTCTCTGAAGAGAAGCATCTAGTCATTTCATAACAGCTAGATATGATCTTAAGCAGCACATTAACAGACAGTTGGCTCAAAACATAAACACTAGTTTTAAGGACACCAAGGAACAGAGAATTTTGAAAGGAGCAGACTATGATAAACACAGTTTATCCATGAGGAAAACTGCCATGAATATTGGCCAAAAGGACCCAGTTATGCTCTATCAGACAAATGTTATGAATTATATTTTTGCATAAGGTGTCGCTGTTGCTGTAACGATACTTTTCAGATCATCCCACGGTGACTGAGCGAATGACTGATGAAATGTCTTTAGAGTAGTTTCAGTGTGTGGAGGCCTGAGTCAAGTCAGGAGTTAGTGAACAGACAGACACCGTCAGGGTAATGCATGTAGGTACGTACATTCAAGTTTTGAATGCAGGGATATAACTCGCAGTAGAGTGCTTGTGTTAACTAACGCTTGAAAAAGCCCAGTTTGCCTCTGTCCCTTTGAAGAAGGTGAAACATCATCACTTAAAAGAAGTAATGGCCATTTTCTAAATGTAGAACTGTCCTATTTCACCCTGTCTGTTAGTTCTGTTTTATATGTGTCAAGTGTGATTGCGTTTGCATGCACTGCACGTGTAAGTGTTTGTGCAAGTGTGCATGTGCCATAAGGGTGAGGCTGGCTAGTTACAGTTACCGTAAGTTAAGATCCAGCAGGGCCTCTGCTGGTAAGTGGTGTATACAGGTCACGTTTGAGGTTAGCGCAGCAGCCTGCTGACTTTACGTTCAAGTGATTCCCCACATACAGACTGCAGCTCTGCAGGATGTCATGTATTCAGTGCTCTATCAGCTGTATCGTCCTATGAAATGAACTCAGAAGAGTCTCTCGTGTTCAGCATTTCATTTATTAGTCTGTATCAAATACACATCCAGTCAAAATAAATAGATATTAAGTCAACAATAAAAAAATAAATATCACAATGTTTCAAGTGGAAGTGTGTGTTGTAACTTCATATGTGTAGGACGCAATATGGTCTGGAAACTTGTCCTCAGGACAAAACAGTAAACAGAGGTCTCAGAACAACAAAGACATCAGCTCAGAAAGCTCACAATACAAAATCATCGCCTGGCAGCACACACAGAAAATAACGGAGTTAAATACAAAAGAGTGCCAGGTGAAAGACTTTTCTTTTTCCCTGGGATGAACAAGGTCACAGGTCAGGTCTGTCAGGTGTTCAGGCGGAGGCTGCAAGTGTCCCGCGCCGCTTGGAAGCCAGATATGTCTCAATGTAGTTAAACAGCAGATTCAGCTCTCCCATGGCTTTGTATAGACCTTTACTCTCCATCTGTGGACAGACACGTGGCTCACTTTATTAAATGGTTAAAAAATGCAAGCGGGCACACATGTATGCTGTAGGCCATCATGATTTCCTATTTTTAAATCGTGGCACTCACCTGAGTGTAAGTAGAGTTTAGGCTTGTGATGTCAAACGGTTGCTTGCAGGAGAAGTAATGTCTCTGTTGGAGGAAGAAGAAAAGATGAAGTTACATGCCCTGAATTGCCCCCCCTCCCTCCAGACAGCAGCCAATAAATTAAGCGATCATTATCTCTTCTGCAAATACATGACAGATGACTGATACAGGGGCACAGTTATTGTAAGGAACTTGGTGTGTGCAGCATGTCTTTCTTTCTTTCTCTTCCCCTTTTGCAAGAAATGGAGAAAAAAGAATCACTGACTGATGTAACATTTTGATCCCTCCTATGAGCCATCTCTGAACTTTTCCCTTGACTGCCCGACAGCCATTTGTCTCATGTCAAAAAGTGCGTGTGAGGATGTTGAACTGACTTCTACTTTCCTACAGTGTGAGCAACGGTTCGCCCCAAACGTGTCTAAATGTAACCCTTCAGTACAATAAGAGAACATTACATATCAGGAACCTCAAGGACCTTGACATGGAGTTCGACTTTACTCCTCTTTCTCACTTGTTAACTCTTAAACGCGGTGCAGAACGATAACAGAACCATCTCATCTCATCTCTCTGCGCACTGAGTGTGTCGGAGCCTTCTGCTGCGCGTAATCGGTGCGTATTTGCATCTTTATTCTCGTGTAGGAGTAACACGCGTTTCAGATACTCACACATGTGTGAACGTCAGATTTGAGCTGGTCGAAGATCTGCTGGATGGACTGCATGTGAGGCTTTAAGTTCCTGGTGTCCTCCGTCTCGTCGGCCAGGGCTGTCGGCAGCACCGTGCCCAAATAGAAGCCCAGGATGCTGTTCATAGCCTGGCAGGCGAACGCTGTCTGAGGAGGGAGAGGGACGCAGCAGCCTGGTTACACGAGTCTCCTTTACCTCTTTTAAAGTCTGCTGTTTCTGATTCGCGTTGGAGAACCCCGTTTTCTTTACACGATGAATTAAAAGTGAAACTTACTTTGAAAGATTCCTCCACGCTCTGGTCGAGCAGCGCAGTGTCCACAACATCGTTTGCTTCCTGCAAACAGGAGAAAACAAAAGCGTGTGATCAGTGTGCTGTGAGGCAGACAGACAGACACACAGACAGACAGACAGACAGCATCACCTGGAGACCGACAGGAGCCACACAGCCACATGTGGGCGATGAGGATGTCTCCAAATGATGCTGCGCTCGCTGTGGAGGTCGGTGCAGAGTGAGTGCTGCGCGTTTACTCACGTAGAAGTCTCGGATGTGCGAGAAGTTCTCTCTGAGCTTCCTCAGCTTGGCAGGAAAGCCCTCCACGAAGCGGCAGCACCGGTTGTTGCACAGAGGGCTGCACCAGATGGTGCAGAGCAAAGACTGGAGGACCAGGACGCACAGGAGGAGAGACCGAGGAGTCATGGTGCTGCAGGTGGACGGGCTGCTGAAGTCTTCTGGAGGCAGAGAGGAGAGGTCTTCAGGGTAGGCTGTTGCTGAAGAGCAAAGTGAGCATATTTGGGCTCATGTCTTGGGTCAATTTATAGTCGAAATGTCGACAGGTGAGGGAGGAGACTGACTGGAAGAGAAATGGTTAAACATGCTTCATACATGCGGGGGAAAATTTTTTCTTCAGAATTCTCAATGAGATATGGGCCCCTCCTCCCATGATGGTGCTGTCGATTGATGTCAAGAATTGAACTGTCAAGGAAAAATCTGACAAAGCACTCATGGAATTTTTATATGACATCATTGTTTGTGATCATTATCCGTATTTCTGATGTAGAATTATGTACATTGTGTTTTACATGTTATACTATTATTACTACTGTATTAATATAATCATTATAATCATTATAATCATTATTATCAATTTTACTAATCAGCAGGGCTGGGAGGGTTACTTGAATGAAAAATGTATTCAGATACAAATGACCCGAAAAAAATGCAGTCTGTAGCATTATCCAAGTATTACAATATTAAAGTGATGTAATTTGATTACTTTCTATTACTTTTGGATTACTTCAATACCAAACATAGGCTATGAAAATAGGGACAGAAAAGAGAAAAGAAATACAAATAAGAGGACTTTTATTTAATCCCAACAGAGTACTTCAAGACTCTAGAAGTGTTGTCACGTGTGCACGTGCTCATGGTTTCAGTCAGTACATCATTCATCAATCCTCTTAGTAATCTCTTTTTTACTGAATGTATCTGTTTTTTTCTGTGAATACAATACAGACATTTTATTTTGTACCTTGATTAAATAGTCCCATTACATGTATTACTCTGGTTTTAAGCCTGGTCCCATATACAGTCCGCACAGTGACGGTGACTTTAATATGAAAAATAGATTATATTTAGACAAACCATTTAAGTCATTTCTTTGTTCTCCAAAGATCAGAATGTTTGTATAGGGGAACCCTGAATAAATAGAGTAGTCTCTCCATTTAATCCAGCCCTGGATATGGAATGTAAAAAAATTAGTGATTGTGATTGCCTAACGAGCAGTGAATCACATCATATTATCTAATGCACTCACAATAACAGAGGAAATCGAGCCACTCTGATGGAAATTGCTTTGAGTTGTGGTCCAAGTTTGACGCGGTGGATTCCCTCTGCATGTCAGATGTACGTAATATGACTAACATGAGTGAGGACAGGTGACGTCCACTCATCATCGCTTTATGCTGTTTTAACATAGGGATTGGAGTTATGGTGCTCTTTCTCTTTCAGGTTTGCATATGCATGGGCCACAAATATACAGATGTTAAAAAGGAGAAACTGCAGAAGAGAGAAGTGATTCTGGACTCCTCGTAGTAAGGGGTGTTTCCTCTCAGTACTTTTTTCTGTTTTGCCCAGATATCTCAGACTAATGCATCTCTGTCTGCTTTATTTACTCTTCGTCTTTTTATGTTGGGCAACACTGGTATTTTGAAAACTGTTGCAGGGAAAATCATTCCCAGTTCATTATCACTGGATAATGACTTGACGTTCAGTGCAGATAAACTTCAGGATAATTTGTCTGGGTCCACTGTAAAGTTCATTTACCGGATGAAACTTGTCTCATGCTGATAACAGTGTGCTTATCACAGAAGCAATGAATACAATCAAAGGCACCACACCCAAATGTGGATAAAACAGTGCACCAAAGTATGAATTAGAGATTTAGTGAAAAGATTTTGCATTTTTTTGAAAAACGAAGCTCCTTGTATAGAAGATATAAAATGCTGAAAAGAAAAAAAAAAAAACATTTGAATGTGTATTTTCATTTATGTATGTGTTTACTGTCTAAAATACATGTCAAAATGACAGGTGTTTTTTGTCTTTAATAACAGAATGAACTCAGACTGACGATTTTTAACAACGTAAAAATCTAATCACAACACAGATTTAAGGATGCTTTTTTCAAATTAAAGATCGTTTTACTTTCTTATCATACAAACCCAGTGCTAAGGCCTACACTAACTGCTTCAGGTTGAAGTTGGGTTGGAATTTAAAAAAAAAACAGAATGCTTGTCGAGCTCAGGTCTGGACAACTGGAAGGATGAATGTTTTCTTTTTTGTTTTTTTTTTTAAATTTCATTTTGGCCATTGCGTTTTCTTCTCTGAATTACTGAGCATGTACTTCTTGTGTTGTGGTTTGATTTTAAATGTCCAATCTGTAAGGATTCCCAACTTTGTCAAATGATGACGTTTTGGGTCTGTAGGTTGGCAACGATCCCAGAGCGTCAGTATTTGAAGAGTTGTGAATCAGACTCAAAAATGAACAACCTTTAATGCACAATACAAAGGAAATACGCCAAACAACATGAGCGACATTTGACTTTATTTCATTGTTTAGGCCTTTAAAATCTTCCACAGCCCAGTGAATGCATTACCTAAACTAGTGATGCAAAGATTTTAGTCAACGTACATGTTTTGAAAGAGTCTTTTGTCAATTTTGAATTTCAAAGGTTGTGACAATTAAGTGAGAGCAAATGAATGTTGAGCCAAAAAATAATGTTTTCTATCAGTCGTTCTTACATGCAGTTTTCTTATTGTTGGTTAAAAGGTTAAAAATGATTATTGGTTATGGCAAGATGCTGATGGGTGGGGATTGAATGAAAGGAGAAAAAAACCAAGAACAAATTGTCCGATTAGTTCCCAGAGAATTCTATGAATTGCGAAATCCGAGTAACACTGGACAAGACGAACTGTGCCGTTAGGCAGAAAATGCAGGTCATTGTACTTGTATGCAAATTATAGCAGCGAAACTAAGAGTGCTGGTTTGGTATACTGATGGATTGAAACAAAGTAGGTTTTATTCTATTTATTTCTGAAAATATAAGAATGTAAGTCATGTAAGTAGTTTAAGAAGTCAATAAAGCAACGTGTGCAGATCTGTTCCGTTTTTTTAAACTGCGGTTATATGTTATGCATTTAAATATATGTGCCTATAAATTCATATGCAAAAAATTAAGATGAGTCAGCAGCTGGCTTATGGGAAACCCCTCTAAGTTTGGCACTGACTGTGTGTGTGCATGCATGTCTGCTCTGCTGCAATTAAGTGTGTAATTTCGAGAGTTTGTGTGGTTGCATTTTAGATGCTCCTGCCTAATCTACTATAGGATTTCAGTTGCGGCTTTGTTTATGTGCGTGCATGAGAAATTTCGAGTCTGTTAATATGTCATATAGTATTTTTCTATTGTAACTCAGTTTTACCTGTGAGTCAGCCTCTTCCTCGTTCACAACTAATAATCAAACCCAGCGTACCAGAAGTGACCAGAAAAAAATACTTAAGGTGAACCAGTGTCATGGCTTGGTCACGCTAATGTATTACAGCGCGGTATCACTAATGCCGTTGTCACAAGCTTTTTTCTTGTTTCATAGAAAGCAGACCACATGACAGATTAGTCTTTCTTTTTTTAACTTTTGCCCAAAATGTGGGATTCATTCATGCATATGAGATGAGTGGGTGTGCGGTTGTCTGTTTTTTCCACTCTCTGTATGTCGTCATGCTTAGCTCATGTGACATTATTAACCGAAACCAGTTTGATTGCATTGTCAGGTCACCATCATAAGGGTAGGTAGAGTCAAGGCTTCATGTCAGCAAGTTAAATGATCACTGCACACTCAAACCAGAGTCAAGTAGTCAGTGAAAAATCCTCTCCCTGCTTTTTCTGATTAAACTCTTTTCTTCAGTGAGCTATACCAGGAACCAGCTGGAACCCTCTCCCTCCATGTCTTCGCTCACACTGCTTCCTCAAAATGGGGCGTCAGCTGAGTCAGTCAAATCTTATCTTTCACGAATCACTTTGTCGATCGCTGAGTGCCAGTCAGCAAAAAGTCGCCTTCTTCTGTGATCAGGTGCTGAGTGGGAATGGTTTTCTGATCGTCACAAGCCAGTTTTCAGAATTTGCAGTCAGCAATACTGCAGCCCATTACCTGAAAGCTGACTGCTGATATCACATCTGGTTGATTCAGCCCCCTGTTGGAACATGAACCACGGTGGAAAACCAGGTTACACTGAACTGAAATGATGAATTTACAAAGATTTGATTTGATGTACCTTATGCTTCACACTGTGTGCATTGTCTTCACAGAGTCTCCTTTAGAGGAAATCGGTTTGGTTTGCAAATACATCCACCACACACACATTCCTCTTTCACTTTCAGGTCATGTGTTTGACTGTGCATGTTTGTGTTTTTGTATGTTGACGTGAAATCCTCAGAGATCTGTTATATCAAGGGGTTATGATAGTATATAGTTCTTTGAAAAGGCTACAATGAAATGAGTAATGTATACTCTCTGAGTTGTTCTTGGATCATTACAATAAGCAGACAATGATTCACCAAATTGCTTCAAGTATTCTACTTCCTGTGAGTGACCTACAGATACTCCTCTGGATTTTCAGATGAATTCCTTGATGACGTCATTAAGACTTCCTGCCAAGACACCCATGATGGCAAACATGCTGACACACTGACACCGTGAGCTGTCCTCTGGTTGGCATATTATCTACGTCACCCTGTGGATCTGAATAATCTGTGGTAAATCTCATCTATAAATGCATGCAAATGTGAACTTTAATAACCATGAAGAAAGATAACCAGAGACTTCCTCAGAAATCTCAGAATTTCTACAGAACTGAGGAGGCAACATTAGATGAATGGATTTCTGTAACCCAAAAACTAAAGTAACCTTGTCCTTCTGCTGACCAAACATCTCGTCAGGAGGAGCTGAAACTCTCTGTTTCAGTTTGAACTGGACATCATCATTAATGTAAGATGGAACTTTCAGTTGATGAAACACTCCAGTGTGATGGTTCCAAAAGTGTAACACTTCATTCTCATACCATTTTTATTTGTGTTAGGGTGCAAGTGCGTAAGCACATGCAAGCATATGGCCATTCGCATATGTGCCGTTGATGGTGTTAACCGCACTTATGTAAGCAGCTCTCATTGTGACAGCTCATATTTTCCCATTGTGTTCAAACATATGAGTGCTGAATCAGTGAAAGTAAAAAATAACATAGTTCCTCAGTGCAATTTGAATCATGAATCTCAGTTTCATTGGTTGTTATTTATGTTATTTTGATTCCTGGTTTTCGCAGCTCAGACGCAAAGGAATATAGAACCTGTTATAGAAGGTATATAAGCCTCATGGCCAATCATGCTACTGCTGATGATGATACTGACTTAGTTACATCAGCTCACCTGTATCAAATACAACACTGATCACCACCAGAGGGTGATAATGATATTCTTGCTGCACTCATTCCGGATCTCACCAAGGCTCGTGATGCTGTAAAAATATTTTGTATATTTCTTGTGATTCCTCTGATGATTATAAATGACCTGCAACAGCAAATGAGACCATCAGCAAAAAGACTGCTAGTTTTATACAGTTATAATTAATGCCTTTGTTAAGTCCACATATATCACATATAAAATCACATAAACACACTACCTCATCATGATCCATCATGAGGTCTCTCTGTCACTTGAACCCAAAACAAATGTGCATGCCACCAGCATGCACTAGCAAAGATCTTGTACCAATATCATACCACTTTTATCAAAAAGGGCCACTAGAATCAATAAAAACTTCCTCATGGTCACTTAAAATGAGATAGCTTATTATTCTGGCAGAGTTCACACTATTGTCACTGACAGTTTCAAAATAAGTCCCCAGATGGTTGTTAAAGGTGTCCCACCAAGGTCAATAGTACATCCCCTGCTATTTATGCTCGTGTTTATTCTTTAGATGAAAATGTCCATCTTTATGCCGATGATACAATGTTGTATTTTACTGCAAACAACACGGCAAACCAAACTATCTACAATAACAGCCTGGTTTTGACGACCTGCAGATCTCTTTTAATGATTTAAATCTTATATTGACTTCCAAACAATACTACGGTGACCTGTTATCTTCATATTTAGAAAATTTGGTTAGATGGAATATTATGTCTCAAAACTCATGCTGAATCTTTCGTTCTTATACAGAAACAGCTTGTTTCTCCTTTCAAAACTAAATATCTGTTATTCAATTTACTTTAATGTCTACACTATTACAGAGCTATTCTGGATGCTCACTGAGACACTATCACAATCATGACATTGACTAATATGAAAAGGTTGGATTGGTAACATTGACAGCCAGAAAGTGTCTGCATACCTCTGTTTTCATTTGACATCTCATTCATTTGACTACTTTGCACACCACTGTTGTAATAAAGGTCTTTTTGGTGATATTTTTAATATTTACGCAGGTTTTAATTTGTGTATATGTGTGAGTGTGATGTTTGTCTGTTACATATTTGCAGTTTGTATTGTGAAAAAGATCTTGATCTCATTTATATAGTTACTATATAGTTAAACTATATTCATTTAGTTATTTAGAAAGATAGTCACTTAGTTTGTTAAACTCCTGTTTACTTGATATAAATACATAAACATTGAATCTATGTTCATAAATGAACGCAAAATATAAATATGAATAAATTAATACATGTTGTATAATAAATAAGAGATGCTTTGTGTTTGTAATATATAGTACTGTTTTATTTGAGTCAACATTAAAGTCATTTTTAATGTTGTTAAAGTTACTATATGAAAAAATATTGCATCATTAACAGCAACAGACAACAATTTTC
This sequence comes from Diplodus puntazzo, assembly GCA_963678695.2. NCBI lineage: Eukaryota > Metazoa > Chordata > Actinopteri > Spariformes > Sparidae > Diplodus > Diplodus puntazzo. The sequence goes on along the minus strand of OZ023157.1, from coordinate 21,542,230 downwards.
TTTGTAAATTGGTTTTTAAAAAACACGTTTTTGTCATTATCTGTGACAAGTTCAATTCTTTGTAGGACCCTCTGCATCTTAAATAATATCCTAATAGACATGCTGGCTGTGTTTGTGCAGGTTGCATAATTTTCTTTAGAGAAATTGTTCCCGATATTATTGACTCATTAGATATTTCCTGGTAAAATGTGTGAATCAGATATCAAACATTGATAACTTCTTTAAACCAATTAGATCCTCACCAAAGTCAAACTAAATTGCCTCCAGGTTTTAGTACATGAGCACCCTCTGGAGTCCATTGCAAGGAATGACATGTAGTCAGTTGTGCATACACTCAAACACCTATTACAGTTTTTATTGATTGCTTTGATGCAGCAGTCAACTCAAACTCCACATTTTCAAAACAGTTAACACACAGGCCAAACAGTGGCACTAATGGTCAAAAGGACTCATTTTGTTTGCAAAAGGCTCTCACCGTGCCAAAACATTTAAAATATGCAACAAAAGCTAATTTTGCCTTTAAATAACACAACTTGCAAACAAGTGTATGAGCTCTTCCAATAATGTGTAGTGATTGAGATCCTGACCCACCAAACATCCTGGAAAGTCACAAAGTTACGTTTTTCGCTCTAAATTATATAATTATATTTATTATATTTATAATTATAGAAAGTTCACTGAAGTCTCGGTCTGGAGAGCTGACTGTTGTGGAGATTTATTTCCAACACAAACACTTGGTGAGTTAAAGTTTTTTGCCGGTGACAGACGCTGTTTTTCAGGCAGAAATGCGACGAAGAGTCGGTAGGACAGGCGGTAGGACGCTTCTACACATATATCTGCGGTATTTTTTCCTCATATAAGTTGCCAAAGACAGTTACAGTTACCACGTTACTTTTGTTTGGTCATGTAACATTGCTTTGTGGGACATTTCTCTATATTTAGTCGAGTGAAGGACCTGTGTAGTTTTCAGACTGTGAGATTGACACGCCCTCGATACGCGCAGCCTGCTTATCCATTCACACTGGTTCAGTTCCCAAATACTGCGCCTCTGACAGTAGCCCCATTCACACTGCTGTTTGCATGTGGAGATCCTGCTCCAATTCTCTGCCAACCAAACCAGTGTAAATGGATGAGCCGGCTGTGCGTATAGAGGGCGTGTCGACAGGATGGTCTGTTAACTACACAGGTCCATCACTCAGCTAAATAAAGACAAATGTCCCATAAAGCAATGTTACATGACCAAACAAAAGTAACGTAGTAACTGTAACTGTCTTTGGTGACTTATATGTGGTAAAAATACTGCAGATATAAGTGGAGAAGCGTCTGTGCTTCCGCCTGTGCTATCGACACTTTGTCACATTTCTGCCCGAAAAACAGCGTCTGTCACCAGCAAAAGACTTTAACTCACTGAGTGTTTGTGATGAAAACTTTCTGTGTGAATTACAAGCCGGTTCATCTTTAAGGCGGAGATGCTTCGCTCTGTTCACCCCCTCGCTGCCTCCGAGACATTCACACAGAGGTGAGAATTGGGGCAGGATCTCTGCATCCAAACAGCAGTGTGAATGGGGCTAGTGACACCATGAACTGTATTCTGGTTGGCATATTACCTATATCACCAGTGGATCTGAATGGTCTGTGGTAAATCTTGTCTATTAATGCATGCAAATGAACATAAACTTTTTTCAGCCTTTCACGTTCACATTATACACTTATTAGCCACCTGTCTAAGCCAAGCAAACAAGGCATCCGACTGGACAACCCTGGTGTGAATGACACCACTGGATAATTAGACCCCACCACAAGATTTTCAGCAGTTCAAGTGGTGACAAAACCAGCTGTTTTTGAAGGAGCCCTGGAAACATTTCCATTTGTTTATGGGGCATCAAACCAGCCATTTTAAAAAAATATTTTGTTAAAATCATTCACTGAATTCTAAACCCATTATAAACACTGATGGATAGCCTTCAAAATACCACTGAAAACACCAAACTATCACTGCTGGGTGAGCTTGTTAGGGTCCCTGGGCAAATATTTGGTTTTGTGCCCCCTATTTACCACACACATCTAACTCTATTCAATGATCCTGGGGAACTTTTCTGGCCCTCAATGTTTGGGCCTTTGGGGTAGATGCCGATCTTGCCCAGTTGGTAATGTAGCCTTTATGTTTATCTCTCCGGATCCTAAAAGCATTGACCAGAGAGCACTGTGGCTGAGAAGAGGTGTAGTGGCTGAAAAATCTCAATGTTGAGATGCAGCACAAGACACCAGAAGCAGCATGTCTGACCACCCTGAGAGAGACACACTATGAGTATGTGTTACGTCCACACACACACACATACACTTGGGCCCTTCCCGGCATGTAACAGTATGGAACAGAGGTGAGGATGGAGAGCGCATGACTAGCAGAGGTAGTATATCAGAGGTTGTATCTCTCTATAAAAGCAAGGAATCTCTCTCTCTCTCTCTCTCTCTCTGTGTGTGTGTGTGTGTGTGTGCCTCAAATATCTCTGCGGATCAGGATCAGAATGACCTGAGAGTTTCAACATGGCTGCTGCTTGGTTCAGTGGTGTGCAACTTCGCATTTGTTTGGACTGCAATGATACCGTGAATAAATTATTTCATAAATGCTTTACAAATTCGGGAGCATTGTCCACCGGAGCCACCACAGTCACGTGCGCACCAGAGCCAATCACTGCAGAGCTCAAGCCTACGACGTACGTTAAGAAACAAGCGAATGTATACCTGCAGCTGCACGAGCTGGACCGGGAGTTAGCCGGCGGTTCGGTCCCATTCTGTTCTGTGCATCTAAACTGACTGTTGTGGATTAATGAGACTAAACGAGTCCAGACCGAGTCTGTTCGTGTCTGAGGAGATCCGGAGACGTGCGGACAACAAAGTGGAATCGGAATCTGTAGATGTTCGTGTAGAGCTAGCTGCTAGCTGCTAGCCCACCTCCCGAGTCGACGGACCGAACGCACCGGCACGTTCAAAACCGGACTTAGGGTAAATAATGTCCGCCACGCTTTTTCGCGAACATTGCCGTCACGTTTGCTTTGTGTCTGGTGCAGAAGAAACGGTAAAAACGGGCTTTTGTCACGAAAGTGTCCAAGCAGCAAGTTTGGTTGTAGAGGAACAGGAAGTTGTGGGAGGGACGTTGGAGGATGAGTGACAGGCAACGACGGTCGGTGTACAGACAGCAATATTGAGAATTGAGAGATTTGTGACATTTAGCGCGTTTGGAGTGTATAGTTAGTGTGTTATGTAGTGTTCAGATTAGTGTGTAGTGGAGTCGGATTTTTGTTTAATGAGTCAAAACAATGAGAAGCTGAATGTGGAGCAGACAGTGCAGCTCTTCATTCAGCTGGAAGGAGCTCAGGCAGACCTGAGCATTGCCTGCATTTAAATGTAAATACTTACATATAACTTTGTAAATTTTTAAAATGTATGCACACATTTAGAAAACAACAATTTGTATTTGCATTACAAGTAATAAAAAATGGTTTGTTAAACATATTTGTGGTTTTCACAGTAAAAAAATCAAACTTTTTCTACTCGGATTTTATGGTTTTTTTGTGATTTTAGGTCCATTGTGTTGATACAGTATGTCAAAATGAAAAAATAACTGTACAGTCACACATGTGAGGTTGTGCTGAAAGTAATCACACCAAGTAAATAGTTTTAAGGTAAAAATATAATGGCAAAATCAAAAATAGTCAAAAGCGACCAATTATACCCTGGAATATCAGATTTCACAACAAACCTAAATATCCCTGATGTTCCACCTTCAAACACAGCCTCATTTGGCCATCCATGGAAAAGCTTCTTAACCTCCCACTTTTCTATAGGAACACATATTTCCTATGGGCAGTGTACTAGTTGAAAAAGAAAAGCTTGGAGCAGCTTATCTAAAAAAAAGTTTCAAAAATGTGTGACGATACTGGCAGTAAAATGCTTACAAACCAGCCCCAACCTATGTAAAAACATAAACAAAAAATATGTATGTCTACAGGGGATGCCAAATGTCAACTACTTGGATAATAAACAAATGCGTCTGCAGGTACAATCAATCTGAAATGTGCAAATGTTTACAAGCTCTCAAGTCCCAGATGAAATAAAATGTTAAAAACTGAAAGTGTATAGTGGCTTATTGGGTTTCAAGGGGTTTCAAGATAAACCAAAGATAAAGAAACAAAAGAAAACCTGCAGGCGTTCGGCTATTTGTAAGGCAAGCAACACTTGCACAGATAGGGACGGCGACTGGTGACTGGGGACTGGTGACGTTTGTGGTCACTCAACTTGGCTGAAGAATAAACACAATTTCCCTCAACTGGAATGAGAAAGAAATCTATATATGGGCCTTAAACAGACCAGAGCGTCCAACCTGGGTGCCATTCTCCACCTCCCTCACGCATTCTCAAAAGGGCGTTGTCACATTCTAATTGGCCAGTGTTGCCCAACATTAAAAGACGAAGAGTAAATAAAGCAGACAGAGATGCATTAGTCTGAGTTATCTGGACAAAACAAAACAAAAGTACTGAGAGGAAAACACGCCTTACCTCGCCACTATGAGGACTCCAGGATCGCTTCTCTCTCATCTTATTTATATTCCTTCTCTCTTTTCTGTCTCTATTTGCATAGCCTATATTTGGTATTGAAGTAATCCAAAGTAATAGAAAGTAATCAAATTACATCACTTTAATATTATAATACTTAAATAATGCTACAGACTGCATTTTTTTTCCAGGTCATTTGTATCTGAATACATTTTTCATTCAAGTAACCCTCCCAGTTCTGCTAAACAACAACAACAATAATACAGTACTAATAATAATGTTACATGTATAATACAATATACATATTGTATAACAGAAATATGATCTATCAGACAATGATGAAATATGAAACTCCTAGGGGGATCAAAATCCTCTCCTTGAGGATTCTGAAGGAAAGAATTTCCCCGTATGTATGAAGCATGTTTAACCATTTCTCTTCCAGTCAGTCTCCTCCCTCACCTGTCGACATTCCGACTATAAATTGACCCAAGACATGAGCCCAAATATGCTCACTTTGATCTTCAGCAACACCCTGAAGACCTCTCCTCTCTGCCTCCAGAAGACTTCAGCAGCCCGTTCACCTGCAGCACCATGACTCCTCTGTCTCTCCTCCTGTGCGTCCTGGTCCTCTTAACGCTTTTCAGCAACGCTTCTACTCCGATGTTGAGAGAGAATTTCTCACACATCCGAGATTTGTACGTGAGTAAACTCACTCTGCACCGACCTCCACAGCGAGCGCACGCTTTTATTTTCTCCTGTTTGCAGGAAGCAAACCATCATCACTGCGCTGCTCGACCAGAGCGTGGAGGAATCTTTCAAGGTAAGTTTAACTTTTTAATTCATTATTAAAAGAAAACGGGGTCCTCCAACGTGAATCATAAACAGCAGACTTTAAAAGAGGTAAAGGAGACTCGTGTAACCAGGCTGCTGCGTCCCTCTCCCTCCTCAGACAGCGTTCGCCTGCCAGGCTATGAACAGCATCCTGGGCTTCTATCTGGGCACGGTGCTGCCGACAGCCCTGGCCGACGAGAGGGAGGACACCAGGAACTTAAAGCCTCACATGCAGTCCATCCAGCAGATCTTCGACCAGCTCAAATCTGACGTTCACACGTGTGAGTATCTGAAACGCGTGTTACTCCTACAAGAGAATAAAGATGCAAATACGCACAGCAGAAGGCTCCGACACACTCAGTGCGCAGAGAGATGAGATGAGATGGTTCTGTTATCGTTCTGCACCGCGTTTAAGAGTTAACAAGTGAGAAAGAGGAGTAAAGTCGAACTCCATGTCAGGTTACACAATGGTCCTGGAGGTTCCTGATATACAGTGCTGCTTGAAAGTTTGTGAACCCTCCAGTCATGGTCACTGTTTTTGTAAAAAAAAAACAAAAAAAAAACATTAAAATAACCCTATTACACATACATCCAAATCCCAGTTTGTAAAGTACACCTTCCAAATAATGGACACACACACATAAAAAGAGATATATTTTCATTGTTTAATTCAACAAAAGTGGTTTATTTCACAAAAACTGAACATTTAACATGTGCAAAAGTATGTGAACCCTTGGATTAGTAGTTTGTGGCTCCTCCTTTTGCAGCCATTACTTCAACCAAACGTCTTCTGTAACCACTACTAGTCTCTTGCTTCTGCAACTTCTCCTTGCAGAACTCAGCCAGCTGAGAGAGGTTGGAGGGACATCTGGCATGTACCAACTTCTTCAGGTCTTGCCACAACGTTTCAATTGGATTATGATCCGGATTTTGACTGGGCCAATCCAGAGTATAAATCCTCTTTCTCTGAAGCCATTCTTTTTGGAGTTTTGCTGGAATGCTTCTGGTCATTGTCTTGTTGGATAATCCCATGAATGCCATGGCTGTTCGATTTTCGTCTGATTGTAGACACATGCACATTTGTCCCAGATGCTACTAGAGAGGTCCGCAACTCTCTAGAGGTGATGTGTGGGTTGGCCTTTACCTGATTTATTATTTTTCTGGTGCTTCTGGGTGATAGTTTTGATGGGCGTCCACTTCTAGGCAGAGTTGCTGTCATGTTGAAGGCTGTCCATTTGTAAATTATTTGTCTTACAGTGGATGGATGGAGCTGGAATCTTTTTGAGATGGTCTTATAGCCCTCCCCAGACTGATGGGCTGTCACTACCCTCTTCTTCATGTCCTCGGATATCTCCTTTGCTCTCGGCATTGTTGATTTGTATGGGACCACAGTGGTTTGGTTGGTTTCCTCTCTCTTTTAATTAGTGCAGGCCAAATGATGTCTCATTTCATTGGTCTGCTTAAATGATTAATTAAGCACCCAAATGTGTTTCACCTGAGTCTGTTACCTGCTTGACTTAACAAACGCAGCTGGGGGTTCACTTACCTTTGCACATACACTAATTCCATGTTTCATGTAGTTTTTGGGCTACTTAAACAAGTCCCACTAAACAAGTACATGCAATTGATAAACATACATCAGACATTTCATACATAAAAACTGGTGATGATAAAATAAGAAAATCATGGTAAAAAAACAAACATCTAAACTGCTCAAGGGGTTCACATGCTTTCAAGCAGCACTGTATAATGTTCTCTTATCGCACTAAAAGGTTACATTTAGACACGTTTGGGGCGAACCGTTGCTTACACTGTAGGCAAGTAGAAGTCAGTTGGGCTTCATCCAAAAGACCTGTCCGAACATTCATCGGAGAGATCACAATGTTGCCTCAGTCAGTGATTCTTTTACTGCAGCTGCGTGCACCATCCAGTTCTTGCAAAAGGGGAAGAGAAAGAAAGAAAGACATGCTGCACGCACCAAGTTCCTTACAACAACTGTGCCCCTGTATCAGTCATCACTCCTGTCATGTATTTGCAGAAGAGATAATGATTGCTTAATTTATTGGCAAAATGACAAATGGCTAAAAGTTCAGAGATGGCTCATAGGAGAGATCACAATGTTGCCTCAGTCAGCTGCGTACAACATCCATTTCTTGCAAAAGGGGAAGAGAAAGAAAGAAAGACATACTGCACAGACTAAGTTCCCTACAACAACTGTGCCCCTGTATCAAGATTTAAAAATAGGAAATCATGATGGCCCACAGCATACATGTGTGCCCGCTTGCATTTTTGGTCTTTTTAATAAAGTGAGCCACGTGTCTGTCCACAGATGGAGAGTAAAGGTCTATACAAAGCCATGGGAGAGCTGGATCTCCTGTTCAACTACACTGAGACATATCTGGCTTCCAAGCGGCACGGAACACATGTGGCCTCCGCTTGAACACCTGACAGACCTGACCTGTGACCTTGTTCATCTCAGGGAAGAAGAAAAGTCTTTCGTCTTGCACTCTTTTGTATTGAACACTGTTATTTTCTGTGGTGTGAGTGTTGTTAGACAATGATTTTGATTTTGTTTTGTGAGCTTTCTGAGCTGATGTTGTTCTGAGACCTCTGTTTACTCTTTTGTCCTGAGGACAAGTTTCCAGACCATATTGCATCCTACACAACACACACTGCCACTTGAAACATTGTGATATTTATTTTTTTATTGTTGACTTAATATCTATTTTTTTTTGACTGGATATGTATTTGTTACAGACTAATAAATGAATTGTTGAATCTGTTCTTTACTTGAACATTTATTTTCGCAACATCACATTTCATCTGTGAGATGTAACTAAGCAGAAGCAGACAGAGAGGGAGTCTGCAGCCCTCTGCCTGGATTTTCTTACTTTTCTCAGTTAATTTCTTGGTTTATTATAATGTTATTTCTCTGACATGAGTTTCATTTAACTTTGCACAGAAGTGAGTGATAGAAATGTCCTTCAGTAGGATACTGTTTACTTTTATACTATGAGTACATTTGACTTTGCTAAAACACGATTTTGCAAACTAGTGTGGTTTTATCAAAATCCAAAACTGCAAAATACCTCATATATCCTGCAAAATGAAGCACTGCAACCAAAACTACATGTAGCATTATCAAAATCAAACTTTTGCACCTGATGGCACTCACTTCATTCATATTACCAGATTTTTGTCCAACCAACTACACACTGTTGGGCATAATGAAAAGCACACTCATCTTTAGTATGCTTTGCCATAATACTAAAATAGTTCAAACTGTAGAGAATTCTTCAGATTGTTCACATGCACAGAAATATTTGCAGATGCACACACACGCTGTTGAAACTTTTTCAACTTTTTCACCCAACAAGTCAGTGCAACATACCGCAGCAGATATGCTTTCATTGGAGTGAACAAAAATATGCTCACAAAACAGTAAGCTGAAAAAAAAAATTGCAGAAAAAAAATGTGAGAGGCTGCACTCTCTGTCCAGCCTCTCGCATTGTCAGCCCATGGTTGATGACATGATCAACTAAGGTTGCTCTGATTTCATTTGAAAGTGGTTGTCTTCTTTTGCCATGAACTCCTCTACCAGCTCTACCCCTGCATCTCACTCTTTCTCCCCCTGTCATTCTCATTCTCACCCTCCCTCTTCCTCTTCCTCTTCCATTGTTGTTGTAACGAAAAAAAGGTGCTCACCTGTGGTCATTTATTGCTTGCTTCCTGATTGAGTAGTAACAATTAAAAATTATTTGGCCAGGTGGAACATACGGTGGCCAATTAGCTCATGTAGTGTCATTTTGAATGGCAGTGTTTTGAAATGGCTAACATGTGACTTTATCTCAGATTGTTGTGTCTTATGCAGAGAACTGTTTTCAGTGCATTTAAAATGTGCCATTCTGAATTGCAAAATGTGTGTAAAGCAGAAAATGTGTTTAAAGTTTTGGAGACTTGAAAGGAGTCTCTGTGTGTCAGTTTAAATATTTGTGCTATGCACGTCATTTTAGTGTGTTAGCAACTGGAAAAAACTGTAAAGAATCATCTATCATCATTCAAGCATCCACACTTCTACTTGAGTAAGGAATGTGTGTACTTTTGCCACCTTTTACTACAGTTTGCTGATAATATATCCATGCTTTACATCTAAGTGAGGTATTAAATGCAGGACTTACACTGTAGCAGAGTACGTTTACATTGTTTTTTGTACTTTTACTGAAAGTACAGTAGCTCGGTACTTCCCTCCGCCACTGGTTCAGTATTACTAATCCTGTCTTTCAAGATGCAGAACAATTATTTCCTGAAACTGAAAAAAACAGCAACAAAACTGATCACATGTCAAGTTTCAAAGACAGGAAGTGAGACTGTGTCATGTTATATCAGAGTATGAGAATCTTCTGTTATTTGATTTTTTTTTAGGTCACTGATTTGTGAGTTAAAGGAAGCGGATGATCCAGTAAAGTCAAATCAGCAAAAAAGTCTTTATTGTGTCAGACTTCTTGTAACCCAGACTCAGTTTAGGAAGCCTCAACCAACCCTCATGCTGCTGCTGCTGCTGCTGCTGCTGCGTCCAATCAGCATTCATCATGTGTTTGTGTTAAAGAAAACACCCAAAGTTTGCAGGCAAGGCAAGAGTTTTTATTTCACTGATGTTGAAGTTAAAAACATTCCAAGTAAAAAAAGTTTGAATCAAAGCACCGTTCAAATTGGGAAGATGACATTCAACAATATCTGTAGTCTGCATAATAACCTTGAACACACATAAAAAGCCTTGACAGCTGTTTGCTTCTGATAAATATAAATACTTTATGTCATATGAATTATAAATATTGCATCAAAACCATTTAGTCCACATACTAGTGGCTAACATGCACACATGTTAAGTTCATTCAAGTGCAAAATAGAGAAATGCATAATGGCACAGAAGAAAAATGAATAATTCCCATCCACCTCTCTGCTTCCTGTCAGATCAGGAGTTACTTTATGAGCTCGGGGCACTTTGGGATCGCAGTGTTGATTTCACACAGTGTCTGTCTGATCATATGAGTGTTTTGAGTCCCTCCAGCCACTCCAGCACAGTGTCCAGCTCTCCCACGGCCTTCTGTGCCGCCTGGCTTATTTCGAGCTGCTTGCAGGGAGGAGAAAGAAAAGAGAGAGCAGCTGATTAAATGATGTGTAAAAATTGTTCTCCGTTTGTGAGCAAGGTTTGGTTAATGGAAGCTATGGCCAGGGTGTTTGTGAGGAGTCGCATCTTTCAAACATTTAAGACCAAGATTTTGTTTCATGAACCCTCAGCATCTGAGAATCCCAAATATCTTTTAATGCAGCAGTTATATTCATTTGAAGACTTATTCTCAAGCAAGGACACTTTTTTCTGGTGATCTAGTTTCTAAATCTGATCCATATTCTGTTCTCTCCTGTGTTTATGACTCGACAACTGGTGGGAGAAAAAAAGCATTTTCCCAGGATAATCTTTCTTTTCATCCATGAAAACGTGAATTTTTTTTTCAGAGTGTTTTTCATGTGGAAAAAATGTTTTTTTTTAAAAAAAAAAAAAAAAAAATAGAAATACGCATAAAATTACTAATGAAATTTTTTTTCACTTCACTGAAATTGATCTAAATTGTTTGTTTGTGATCTGTGAGAAAAACGTGAAATGTTACCCTTTGTTTCTTCGTGTTTGTAACCAAATGTCACACTAAAAAAAATCTCTCAGATGACAAAAGAGCTTAAAAGATTATCCATGCAAAACATTTTTATGAGTTCTCAAGTCATAAACACAAAACAATTTAGTTCAGACTTTGAAAATGGATCACAAGAGAAAAAAGTATAATTGTCTTTGCTTGCCTCTCAGGGCCTCTGTACATGCAGACAACATGCGTCTTTAGGAACTTGAATAAAGTAATAAGCTAAGAAGTGAATTCCAAGTAAAACTGACCTTCCTTGAAAGCAAAGGAAAATTAATAAAATATCATATTTAATGATGGCAATAATAAAACAAATTTTGACAGAGTTGACATGTATATTGAGGAAGTTCATTCATATCATGTTCTTTGTCTCTTATAAATAGATATAAATTACAGTATTTGGCAGACAGGTTTGTTATTAATGACCTCCAGACAGGCAGTTTATAAGAAACCTCCCCAGGGCACCTTGAGGTAGTGATCACCAACTAAGACGTCTTTTTAAAACATGAATTAAATGACTCCAGCACCCTCTGCTGTCCACTGTGAGACTGTGAGACGTGAAGAGACATAATGCTCAGTGAGAGCTGACTGTACACACCTTGTTAAACTCAGCATGCAGGGAGTCCACTTTCCTCTGTGTGTCCTCTGAACATTGGCAGTGCTGAGCAGAACGAAACACCGTTATTACACGACTCACCTCTATTTTTTTTCACATTTTATCAGGCAGCTTATTGAACAGCTAACTTACACAGTTATGTATATCCTTCCTGATGCTGACAAAAGCGTTGGCCAGAGCGCTGGAGCAGCGCTGATCCTGTGGCTCAGAGGGGGCGTAGTTGCCAAACACTCTCTCAACGTAGAAACGCAGCACGAGACGCATGAAGCAGCACGTCTGCCCGTCCTGACAGAGACACACAGAGGTCAGACTACAGCAGCTCCCACACACTCATATTACATGCTCATACGCTGTGTCTGAAGCCTGGAGCTGTGAATAGTTTAGGGCAGAGAGATGCTCAAAAAAATTAGGATATAGGGAAAATAACCAGCACAAAGAACAGTGCAAAGACTCACCTGAACATCTTTGATCAATGATTTTTCCAGGAGCTTCACTCCGACCTCACTGTCTCCTGCTATCTGTAGAACAGACACCACAAAGAACGAGTAAGACTCTCTACTAAGTTTCGGTCAAATGAAAGGTTTCATAAGCCAACACAACATCACAGCAGGTTGTGAACTGTGAAACATGTGCTCAAGAGACAGATATTGAAAGCACATTTTGAGATGGTTTTATGGTACTTGCAAACCGTGAGTATTAAACGTTACATATTATGCTTTTTTAGGTTCAAAATTCTTTATTTTGGGTTACTCTAAGAACAGTTTCTACATGTCTTAATGCTAAAAAAAAAGGCGTTCTATTTTAGCTCCTGTCCTCTTTAAGGCCCCCTCTCCTGCATTCCAGTCTGCTCTGATTGGTCAGCTCATACACGCCTGACCCAGCATTGCCAACAACAACAGAGCAGCTGTGCTAAATCAATTCTCACATGCCCAGCTGATAGGCAGGACAGGAATTTTTGCAAATGTGTGACACGGTGACGTAGTGTGATGTCACAGAGTCACAGTCACAGCCTTCTGTTAGTGTGGACTTTGGGCATTTTAACTTTCAAGATATTTTACATTCACAGCAACCTGCTGTATGAAAAACACTGAAGGAAAAGAAAAAAAAAACCAAAAAGTATAAAGAGTCTCCTTTAACCAAAGTGCTTCTGTTGCCCACACCTAACCACAGACTGGATGAGGAACCTCAGATTCTGGTGTAACCGCCCAGGACCATCCACCCTAACCAATGGCATGCCAGCACAGTTCATAAATGTTGTATTTCATTCATTCCAGGAATAGTGTGAGTGCACAAAAGATAGTAAAGCTGACAGACATGGAAACAATCCAAAAATTGCATTCACGTAGATGAATTCTGCTGAATATTTTTACAAACTGATACTATGCTGCATGTTCCTACTGTATGGCCAGTTTTAAGGTAATTTTCATTAATTTCTGTTGATTTCTTTGATTTCCTTTTTTGTGAGTAGATTTGAGAGTGTGTATCAAACTCACCGCATTTGATCGTATTGTTGAGTAATATTTGCGCAGCTCATGTGTGTGAACATTGACAGAGCAGCTGTCCAGGTGCAAAGTTCGGGTCTGGACGAGCTCACTCAGACAGGCGAGGAGGAGGAGCAGGCTGAGCAGCATCTTCATCACTGAGGTTATCGTCTGGGAAAGCTAACAGAAACATCTTTTTTTGTTAAAATCTCTTCAGATAAATGACTGGCAATCAATCATTACATGTAGTTTAATAATCTATGTTCATTTACTGTTTGCATGGTATCCACTACAGTTGACATAGAGTCAACTTCCAGCCACTACACTACATTTGATTCTTCCTTGTTCATTGTAGGTTTGAGATAGAGCATCATAAATTCAAAAATGGTGGAGGTTTAACAAGATGCACCAAGAAGCTCTGGAATAACTGTTAAATCATCTCATTTACAGAAAACGAGACAATTAAAATGCACATTTATCAAATCATAATAAGATGTTACAAATACGTTATCGCGATTTGAATAAGATTGTTCTATGACTGAATATTAATCCGTCCACTGATTTGGACATTATGGTAAATTAAGATAAAAGATAGTATACTGAAAATACTTTGATTAAACAGATATATTTTACTTGAACAAAAGACCAAATAGGCAGAAGCAGAAAATAAATCTACAAGAAAACCTTAAAATCTTGATAGATAGATAATCTTGATTCTTACACATTGTTTATTTTATTAAATTTTAATTCACCTGTCTGTTATTTCTGAGAATAAAATGATTTCAGACTTCTGGACTTCTGTTTCTTCTTTTAAATCTGCTTTAAAACACTAGTTAAGAATGGCTGTCTCCTGAATTGCTCAATATTCCTTTTTCATATGTTCTATTAATTCTTGTACTGTGGATTACTGTATGAATTTTACTGTTGTTTATCTTTTATCTGTCATTTCTCACGATTTTTTGTATTTGCAAAGCATGTTGTAACTTGTTTTTGAAAAGTGCTATATAAATCTAAAAGTTATCATTATTATTATTGCAGTGGACAGGTATGCAGCTATTTCAAATGAACACTGAAAATATACTGGCATGATTTTTCACTTATTTGAAAGTGAAAACAAACCATAAAAATATTATTTTGTGATTTGATAATTCAATAATTCAATATTTTGTGGAAACAATTCATAAGGATAGATAATAAATTATCGATAAGGATTATATAAATAAAAGCAGAAGAGTCCACACATTTCAGAAGCTGGAACCAGCAGATGTTTTGCATCTTGCTTAACAGATGAAAAAAAAAACTATCAATAAAAAAAAAAGCCATATATATTCTATAATCCTTGCTGGATGTTTTATCCTGTTTATAAAAAAATGAAGGCCAGTTGCCTTCAATATGTTCAGGCACCATCATCCACCACCATCACCCATCACCATGACCACGAGCATCACCACCTGTGTTCAGACTCACCTGTGTGTGTGTGTGTGTCACTCAGAGGAAGAGTCCTGGGAGAGATGTGCCTCTGTGTCTCCATGCTGACGCCTCTTATAGTGGACTGAGGGGGATTTTTCACCAGGTATTGCACAGTTCACAGACGTACACACACACACACACAAACACACACACACACACGCACACACACACACACACATAAACACACACACAAGCACCTGCACGTTCACAGAAACCAATTTACAGGAGGAGGAAGTGTGTAAATATTAGAGGAAATGCCAGTGGATGTCTCAAAACCTGATTGGAAGAAAAGGAAAAGGAATAATCGGAGAGAAGAAACACCTCCGCTGTTAATGATGCTTTGTGTAATTATTTCATGAGTCATTCTCTGGATCAGAGTGTCGTCACTCCACTGCAGAGTTGATTTTATCAGCTGGATGTGCCTTGTTTAAAATGAGCCCCTGCATCATTAGGTTAAGGATCTTTTAAAATATCTTCATCTGTTGTTTTAGGGTGTATGTCTTGCACCAATTACAATTAATGTTTTGTTCTCATGGACTTCTGATTGATATCTGTGTCTGCTCTCAAATATTATATAACTATTCAACAAAATCCTGTAAGTTACACCTCCACCAGTGCAGAGCAAGACATACCCCTACTCCTTTTTTCCTCACGGAGCACTCTCGCTAGAAGTGACTTCACTCCTGTCAGACGAGTCCTGATAGGAAACACCTACCGGACCTGCTCACCTGCTTGTCAGGCTGACTTGTTAACTTTTGATTACTGCTGAAAAACTACTGGCAGTGGAAAGAACTGAGAGCAGGAAAGTCCAATGGAAACAGGAATAACCCATGTTCAAGGAAAAATATTAGGTATATCATTGGCATCGATAGCAATATACTGTAAATAAGGAAGTGCAAAATTTCCAGATTTCCCTTGAGGAGGTGAACATAACAGTGTCAGATCTGTCAGCACTTCCCAGCTCAGGAATGCTTACTGCTTGTTTCTTGCCACTAGAGGTCGTCACAAAGCCCTGTGGACATGGACAAAACTTCTAATGATGTGAGAGTCATTCAATCTGTAGGAAGCTGTAGGTGAATATAACACCTACTGGTCTAATATATCTATCTTCATATCATCCATCAAGTTATAATAATCACAGACACATTATAATTAATAGTCCAATAATCCTGTGAGTGCTTTTGTGACTACTTAGGGGGTCCTGGCCCCCATGTTGGCCCACCACTGTGTTGAGTTAATAAAGCACATGAACTCAGCAGTCATTTCTAGGGCTACTTGTAGCCTCCATACATCTTTGTTAATGCAGTGCTAATCCTTTGCAGCCTCTGAGCATTTGCAGATTTTGTCTTTCCGCAGCTTTCCATGATGCAATTTCCCCAAAAATGACTGGGACATGTTGATAACCACTGAGTTACCAGTTGAGCACATACAAGAAATTTGTGACTTCAATTAAACATATTTTTTTGTATTTTGGTGGCTTCTGTGGACAAAGTAAACTGTTTTGGTGTCGTACCACCAGACTACATCCTCTCTCCTCAGGCTCCGAGACTCCTGAACTCATCCTCAGCACTTGCCATAAGAAATATTTGTAATTAAAGACCTATTGAAACTGGATGAACCTGAATCTGACCAAAAGGCATTGCAAATGACTACAATGACTACGCAGAAAAAACCAACCATCTGCTGATTATCTCATTGGCTCATATCTTACAAAGGCACCAGAACTGTAACCCTTGATAACCAGTTAAAAAGTCCTTATAGTGTGTTTAAATCAAACATCAAACATGATCAAATGATCAAAGAAAAAGTTTTATTTTCCATTATTTGTACAAAGCTTCTTTATACAGAAGAATAATATACAGAAGACTAAGAATAAAAAGAATATAATGACATTTTTACATGGAGTACCTTGAAAATCACAGGCACATTCGGGACAGTCTCAACTACATGGTAGTTACAGAATGTTTTAAACTTGTTCTTCTGACGTCCACTGCAGGTCTGTCTGTTGTCCTCGGTGGCAGCTGTACTCATCTGAACATAACTACCCTCCATATCTGTAGCATGTCTGTCAATGTACCTGTACTTTCAGGCTTTACTCACTTTTGCATTGTAATTTAATAAGCAAAAAAACAACAGATAAACTGTTACTCCTACAAAAACCTAACCCTAATTGTCGGTATATCCTCTCTGTATATTCGTAGTTCAACTTTCTGATTCTCTTGGATCTCGCAACAATGAAACTTGAATGGCTTTACAGTTTTTTCATTTATTCGGCGTTCACGTACAGTTGGATTGTGCCTCTCTGAGCATGTTTTGCCTTAAATTCAGTTTGCATTGTGTGTATTTGTGTGTATGTGTGTGTGTGTGGTTTGGTGTTTCTCTCTATGTGTGTGCGTGTGTGTGTGTGTGTGTATGTGTGTGCGTGCCTCCAGGCCTTCAAGCATGGTTCTCCTACAACACGATTGAGCGGAGGTGTCTGAAGCACATGATAACATCCAGAGGGATTGGGGGGCTCAGGTGATTTCCGTCCAAACGCAGGTACCTGACACAACAGAGCAGGCACATAACTTCATTCCCATCACAGTGACTGACATAATTTTGTTCCTATTCACTTTCTATCAAAAGGTGCCACTCTGTGAGTTTGTATTGCTGACATGACTTGACATGATGTGACCTACCTTAGTTTGGGCGCCAGGCTAAGATCGCTCAGGTCCTCCTGCAGGCTGAATGGGCAGATCAGTGTGCCGTTGATGCCTGTCATGAAAACACACAGTCATTAGTCCTCGGATGTTTTCCCTGATCCAACAAGAATTGGGAAAAAAAGCCATTAACAAGGATTATTTCACTTGTTTGTGATGCTAATCATATGTTCTTAAGTGCTTTGAAACAAGAGAGATAACAAAAGATGTTAATCAGTTAAGCAAACAAATGCTGTCAAGCAGTACAGCAGAAATAAAATAAATGAGGGTAAATAAATTCCAGACAAAACAAGAAGAAGAAGTTAATAAAAGGAAATGATTATTAAAACACTTAAACACAACAACAACATAACAAAGCTGCAGAAGAAGCACTTTGTTGGCTCAAATCGGAAAGTAAACATGAAACGGTCTATGTGAAGCCCTGAAGGTTACATAGTCATAATAACGATAGCATGACTACCTCCCAAAAGATTCCTGCGATGACATATTAACCTCTGAGATACATGGAATTGTGTCATCATATGTTAGATTTTTATTATTTTACATTTTGATCCTGAACATTTTGTAGAAACGGTATGTAACAGTGTGTCAGCCTGTGATCATTGTACATTTGAACATGTTTCAGCAAACTAAGCCACATAAGTACATGTCAATCAATAGTAAACAACAACTGCTCAAATTTATGTCTTTTGGAGTAACTACCAATCTGAGAGACACACCGTCCTAAAGTGTCTGCCAAGGTTAATATCAAGTCCAGACCTACTCCAATGGGAAAGTGTCTTAAGACAACTTTCGTTGTGAATTGGCACTATACAAAAAAGATTGGCTGATCAATTTGATAACAAGTTCTTTGTGGATTCACAATTATCTTACCTGCTTCCTTAACATGGTGTTACATTTTATGGAACCAGGCTTACAGTAAACATATACTTGGTCTCATTTGACTCATTTAAAGAGACTTAATCATTCAGCAAACAATTCAACATGCTTTGGTATTCATTTTTACTCCATGTTAAATGAATTAACTTGATTCACAGATAATAAACACACATTCTAGACATAACTTTTGATTTAATAAATTGGAGTCACGCTGCTTGAAACACAACACCAAATTTGGCAGAAGACCTTGGTCATTTATAAATTGTTTTATAAGTTAATAAACAAAAAGGGGAAAAGTGGCTGGCTGGCTGCATTTCTTAATGTACCTAATGTAAAATATCAGATGGAAGCATA
Organism: Diplodus puntazzo; assembly: GCA_963678695.2. Lineage (NCBI taxonomy): Eukaryota > Metazoa > Chordata > Actinopteri > Spariformes > Sparidae > Diplodus > Diplodus puntazzo. Next base: position 21,523,657 of record OZ023157.1, on the reverse strand, counting down.
TAATGCATATGGTACTCCTCACTGAGAAGCATATCATTATTGGCCAGTAAGTGGCACTCCCTTGGGAGTATGGTATCATCAGTGCAACAATGAGAAGAAAGACCTTTAAAGCAAACAAAGCAATTAATATAGGACCCCACAGTCCCACCACAAGAGAGAACAGCAGTTTTAGACCTATAGTGAGCAACCAGCACAGAAAAATGTGTATCCGAGAGATATGGAGAGAGCCAGCCCAGAGACATCCCCCCACTGTCTGAGCCCTTCAGTGAGGATGGTGTGATTGACATAATTAAAAGTTGCACGAAAATCCAACAGCACCAGTACAAAGCATTCATCCACATTAGAAGACATCCTTATGTCACTGGAGATTCCTGGAAGCGCTGTTTCATTGGAATGCTTTAGATGAAAACCAGGCTGGAATATATCTAAAATGTTGTGTGCTGTCAGGTCAGCTGTGAGCTGTTTGGCAACAACTTTCTCTAAAATTTAGGAGGTAGAAGACAGCTGAGATATAGGCCAGTAGTTTTTGGAAAGGAATGGAAGTGTTTTCATAAGAGGCTGTTTAAAAATAAGATGGTTCAGGTTGAAGGGAGCTATTTATAGTAGATATTAGGCACGGGCTAGTCCCAAGTTCATTTTTTACTGACTTTGTTTACTGGAAGAAATTAAGTTAACAAAGAAAGAGGCTAGCCATGTTGACTCAGTTATAAGGGCTTTGTAATTAGGAAGATAAATTTGGAGCTGGAAGGATTTCCAAAGTTACTCTAACCCAACGACGTTTGCACCAGAAACAATGAATGAAACAAGTCTCATCTAACTACAACCCACTAGCAGTGTACGCATCTGCAAACCTTAAACTTAACTTACTTAACAATTACATTTTAGGTATCCGTTTTTATTTTGATGCTGCGCTTAAGGTCCGGCTAGATTTAGGCACAATAACAACATGGTTACAGCTCAGAAAATAAAGCGTTTTGGCTGGAAATTGTCCCTGTTTTATTGTCACCAAGAAGGATCTGACGGCTGCTAATATAAGCCGGTTTTCTCGGCTGAAGTGCTATTAAACGGTCTCTTCCTTGGCAGCCATCTTGCCAAGGTTTCTCAACCTCTATTCCCTCTTCTTTCAAAGAGAAAGACAGTTGCCATACATTACATCCAAACATAATATAAAACTCACTGCTGAAATGATGTTAATGATACATATGAAATGTAAAAATGCAACCTTCCTGCGGTTTGCAGAATTGAACAATGCCAACATTTTATTCTGATCATCACACTATAAGCTGGTTCTGATTGCTGCTGAGATAACTTACTCTCAATGCTGTTGTGGTTGAGGTGCAGGTGCTCCAGGTGAGAGCTGAAAAGTGGAACAGAAGCGAGCTGGTTGTGGGACAGTTGCAGGTCCAGCAGGGTGGATACGTTGAACACAGCCTTGGGAACTCCTTTATCACTCAGCTGGTTGCGGTTCAGCCTCACAAACGCCAGCTTGGTGAAGTCTTTGAAGTAGTCTCTGTACAAGAGAACAATGGATGAGATGAGTGTGTGCATGTGTGGCCCTCAGCTATGTGACAAAGTGTGCAATGAATACTTGCTTTGGGATGTCATCTATGTTGTTCCTGTCAAGGAAAAGCTGTATGAGGTTGGTTGGTACACCAGCAGGCATCTTTTTCAGGTTGTTGCGAGCCAGATTGAGCTGCATGAGGCTTGCCAGGTCCTTAAATGTGTTCCTTCCCAGGTCACTGTCACTCAGCTGGAAGAGAAGTCATCACACACTGCTCTATCCTAAACAGCACAGTGTAGTAAGATGATCAAGCTAAGTACTTTTCAACAGAGGTTTACCTGATTGTTGTAGAGGTCAAGCAGAGTCAGGTTCCCCATCTTGTTGAAGGAACCGGCAGGGATCTTAGAAATGCGATTCCTGCCAAGGCGGAGCTGTTCTAGGCTTGCTGGGAGACCTGAAGGGATCTCTTTCAGCTGGTTACCTTGTGCATAGAGGTACAGCAGTTCTGGGATCTTCTCAAACACCTGCACAAGACGAGTTTTAAAGGAGACATATCATTGTAATTATTGTTCATAATTTTATTTTGGCTTACTACTAGACTAGGGGTACATGTTTACATCAGTTTTCTCGTACTTTCCACTGTATTCTTCCTCTGTCAGAGATGCTGTGTTTAAAGACCTGTCTCTTTAAGGCCTCCTGAATACCCAGTCTGCTCTGATTGGTTAGCTCACTCACTCCTGACCCAGCTCCATCAAGAACAACCGAGCTGCTGTGCTAAACCAATTCTTATGTGCCAAACTAGGCATATATGATGCAAATCTGTGACTTTTGTGACATAGTGTGATGTCGCAAAGTCACAGAATTAAAGGTGAGATTACTGACGAGGTGTGGGAGAGAGGAGCATCTGCTGACCTTTTTAACTTTCAGAATCTTTTACGTTCACAATAACCTGAATATAAGAGAAGAAAGGTAAAAAATGAAGGAGCATAGTAGGTTTCATTTAATCAGGGAAGCTTTCTGACCTGCTTGTTTATTCGATGGATCCGATTATTAGCCAAGTTGATCCAGCGGACTTCAGTGGCATTGGAGAATGCCTCTGCTGTCACCTCTGAGATGTAGTTGTTCTGCAGGTACAAGTAGTGGGTTCTAAATGGGATGACAGGGATCACACGGATGTTGCGGTTCTCACAGTTAAGAGAGTTGGGATAGCTTGGGGAGCATAAACACTCTCGTGGGCAGTCAGGATACATGGAGGGTGGGCCCAGGATGGGTGGGGGGAAGTCTGTTGGCTCCACAGGCTCTGGCTGTGCTGGTGCAGCAGGCTTGGGGACAGAAGGCTTCCTGGTGGTGGCTGGGCGCCTGGTGGGCTTCTTTGGCCGAACTCTCTGGGTGAACACTGCCCCCATCAGGAGGAACAGTGCCAATGCAGAGACGAGTCCTGCGCCAGCCTTCATAGTCCTATGGCAGAAAATGATAAGAGGTACTACTTTATATACAGTACAGAGAGAAAGAAACAATCTCACATCACATAAGCTATCATTTTGGTTCTGCTGGTTAGCCATTTATGACCGAATTCTCCCTGTGGGGGTCAATAAAGGATTGTCTTATCTTGTGGTAGCCACTGTGGTCAGCTCATCCTTCCCTCACAGGAAGTTTGATAAAGAAACACAGGCACATGGTTCTTCTTGTGTTTCTTGCCCTGCGTGGGAGGTCCAGGGCAGTGCTGACTCTTGTGTTCATACAGACCCCGTTTCCTTGATTCGCAGGCGTTGAGAGGCTCAGTGCTTATCCCTGGAAATGTATGTAAGAGGATCCCAAAATGCCTATCCCTTACTAGCCCAAAGTAAATTCAAAGCTGTTGTCGAATTGGTTTTGGGCTCCTTTGAAAGGTTATAAGCTGATGTTTTTCCTCCAAGCTGTCAGAAGCTCTGCAAGTGCTTTTGGCATTAATCTGTGGGCGTTTAAACACACTGAATTATTTATTTATTTTTCAAAACAAATTTTAAAAAAGTTGTACATGGTCCAAAAGTTCAAATTTGAATTGATTGATTCCATTTTCAAAATACATCATCATTTTGACATCAAAATAGCCCTGCCTTAGAGTAACAGATGTGTTAGAAAACTCACTATAGTTCTTTATTTCCTTGTTTACGCTAAGTAAATGCATTTAAAATAGTCAAAAACAGGTGCTTAGCTGGAAAAACAGCCCACTCAAAGAGTGTAATCACATAACGACATAAGGCTTGATAAACTGATATATTTATATCTGACTGGATTTGAAATCTCATGGGTAACATGATGCAACAATTGTCTTGGGGGCCCGCGTATAACTGGCGCAGGAGAGGGGAGAAGGAAAAGAGAGTGGTCACTGGTCTAAACAATCACTATCTGGCTGTTGTAGGCTCTTGGGTGGGCATATAAGATCCAATCTACTCAAATGAGTTGTCAATCAAACACTTGCCATCTCAGCATCTCTGCTGTGCAGGGATAATGGCGCTTGCTTTGAAATGAGGAGTCTTTTTGCAGATAAAAGTATGAAAAAGCAACTGTGATCACAGTTTGTTTTTGTTTTTTTGCCATTTTTTCACCATTTAATCATGAAGGACTTTGAGTTTGATGCACTACTCAACACCCAGAGACACTCTTTGTACATGCTAGTTTGTTAGCTTGTTTGTTTGTTTGTTGATTGTACCTTGCTGATGTGATTTTATCTTGAAATGATTTGAAAGAGTTGAATCTCGAGAATCGAAGCTTTCTTATGTTGTAAGGCATGACTATAAGCTTATACTGAGGCACTGAACTATTGAGACTGAGACTGTAAAATGATAGACCAATATGTTAAGCAGGCGTGCTGCCTAAACTTCTGCTGCACTTATGTTCAAACATAAATTATTGCTGCCCAGTGCTACTCTTACATAAGTGGTTTGTTGCTCTTCATGACGTCAGCGTCCTGTTGAGCTGAATTTAAGTACAGTATGTGCACTAAGAGAGCAATCTTGTTTACCTTTCCAGTGTCGTTCAGAGTATCTTTAACTGTGAAAGCATCAGTCAATTCAGTGTTATTGGCATAAAGCAAAAGTGATGTAAATTTGATTTGTTATTCAGCTCTTAACAAATGGAAGATGGGGGGTGGTATGTGGTTTTGTAGTAAAAGTGAAAGAGAACGAGCAAGAAAGCCAGTGGTCATTTGCTTAATTTGATTTAAATTCACGAGGAGGAGGAGGAAGGCCAGAAACTGATACAGGAAATTAGTGCTTACGAGAGGGAGGGAAGGAAAGGATTTAGGATAAAGGCTCTTTTGTCAGCACTGGTCCAGAGGGAGAGATGTGGAGAAGAAAACTTAAGGTCTGGAAGGTTAAGGCTCTTTGACCCCACAGAGGCTCAAAGGAAACTGGACGAAATCCCAACCAGACTCTGATGGAGGTCATTTGTATCTTTTAAACCATAGTAAATCTATAGAAGTTAGTGACATACAGACTCACTGAAGTTGAATTAGGCAGTTTAGGGTTCATTTAAAGTGTGTACTGTAATTAATGACAATTTAAATGCTTCTTAGAAGCAGATGTGGTCAACTTATATCGGCTGAGCTCATGTGTGTACGATGTACTGACCTCCATGCCCTCAGGCTGAGAGACTGCAACACACACACACACACACACACACACACAGACACACCACACACAGACACACACACACACAGACACACACATTGATGTTTGACTTAGCATCATAACTATTTACCTTTCAGTAGAGATAAATCCACTTCTGGCTTTTGTTTTAGATTATTCAGGATGTCTGTTTGTGTGCATTTGTTTCTGTACCTCATCAGTAAAGCCTGCTGTAAATAATCACCACACAAATGCACCGCTAGTTTCCATCACATCGCTCCAGCTCAGATTTGGTAAAGCCTCTGGGCCAATTTGATAAACATCACATATGAATCACAGGGCAGGAATGGGGTTGGGAGCCAGTATCTGTCCCGCCTGGAAAAATAAACTTTTCCTGACAGTGTTCCCTGGCACTACCCTTCCTTTTCCCTGTCAGCCACCCAGAGCCTCCCAGCCCACCGTTCAAAACCATAACCAGCTCGACTTCATGCTGCTGTTGTCATGACCTGCGGTCTGGCAAACAATTGACGATTCAAGTCAGACAGGGCTGAGTCATTGCTTTGTTATTTGTGACCTCAATAAGCATATCTGATCAGTATGAGAACTACATTTTGAGATTCCTGTAGGACATCTCTGCAGGTTACAAACCATCTCATCATACATTGAACAGTTCACTTACAGATCAATGTGATTCATGTATCCCTAGTCATTATGAACTCCACTATAAAACCAACAATTATTGTGCTTTTAGTTGAATCCTTCTTTAAAAGACACCACACAAGGTCCATTTAGTAGGCATCCTGGAGCTTTTGATCACATTATAGCAGTATAGCATATGTTTATGTGATATGAGCTGCATACACAGCAACATAAATGTACCTAATGGTCGGAACGTTTCCTCAGCTGACGCATCCAAGGTCAACAATGCATTTTGATCCTCATCCTCTTTTCAGTTTTCCTCATCTAAAATCGTTTTTCACTCAAATTAAGACCATAACTCAAAATTAAGATCTTAAAAATCATTGCTTTATCATGATTACGGAGGTCCCCTTGACCTGCAGCTTTTTTTTTCACTAGTGAAAACTACATTCGTGACATATGACCTGCAGCCTCCCTGAGAACAGTAGTTGTAGTCATTGAACATCGTGATACATCTTCAGGGGGGATATTAATATCCTCAGTCAACATCAGAGCTCCAAATTGCTGCTTATGTCCATGTGGAGGAGAGTAAAAAAAAACCTTAATCCTCAGTCCTTGATAATGAGCTCTTTCTGATTCACTTTTCTCTTTTTTGGCAGAACAGGCACTGTGATTCCTTCAGCCAAAAATGATCAGCACTGTTTTGTAAGACCACTAAACTACTCTGAACAAGAGCCACATCATGCACAGCAGAAATTTGACTCACATATCTGCAAATATCTTGAACAAATCAACACAACTACAAAGAGATATCCAAAAAACGAAAGATGACATATGTGACATCATACCAAATCAGATCGTCTGACTGTTATGCACTTCTTTATGAATCAGAAACATAGCTATGGGCAGTTAAATAGTATCAAAGACTGGACTTAGAATAGCTTGGTACACTGAACATAAACTGAAAGCAGATACTCTGCAGTAGTATTACAAGATTAACAAAACATTTCCTCATGCGGGTGGGGCAGTCCTGCAGTGGCTGTGTACAGCTTGGATCCACATCTGTGGCAGTTTGGATGTGCGGTGAAAAAGTTAGAAAGTGCACTGACTAAAACACGTGACTAATTTGTAAATGAACTAAAATAATCCTGTTTAAAGCAAAACGAGAGCAGAGAATCAGAACACTTCAAACTTAAAGCAGCATGTTCTCTTATTCTGATCATCAGCCAGCTCAACCTAAATAGATTTTTGTTTACCTTTTACATTCCTCACACACTTTCCAGAGGATTTTTTTTTTAAGTTCAGACCTCTTACAGTGCAGTTATTCACCAAAAAATACATAAGCAATAAGATTTCTTTTTCTTTTTTTTTCACATTTCCTCAATATTCTCATCAGTTTTATTTTGGCCTCACCAATCCAAGGATATGATCCATCTGATGACATGTGATGACAAAGTCGTTTAGATTACAACTCCACTGCAAAGTAACTAACGTAGATTTATTAAAAAAAAAAAGTTATGTGTGTGCACTGCCTTGAAATGACTTGAGGATCCACCTGATGAGCTGCAAAACAGAAGATTCCTGTCCACCAGCCAAAGTGAGCAAGTTTTCATAACCGTGACTGAAGCTTCACTCCTCATATTCTAACTGCGCTGCAGCAGCCGTCGTCCTCACACACTGATGGAAAAATCCTATCAAGGTGAGCGCGCAGGCAGGATTGGAGAAAGGCAGTGTCGAGTCACAGTGTTGCTGCAGCTCCCTGGAGGACGGAGTACCACTCACACTATGGCACGGCAGCGTTTCTATAGAAACACTCAAGCATGGCTCATGAGCCTGAGCCAGGATTCCCCCTCACACACACACACTCACACACACACACACACACACACTTCTGTGTGTTCATCTCTCTCTGCATCACACACAAACACACTCCTGCCTGCTTGCTTATCTTATTGATTATGTCCCATCTAAAGCAGGCGCCCTCCCAGAAACAACAAATAAAGTTTCTTACCTGCCTCTGGTACCTGCCCTCTTTTGTCAAGTCACAACTTTGGTGTCTTTGCTCCTCTCTGCCTCTCTCACTCTTCTCTTTCCCCTCCCTCTCTCTCTCTCTCTCTCTTCCTCTGTTTCTCTCCTTCCCTAACCCTCCCCTCCCCTCCCTCTCCTCCCTCTCTCCTTTGGTGGACAAGCCTGCCTGTTGGGTTTGTTCCCTGACTTTTTTCCCTCTGGAGGTCACAGTGGTTCTTTCTCCCCCTCTGCTCGGCTCAGGGCCAGTGGGGTTTAATCTTGATTCCTTCTGGAGGACCGCGGGCTCTTTCAAGTGTCTGAACTGTGTCACAGTTTATTATGATTTTTGTTCTGTTGCAGCATAGCATGAGAATGTTTGTCCCAAATGGACAAAAAAAAACAAGAAAAGAAGGGAGCATGGGCATGTTTGCATATTTATGCGTATGCACAAGTTTGTGTTTATATATCAGAAGGCTTTGAGAAGTGTTGTGCAGACTGGACCTCTGTTAGGGAAAGCCCAGCTGAAATTGCACATCCCCTCTGTCTCCCACCCACCCAGCTATTTTTTAGGTGACTGCACTCATATCCAGTCATGTGCTTTTCATTAGCAGCATCTCTCTGCTGACTTCATGGCATCTTTTCTGTGTCAGTTAAACGTCTAGGAGGATTTCCCCCCTCCTCCAAACAGTCTGATTGCTGAGGTCCAGCTGAGACATAAGGTGTCATAGACGGGTTGTCAGGAAGTAGGGGTGTGTGGCACCATGATTAACAAGTGTATAGCTTCTACGTGTGTGTGTGTGTGTGTGTGTGTGTGTGTGTGTGTGTTTATGCATCACTTGGGGTTAGAAGTTGGACATGTGTTTGCTGCCCTGCATTCTTGCAGAGTGAGCTGCAGCCGAAGGATAATGAGGCGAACATGTGTGGGGAACGGTACCTAACACACATGTACACACATGTGCCTTGTTTTCCCTCACTTTCTTTTTCTTTTCATGAATTCTCTCCACTGCGCTCCTGTCTCTTCTTCACTCAGCTACCAGGTTCGGGACACTGAGCTCAGCTGGGCCAAACATCTGGTCAAGGAAAAGAAGAATGCGTCAACAAGTAGGACGCAGGGGGCAACGGGCACATGAAATAAATGCGTCATTGTTTGGGTGTTTGTATGTTCTTTCTCATCTTCTGCGCTACCACTTGAGAAAAGGGTCCAGGAATGATATTCAGCGTCTCCTCCGATTAACTCAAGTGACCTAATTTCTCCCTAAAAGTTTTTATTTTGTCCTGCCTGCCGGGATGACATCACTGGAAATAGTTGCTCATTAACAGCAATGTCTCATTATTTGGTTAAATATCTAATGCATCATGTCTACAGTGTAATATCATCCGAAATGAGCATTTTAGAGCAGTGTAGTGCATGTACGTTTAAATTGACAAAAGTGGAAATTAAAAGAAAAGGTGATTCTCTTAATGGTGTGGTCTGCAACAAATCGTTGGTATCCGGCTTCTGTTTGGCACAGCGCTGACACTAAATGTGGAGGGCCTGCTCTGCGGCCGCAGAGCTTTCTTTAGAGGGGAGGCCGACACATAAAGGGGACACAGCATGAGAGGCCTCATTTATAGAAATGTTCTTAAAATTAAGCCAGTACTTCGTCTTAAGTTTTGACGGTGTGCTTCTGTTCAAAGATACTGAGAGGGAAAAGAAAAGAACCTTGCTCATGCACCATCTCAGAGTCTTGTTTGTAACTTAAACACCTGTCATCTCTGAATCTCAAATCAAGCTAACTTGCTGGTACCTGTCTTTTGATTTTTATTTGTATGACGTCACATTTGGAATGTGTCCCAAGCACACATTGTTCATAAAGCTCATGCACAGTTCACAACAGGCGTGGATGCATATGCATCCCAAACTGCAGAACCTCTACACAGACAGCAGGAAAATCACTTCGGTCATGACTCTGTTTCCAGATAAGATCATCTCAACATCAGTGTAAGGTTTTATACATAACTTGGTTTTCTGCTTTCTGCTTTGGATCAAAATTCAGTCTATTTTAGATGGTGTGTGTCTGTATCATATCAGTCAGAGAAACATGAAGAATGACCAGTTTCTCTTAATTGAATACATTATATTATTAGAGCATGATAACGTCAGGTTAATCCATTATTCAGTCCAACAGATGGTGAACACATTGTAAGAAGAATACGCCATAATAAACTGCAAGTCCTCATGTCTGTATAAGCCAAGTTACTTTTAAGTTGAGAGGTCCAAACCTTGGAGCAGACTGTCTCCGTCCTGTCTTCCCTGAGCTGAAGTATCCTTCTTTGGCTCGAGAACAGCAGTGAATTACAGTAAGTAGCCGAGCTAAAAAACCAAAGCACTTAAGTTTTTGTTTTTCTATCAGTGTTATAAATTATTGTCACTCAACAGACATTATACATTTCTGTATAATCTGATTTCTAACTTTTTAAATACATCTGTACAATTTTATCCAACAGCACTATTTGCCAATGTTCAACAAATTATTGAACAGAATTATCAACAACATCGAGTACAGGAGTGTAGGAAATTGATTTAAGTCATGTTTTAATCATTCACTTGGTGGGAGGACAGGCCAAGGAGCTGGAGGGGGTCATGGGCACCCTGAGATAAGTGTAAATTAACTGTTCATATGATGTGTCTTTGCAGAACAGAAGGAAAACCACTGTATAATAAATGTCGACCTCTTTAATGTTCTCAACATCATTATGATGCAGGCTGAACTATGCTGAAGCAGCCGGGTTCAGTATTTCCTACATTGTTAGTCCTAGATAGATTTTGCCATATTTTCGAATCTTAAGCTTTGACCTGTGTGTTTCCTTGATGAGCATCACCTGTTGTCTCTTTTCTTACCTCTCAAAAATATGTCGTGTAGTTGGCAAAAAAAAAACAACCATTGAGTTTTAACTTGTAGCAGTAAACAAGTCACCACGACACCTTTAAAGACACAGAGAGAGTTTATCACCTCATATTGTCTGTCAGACGTTTGGGGTGCACAGTCTGTACCCATCATCTCATAATCCACCGTGCCAGGAATGCATTTTTATGTGCTATGTTTTTCATAATTGCATTTATTAGAGCTAAAGTAGCTAACCTTTGAGGAGGATAAAACTGTGGTCTGTTTTTGCATGTGAAAACTGAGTCACGTGGCCTGTGGAATGTTTGGTCTGCAGCTCTCAGACACAGAGTCTGAAAGGAGATAGTCGGATTTCTGAGCGCTCTGGTTTTTCAGGGCTGAGTCCAACCTGTTGATTCAAGAGGAGAGACACATAAAGTGCAGAGGACCTGCTTTTACTGCAGGAAATCTTTAAGCAGCTATACGTACTGCAGCAGCATCTGTGTTCCAAACAGATGGAGAGAACGAGGCAGTCTCAGGCTCCGGCCCAAAAAAGACTTGGTTTGTATAATAATCTGAAAACTTTCCAAGAACCGCCTGTTCTGTCATCATCAGGGAGATTTGGATGATTAACTCTTTTTGATTTAAAGGAGACGTGCGTGAGCTTCAGCCAGAAATGCTGCAAGAGGGCACACAGCCAGAGGAGTGCTAAAGACAACTATCTGACATGTTGCACTTCTGCAAAAAGATGATACAGCTTTATACACACTCTATATACATACCCATGTCCTGCAGGCAACACCCAGTGTCTCTTTTCCAAAGTAAAGTCAAAATCCACAGACCCACCCTGGCAAAATGTTAGCAGTCTTTATGCCCTTCAAAAGCCATTATGTTAATATAAATGTATGGTCTCTTAAATCATTTCATTATTTGACAAATGACATCATTATTGCCTTTATCAAGAACAAACTTTGTCATTTATTTAAAACAATGCAGTGTTCAGTGGAAACAAGCCCATCACATTGATAAAACTGCTTGTTATATCTACCGAAGTTTACAGAGTTTATAATCAATTTTCATTCTTTTGCTTGCAAAAGAGTTCATACGGCCACAACAGAGCAGACAGCTGGCCCCTTTGTTCAACTGTGAAGTCAAGTTAAAAACATTTCCATCATCAAAACTTTGGCAAAAGCAGTTCCTGTCAATCAAATGAATACCAATGAATTATAAAAATCTCTCTTCTTATTTATTCAAACCGTGTGTCTTTTGTGCTGAATCACAGTATCAATACAAGGGAAAACGTTATAACACACACTTAACAACAGCAGTGGATCTCAAGAGCAGCTGCCAACGTTGGGAAGCATTACATCATGCATGAAATCACACCATGCAGGCTGTCGACTGCAGAGCGCTTTCTAGAACGCATGCTGTTTAAAAAGGAAGCCATCTGGATGTTAGACAATTCCAAATCCAATCTCCTCCATGGTGCATTATCATTATCATCATCAATCATTATGTAGCCCTCACAGTCTTCAGCTCACACACTATGTATACAGAATCTCGTGGGCTTAAGTTACAACTGGTCAGCTCAGTTTTGAAAGGAAGTTTGAAATTCTTGGAGCAGGTTGCTCACTTCTTATTTCGTAATTAGACTTTAAACATGGATTTACAAATGTGAAAGGCCTCTTTTTCCTTTTTAACTTGCTTTAAAGTAAACAGTTGCTGTGATCAGGTCTGAACCACATCTGGCTGCGATCAGGTGACTGTAGATGTTTGACAGAGCCCATCCTGTATTTGCATTTTTTCCACAGTCATGTCAGAAATCTTGATGAAACCTTTTTGTCTAGTGAAATAGGCTGTTCGAACCGCACTGAACATATGAGTTTTCCATTCCTTTGAATAAAAACATCCTTCCCTTGTCAGAACCGGTCTTGTGTCATGTGGTTCTCAGGCATTTCGTTTGTTTTCTTGTTGTTTCAACCCTGCAGCTTTGTGATTGCTGTATCTGAAATCAATCAGTGCTTTGTAATCAATCACAGCATTGTGATCCATATGGCCAAATGGCGAATAAGAAGTCCAGGCTGTATACTGTAGTACAGTGCAAAGCCCTCTACTTTAAACCAATGCTATACACAACTTAAATAAGCACCTGAGTCATTTGCTTCTTCTTATCTGAATCTCCCAGATGTTGGTAGAAACTAGGTTTAGGTTGTTGTTGTCCTACCTGTCGTGTTTTTATGTTTTTTGTTTGTTGATTACCTGTTTTATTTTGTAGCTATCTCTTTCTACTTCCTGCTCTCGTGTGTTCCCAGTGTTCCATTTCCCACCTGTGTTCCTGTGCTCCTCCCCAGCCCGAGTGATTCCCCCACAGACTGTTTCACGTCAGCCTCTTCAGCACTGCCCTGTTCCCAGTGTTTCTTTGCCTGCACCTCATCCCCTCATACATTAAGTTAAGCCTGTGTTGTTCCCTCACTTTTTGTTGGTTTGTCTGTTCTCGTCGTCGCATCAGTCCTGTTTTCATCTATCCGTCTCCTGTGCCTTCCCCTCCTTCCTGTTTTTTTTTCGCTTTGTCCTCAGTTTTCCTTAGCCTGCCTTTTTGTTGCCAGTTTCTGTTAGCATTTTTGGATTTTGGACCATCAACTCATTAAAGCTTGTTTTTTATATTGCTACCTACTTCCTTTGTGTGTCTGCATTTGTATCCTCATCTATTTTTAACTGTGACAATATGCAGTTTGTATTGATAAAGTGACAAATTTACCACCAAGGTTTACTGTTAGTTATAGCA
>OZ023157.1:20648082-20848082 GCA_963678695.2 Diplodus puntazzo | reverse complement strand
ATATGATACATACATTATGTTCAGCATATTTCTTGACCATAGCTAAGTAGTGTTTGCATTTATTTATTCAAGTGATTAAAGACACAAATTATCATGAGATTTAAATCTAAAAGATAAGTTTTTAATGAATTTCCATTGAATACCAAAGCAAGTTCCTCCTTATCCCCATGTGGTAACCATGCTAACCAGGGTTGTTATATGCTAAAGCAATATGTAACAGTAACACAAGTAGAGAAGGATCATTAAGTCAGCTAACATACTGTACAGGGGTCAACAATTTAAATGGCCCGGTGGCCCGGATGTTCTTTTCCAACTGTCAGGGCCACCAGAACGCTCCAAGCGTGCCGCTCGCTCACTGCTGCTGATTGAAGGTTGTCACTAGAACCGATAAGAACCTTTTTTTCGGTACCGTTGCCCTCAGCGCGTGTTTATGTGAACACGGCCGATCCTCGAGCCGCTTCAGCTGCTCAGTGTGGCCACAGCGGTGGTGCGCGTTTAGAACATAATACATCCATGGTTTGGAGCAGAGAAAAAACAAACGTGTGTAAACACAAAATAGAGCTGAAAATGAAACAATTAGTTAGTTTTGCATCAGTCTGTAGAAGCAGCCTAAAATGAATGAATGAGAACAACAGTTCTATCACTGAACTACTGGAATTTTTAACTCTTTTTTTACTTCATTGTTAAAGCACAGTGGAGCTTAAATACAAGTTTGATATGAAACAGTTATTTATTTATTTATTAAATAAAGTAGCCTAATGAATTTTTTTTTTTTCTTAAATCGTATCGAGAATCATGGAAATTTACTAGTTTTGGTATCGTAGAAAGTTCCAGCCTTGATGGCTAGACCGCAGGAATTGGCTGGGATATGTTCTTTTTCGTTTTTATGGGGATCGATACCTGACATTGTCCTGGGCCAGTGGTTAGAATGGTGGGGCCAGTGATCTCTGGGCCAGTGGCAAATTTCCCTTATTGTCTACCCCTGCTGTAATCTCAACCAAATATATTTAAGTTAACTAACATTAGGAACCAGCAAATACTGGTCATTCTAGCACAGGTACGGCTGTAGAAGCAAAAGTCCTGAATGTATTAAAACTGAGACTAACGGACTTGCTTTAAAGCTGCATTCATTAATTTATTTATTTTTTTGCCACTAGGGGCCAGCAGAACAAGATGAATACACAGCAACAATAATGTATTATCACCCTAAAAGACTGTGGCAACATCTTCAGCAAATCAGTCTGTTTACACATGAGCATTCATTTGGAGTCGAGTTTATTTGGTCACACCACAAGTGTCAGTCCATTATCATCCCTCTGTTTGTCTCGATGAACTGCTGAGAGAAATAGGTCTCTTCACCCCTCAGGTGCTCCACTATGTTCACTGGCTAGCTAGTCGCTAACTGTGTCTGTCTGATGTTCGGTGCTGGGCAGCATTCAGTCGGCTTATCAGAGTGGAGCTTGCAGACTGGAAAATCGAAAGTGGCACATAGTGGCATTTTTTATCCATTGTTACTATATCAAAATATTGATCGGTTTAGCTGTATCTAAAAGTAAATATTTAGTCATTAAGGTAACAGTAGACTGAGGAGCATCATGAACGTTTAAGTTTTGTTTATTCAAGTCCTTTAGTTGACTTAGTTGACATTACTAAGTATAAAATAAAGGGATTTTTTTTTTTTACAATGAACATCAAGCAACATTTTTAAAAATGACCTAAGACTCCAGATGGCACAGCATGATACTGTTTTAAATCAGTGTTCTCATGCTAAGATGGTAACAAATTATTGGATGGTAACTGAGTCATAACCTGAATGTTGGTGATGTATTTCCACAGCTGCTGGAGTACGTGGGTAAAGGGAAGAGCATCGTGGACGTGGGCTTGGCTCAGGCCCGTCGGCCCCTCAACACACGCTTCCACTACTATGAACTGGAGATCACAGATGCTGGAGAGAAGTGTTATATCGCCCTGGGGCTGGCACGCAGGGTGAGAGACTCCTCATTTTCACCACAATCATCACGTGTCAGTTTCGTTGGCCGTGATACTTACTGTACACACTCTGTTGTTATCTGTCGGGTAAGAAAAGTTCTTTTCCCCCCTCTCAAACCTCGTCATCGCACTCCTCATATGCACCACTGCTCTCATTGTTTCCAGTCTGAATGATGAATGATCGAAAGAGGAAAAGCTAACAACAGAATAAATATTGTCTCATTTCATCCCCACATCTGGTTTTCCATAGAAAGCAGGTTTTTCCATTTAGATGCTAATCTGCCATGTTAACTAGAGTACTGCATTCACGTGTGTGAAAGGTTACTTATGAGATAAGATCAGATGGTTCTTTTGTCTCAGTTTCTTCTGTTTCTGCCTTATTTCACTTCCTATTTCCATGCTGTCACGATATGAGGAAAATCTGCAATTCATTCGTTCGAACCTTGATTTAAGACTCAGAGAATCACTCGCCCTCATTTTCCCTGATAACTAAACATGAACAGAGACATTAAGCAAACACACAAAAGCAAACAAGATTTAAATAGAAGTACAAATCTCCAAAACAACAATTACAAGCTTGATAGAGGATGATGATTCGAAGAAACTGCTGCACTAACACTAAAGCAGTCTTCCAAAGTTCAGTCCTAACGTGAGGCACTTCAATAACCAGCCAGTCACTGGAGTGAGTTAAAAAATGACCAACGTAGCATAGATGTTATATACGATGGTGATTATCTGCTGAGTAAGAAGTCTCTCAGACAGAGGAGGCTAACCGATCTTATAATAGAGGATGCAGTGATGAGTATTGTAGCTGTCACCAGAAATAAACCTCAGGGCTGAGTGGTAGACAGAATCCAAGGGCCTACAGTAAGTGTGGGGGGAACGGCATGTCTGTAAATTACCTCACCATAATCCAAAATGGCTAGAATAACTACCGTAATTTTCGGACTATTGAGCGCACCTGAATATAAGCCGCAGCAACTAATTTTAAAAAGAATTTTGGTTTTTTTACATATATAGGCCGCACTTGTCTATAAGCCGCGGGTTTTAACTTTTTAATAAATAAATGCTTTTTTCCGAATAGTGCCTGTAACCCAGCAGTAACGCAGTAACACAGCAGTAAAACTAAAGTAAAACAGCTGGTTAAAAAAAATAACCATTGATGCCAAGCTTACGTGCAGCAGCTCTATTTCCTTCTTCGACAACCAGATCGATTGCCTTTAACTTAAAAGCTGCATCATATGTATTTCTTCGTGTGTTTTCCACGATGAGGGTGTGTGCATGATGCGCAAAATACCTGTTCAAAACACAATCAAACTAGCGTCTTCCTCGGCGCATTATCTCTTCCACCTGTCTGTCTTGCTCTTGCGCTGCCTAGAGCCTCCTGGAGGCCGTTAGTCCGTAAAAATCTATAGATTAGCCACATCATATTATAGGCCGCAGGGTTCAAAGCGTGGGAAAAAAGTAGCGGCTTATAGTCCGGAAATTACGGTAATTCAACAATCTGCTGGATGTATTTCAAAAGAAAAAAATGTTTTTGATGATCACTGACTGACTTAAATATTGGATCCATTAACTGTGGAGATTTTGAGATTACAGTAATCTATGTTTTTAATTTTGACAAATTATACATTTGATTTTATTGCCTCCTGTACCGGCTTGAGAAGTTTTCTGGAATGCATAAAAAGAACGCTTCAGGTTCTTAATGACCAGTTGTAAAGAGTCTGCAATATAATATATGATGGAATCATCAGCATAGAGATGTTTCTTACAACAATCAAAGGAAGAGATCATATTGATAAAATGTAACCTTGCACACCCTTTGATACCAGCAGAAACTCATTTTTGGACATCACAAACTGATGCCAGGTTTTTGACTGAGGTGGTTCAAATGCTTGTTTGGAGCCAGTACCTGCTCTGGAACCAGTTCTTCGGCTTTGGAAAACTAGTTTCAGAGCGGCACCAATACTTGCTGGTCTAGAACAAAGAACCACTTGCGTCAGGGCCTCGAGGCGGGGTTATCGTGACAAACACCGCTTCTGACTGCTGTTTAAAAAAGCAGAGCTAGTGTTTTGTGTTCTGACTGATCCACAGGAGAATAAACAAAAGATTTTCATCATGGATGCTAAATCAAAGCAGCATTGGTCCGAGGACCAGTCATGTTTTGATGCCAGTGTACGCATGCAAAGCCAGGAGCAACACTTGTATAGTCGATGTAGTACGCCTTACTTGATCCTAGTGTTGCTGGGAAATTGGAGACGTATAAAGTAACTGAATAAGGTGACTCTCGTGGAAAAGCAAACTTGGTTCGCTTTGGCCCAAAGGGGGTATCCCACAAATAATTGAAACCAGTCACAACCCTTTCTACCCAAACCAATATTACATTTATTTTTTTTTTTTATGTGCAGCTTCAAGTATTAGTGGGACGTTATCTCTGAAGCTCAAAGCCCCAAAGATGGTTTTCACGATGGTGAATGAAAATGTGAATTATCAGTCAGCACTACCATACACAAGAATCAAAGAATAGAAGAGAATTGAAAGTATGCAGGAGTTTCTCGGGCTAAGCAATTACAGGAGGATATCCTTATTTGTTTGGCTACAATAGGTGGTTGTAATCTGTGCTGATGACAGCGATTGACGATCCATATTTTGGAAATAAGTCTGAGATAAGATTTGTTGAATGTTTACACATCAGAGATGTGAGGCCCTAAGCCTCCCATAAAATCATCACGAACTTGTGCATATTGTATTAAAAAATCTGCGTCATACTTGCTTTGGATGTCGACATCGCGTTGTTTGGTTAATGGATGCTAATTGCTCAAGTGTCAGTCTTACTAATCACGCTGCTGTTTTGCCAGGTGCAATGACGCTCACAGCCTGGGAGGTGGTGGATCACTGTTTCACTCACCCTTACCATTCAGCTCCCCCGACTCCTCTGCCGGTAGATACTGTGTGTGGGCATGTCGCGCCCTCGGGTCAGACGGTGTGGAGAATGGAGCTCTGTCATTTCGCTGATTGTTTTCCAGGAATTGTTTTTCTCGATGTGTCTGCGGTTCTCAGTGGAGCATTATAAATCCATCAAACGGTCATTCCTGAGGTTTTTCTTTCCGTCCCCTGTCATCTTCTGCAATATGCATCAGCCTGCTGATGTGAAGTATTACTTCGCTGCAAAAAAGCAAAACAAAGGTGTCTCTCAATCTTTCTCTCTCTGTCTCAGGGTAACTCATGCTTAACCATCACCAGTTACTCAATGATTTCTTGTATTGGATAAAGGAGCAATTGTTGATGGTGCATTCCTTTTTCTCTTGTTGCTTCAGGGAAAGTCCTGTTTTCTACGCAACAGTCATTTATTATCTCTTTTATTCTCTGGTATAACGGCCCTTTTATTGTCTCGTGCTTTCTCCTTCTAACGCCTAATTTTTTTTTACCTGTTGCTGAGCCCATCATCACATCAGTGCTCTGATTATAGGAGCGTAAACGGCTTCTTAGACCTCCTAGAATTACACTTAGCACTTCACTGTCAAGTCAATATTAGATCAGGTTTTATTGCAGGAAATACATTTCATGAATATCTCCTTGCATAGTCACTGTATTCAATAGGTGGTTTAGCTGATCAGTGTCATAGATGATGGTGGTTTGGGACAACAAACCTTCAGGGTGGCCAAAGATAGATACAAGACATCTGCAGTTCTATTGGAAGTAAATGGCAGGGGATGATTGAAAAGTTACAAATCACATTTCACAATCACATCAACTGACCTTCTCATTTAACTCCTATTTTAGTGATTAATTATATAACATACAGTTGATGTCTGCAGGTTGTCAAATCTTTATGATGTGTAACCCCCAATTAGATGAAGAGAAACTTAGAAAGATAGAAGATGTTCAATGTTCTTTCTCAATATCTTGATCTTGATGTATTAATAGTTTTTTGTTATTTGATTTATTGAAAAGAAAGTCCCTACACCTGGATGGGTGTCAGTTTTTATGTCCTTTGTTTACCTTTTGTGAGATCAGCCATGAATGTGAATCCTTTGTCCAGGTTTCAGCAGGTTTTTTTTGTGTAATTCAGCTGACAAACCAAACAACAAATAGACAGACACGGGTGAAAACATAACTCCCTTGGCCTTTGTAATGAAGTGGATGGGGACATTGTTCAGACTAGTTATGTTGATGAATCATAAGATCTGACTTTGTCTTTTATTTTGCAGGACTACCCCAAAAACAGACATCCAGGTTGGAGCAGAGGGTCCATAGCCTATCATGCAGGTGAGTGCTAATGTTACGTGTTTTCTCTGTAAGCATTTGCATTTAAGTTAAATCCATATAAAACTTGCATCATGTCATTGTTGCCAGTCTTGAAATCTGTCTTTTATTTAAGTTTGTCACCCACAGTCACATTGGTAACTGCACTAAACTGGTGTCTCCTGTTTTTGGCAACTGTAGTGAGAGGAGTTTGCCAGTATTTTATTAATAATTATATCAATAATAATGAAATATATAACAGTCATAATTGATTTCTATGCAGCTTTCTTTGGCTTCAGCTTGTCGGAACAAACAGAACAGTGCGTTGCTGAAAACAATTCCGACTGAACTACTTTATCAATGTCCCAACTTAATATTTGATACATGTTCTCTCCTGTGTCTGCGTGGGTTTCCTCTGGTTGCTCTGGTTTCCTCCCACAGTTCAAACCATGCAGGCTAGGTAAACTGGAAACTGTGGGAGTGATTGGGAATTAGTCTGTCTGTGCAGTGTGTGTAGGCTGAGCAGGATCAGTGGTTCAGAAAATGAATAGGTGGATATTTTACACTGCTCAACCAAACAAACAGATTTTTAGAGAGGTTAACAATGGCAGATGTTGTGTTGTGTCATGGCAGCTTTGTCTTGATTGTATTTTTTTTACTATATGTGACATGAATCTGATCTGTTGTTCTTTGTAGATGATGGAAAGCTGTTCCAGGGCAGCGGGGTCGGAGACCCGTTTGGACCACGCTGCTTTGAAGGGGACATAATGGGCTGTGGGATCATGTTCCCACGTGACTACAGCCTTGATGGTGGAGGTGAACATCTTGTTTGTGGTCTACAAAGCCCTGTGTCTCATCTTGTTCAGTTTTTAACTGTATTTCTCTTCTTTTTTTTTTCTGTCTGTCAGATGACGTAGATGACTGGGACCTCGAGGTGTTTCCCAAACCGAGCGAGGTTCAGAATGACTTGTATGCAAACAATGAAGATGAGGAGGACGAGGTAGAAGATGTGGAGGGGAAGAAGGTTGCGGTGAGATGCTGTCAAAATTTTGTAATATCAATACAAGGGACTCCTAAAGCCTTTTGTACAAATATTCTTACTATCTCTTTGCTGTGCTCTTGTGTTTGAACAGGTCTTCTTCACCAGAAATGGACAGGTGGTGGGCCGCAGGGAAGTGGCCTTACCTGTAGGAGGCTTGTATCCCACGATTGGCATGATGAGCACTGGGGAGAAGGTCAGAGTGGACCTGCACCCGCTCAGCGGCTGAACTGAGTGTAGGAAATGCAATCTGAGCGATGAAATCAGAGCAGGGATGAATGATCGAGCTCTGGAACATTTTGGAGATCGGACAATAAATATTACCTCCAAATCAACAGCGTTACTTGAAAAAGTCACTCCAGTGCAGGAGGGAGTGTGGCGCCCTCATGCTGTAGGAATGATCAAAATAATGTATGTTATTCAGGCCCTTTCAGGAACACTTCCTGCATGGTGTCATTCAGGAAATCTGTACCGCATCTCAAGTTAAATTTGAGGGAAAATGCGATAAAGGGTAACGTCCAACTGACAAAAGAGAGCAAACCAATCACAAAACTCTGCTGCAGCTCTTGGTCTCCTATAGCGCCTTAGTCTCATGTGCCTATCGTCTTCAAATTTGTCAGTATCCCACGCTCTTTTAATGTTCCTTTTAATGTATCTAACACGTACAACTTGCAAATTTGATGAAATTCTCTTGAATGTAGCTTCATGTGTGAATCATAAAGGTAACAATCTGTGCCTGAAAGGTTGAGGCGAGCCTCAAAGAAGTGCTTTATAATGAAATGCGTGTACAGAAAATTGTTAAACCAGTAGTCTATGAGGGTGAAATACTGTTAGTGTTCCATCAGACTGAGTAAAGTTAATAAAATAAGATCAAATGCCAGAAAGGATCTCACCAGAATAACGAATAAATCAGAGCAGACCACATCTACCAAGCCAACCCAACCCCTTATCAGCTATAATCTACGTCAGCAGATATGTAGTGTCACTCCCACAGCCTGCAGCCACACGGAGCTCATTGATGGTGTGCTGCTGACACTCAGTGGTGAGAGTGATGGTGTTCGGAAAGTCTTCCACAAAACAGTAAATCAGTGAGTTCCCTCAGTCTGTAAAACCAGCTGCTTTGTGGCTGTGGTTCTGACATGAAGTGCAAGCCACACGCATTAGGAATTATGGGATAATTAAATGTAATAATAATAGTTTGATGATTTTGAATTGTTTTTAAAATCCAGGTTAGTTTTTATGATTGTTTTCCACCTAATTGTAGACAACATTCTGTCATAAAATACAGTCATAATCAGTTCAAACTCTTTGGGGATGAATATTTGTGACTGTAAAACCAATCATGTCAGATGGAGAACTCTCAACAGATTACTAAGAAAAAAGTTTGGGTTCTCCAGGAGTGAGATATTTGGTGTCCAGGTGTAACCATGCACATATTGGAGCCTGCATTTTACAGTCGAACAATCTAACCAAGAACATTTTAATTAAATACTTATCTCTAAGCTAACGTCAAACCTGAGCTTCACAGAAAAAAAAAAGTAATTTTTAGTCATGATATTCGGTGTATTTCCTGTGGACCATGAGGTATTTGGGATGAAATGGATCATAAATGTCTCAAAAAGGGAAAATTCTGAAGAGCAATTCTCTTGAGTATCAAACCATGTCAGGACAAGAATCATTGAAGACGTAACATGGTATAACATTTCTACTCTACTTTTTACTTAAGATCTGAATGTTTAAAATGAAGCCATACTGTAACTGTTTGCTGCTCTCAGGTATATTCGAAAAATCAAGTACCTTGTCTTTTCTATGGTTATTTTTTAATGCTTGTGCTTTATGTTGAAGTCAACCATTGATTGCCACAAACCTGTAATGCATTTTTGATGTGAGTCATTGTTTTCCTTAGGAATCCATTTTTTGTGCAATTGCAGACTGTTAAAGTAGAATACTTTGGACTGTTATCCTGTCAAATCCATGTGTCAAGTTATATTAAGGGGTTGTTTTCTTTTTGTGCTGCCAAACACCAAATTTTTACCAAAACTGTTGCATAACTGAGTTATTCATAAATATGGAACCGTATGAGCGACAGCAACTTCCAGAGATTTATCTTTTACCTTACCTTGCCCTTTATCTGACATAAATAGATATAGGAACTTGATTTGTGTTTTTACAACCCGACTGCTTTTAATGGGCAAAGTGCCTGTGTGAAAACATCCAGTTTGAATCCTTTATTAAATAATTCACCCGTTTGTAGGATCATGTGGGAAGTGTTAGAAATGGGCATTGACACCTCGTCCCAAAGGTGTTGAGTGTCTGTGGACTCTGCAGGTCACTGAAAAACACCTTACTGTATCCATGTTGGAGTCCTTCCCCTGCAGGTATATTCATTGGAATAAGGATTAATTGCATCCATGAAGTGTAAAGATTTGAGAGATGCTCATGTGATGCTCAACTGCTGCTAACTGTGCTGAGGAAACACTCACATCATCGTATCAGCCTGTACTGTAGACGGGGTGTACTCCGGTTTGGTTTTGTCATTGTCCAGTGTTGGTGAGTCAGCATCTGAGTTCACAGGAGCTGATAATGTTCTTCTTCTGCTGCTGTTGGCCCTCTGCCACGCGCTTTAATATTTAGCCATACTTTATCTTTTATGTCATTAATCATGAAGTTCAACACAATTACAGCAGCTGTCTCTGTCCCGCCCCTGTGTACATCCTGTCATGTACTGTTTTAGTTTATTTTATCTTGTTTACTTTGGTCTCTTTTCACTTGAAACAATCAGAAAAAAAATGCCAAAAATAATGTTAAAAAAATAAAGACTATTTACATTCACTGCACCATTGGCTGATTCGTCTCACTTTTGTTGGGTCATGTTTAAAAATTATAACAATTAGTGCCATTTGCTGACTTCACATGCAAATGAGATCAGATTTGCCTATTTTTTAATGCAGACCTCATATTTCAATCCTCAAGTTATTTTCGTATAATGATCATTTTCCCTACTCCCCAGTGTGCTGTACCCCTTTGTAAGGGTTGCAGTGTTTTCACAGAAGTGATGATCTGAAGAAGCCATTTAGACAAGTTTAATAATTGTAAGTAGTTGTAATGTAGTAGTAAGTAGATGTCTCTGATGTCTTAAAATGTTTTTAAAAAATCTATGCTATTTAAGTATCAATACTGCTATTTATAGCTCAACTGTACCGCTATATAAGGCACCAGTGAGCAATAAAACTTGAGAATCTAAAACATCAATTTAACCAATATCTCTGAAGGAAATAATATCTATGCATATGTAAGGATAATATTCTTAGCAAAGCCTACAAGTAAAGACTTCTGACTTCATTTAAAACAATGTTCTAATGTAAGAACAAGCACAAAGTATTTGTGAATTCATGTAAAAGATGATGGACAATGATGACCTTGTTAAGTCTAGTGTGTAAGGTTGTACAAAAGGTACAATAATGAAAAAAGCAGAGACAGATTAGTGCAAAATCTGGATTTCCTTGTTCATACATTTTAATTGTGTTTTAGCAACAGTAAAGGCTGAAATGCCCCATGTGTCATTATACAAATTATTTAAAAAATCCTCCACAGTGCAAACATATATTCAACAGCACATTTTAAAATAAGTTTTACATACCATATAAATTGGATCCAGTTGGAAAAAAAACACAAATCCAGAAGGCCCAGAGAGATAACATATACTCTGCTATTAGACTGAAAGGACTAAAAAGAAATGTAATTAGTTATGTTTTAGAGCAGTTGGGGAGCAGAACCTGGTTGAAAGTCTGCAAGTTGTTCTGACACATTGGAAAAGTTCAGACTGTGGTAAAAAAAAATGTATGAAGGCTGCTCCACATGGCTTCTCCTGTGAGTAAAATAACACCTTTGCAATTTGCCCTACATGTACAACTCCAGTCTTATTTTTAGCTGAAACACAGTGCCTCCTGCATGATAGTAATATAAAGGTTCATAAGACTTTTATTGTTAAGGACCTTTACTTCTTTATGACTATTCAGGTGTAGCGGTGAGCTAAAGACTCAGTAACAGTCAAAGTAATAAACTGCATATTGTCTGCTCTGTAATATTTTAACAGCAGGGGACTTTCCAGTTAATGTAATACCTGTGATAATGTAGCGCAGGACACTGATGATGATTTCATCCCTGAGAGAAGACGACACCTGTGCGATGAATGTAATCCAGCGTATTCTCATTTGGGTTCTGTTTTCTTTTCTTTAATTTACCATTTAGATGGCGGCAATGTGCAGGACTATATAAAAAATATATATTCTCCACCAGCATCTTAAAATCTCCTGCTGGTGTACACTTTCAGGTATGAGATATTTTGGTCCTTTCGGAAAAATACACATAATGATTGTTTTGCTTGATGCACAAGAGCACTGCATGTCATTAGAAAGCACTTAAAGTGCTGCATAATGTAAAATGGTTATCTGATATGCCACTGTTGCTGCATATAATTAGAAAGAGATGATGTCCAGAGATGCGATGATTCAATTTAATAGAGGCCCATCTTCTAGTATAATCATGAGTTATATAAAAGCTGTATTACATATTTTTACAGTATATAATTAAAATGTAAAAAAAAAAAATCAAACATCTCAAAACTTAAAGGCAGTTATTGCATATCTATTATGCATTTGTGCATCTCTCCTATAACACTATAAAATCTAGCAAAGCTATATTTGTGATCTACCTTTAAACTGAGAAAACAAAACTGACTGAAAGTTGTTAAAGGTGGATAGACGTGACAATGTGAGATGTTTCTATGAGTCAGAGTCCTCCTCCTCCTCATAGTAGCGGTTCCTCTTGATGATATCCTCTGCGCTCAGCTCCTCTGCATCACTTCCTTCTTTCTCCTCCTCCCAGAAGCCCACATCCTGGGAGGAGCGGTTCTGTTTTGGCTGTAAAGGTGGAGAGGGTGACGGTGAAACATCTGTGGAGATGCTTCTGAGAGAGCCCTCTTCTGCTGCTGTCTTTGCTGCTGCCTCTCCTCTCTGTGCTTGCTCATCTCGTTCTTCCTGAGTCTCCACGTCTTCCTCTGAGATGGCCTCACTTGGTATTTGAGGCTCTTTCTTTTCCTGTTTCACCAGCTGAGGCTCTGGCTTGTTTTCCTTGGGCGACTCTTCCGATGGGTTCTTTTCTTCAAACGATTTTCTCCAGTCCATCAGGGCTTTGAGAGGGCGACGAGGTCCCCTAGGTTCCTGAAAGGTTGCGGGGCTGGGTTTAACTGCGACTGTGAAAGGCCGAATGCGTTCCCTGAGAGAAGAGCTCCTCCTCAGGCTTACCAGTTCAGCCCGGTCTGAGCTCTGGAAGGCTGATGGTGCATCATCCTCTGGGGGCCACTTGGCTCTCCAGGGTCGGCTTGAAGGAGCTCCCTCTGTGCTTGGACTGACCACTGTGGTCTCGGAGCGGCCCTCGCCACCAGGAGGAGGCCAGGCCACCCTCAGCCTGCGTGTCTCAGCCGGCCTCTCTGTAGACTGGAGTTTCTCACCGGAGCTTGTTTTCGTCTGCACACGAGTCTCCAGCATGGCGGTCATATCTGTGACCTTCACCTGCGGGGATGTTTCCTCAGTTGGGGTTGGCTGTTCCTCCGGGATACTCTCAGCTGAACGGGGCACTGCTGCTGGTTGTTCTTTTGGCTTCACCGTTTCCTCACCTTCCTCTTCGTCGGCTCGTGGCTCCCAAAGTTCCTTATGAGGACGATAGCCGAATCCCTCATCATAGTTGCCTTTAGACTTAAACAGCTGGCTGAAATGGGGCTTGCAGTAGACGTTACCATGCAGAGAGGCGTAGTTCCCCAGACTGGAAACAGAGAGCAGTAAAGGTGATATTTTACATGCTTGCTTTTTGTTTGAGGCTCTTGAACAGTCAGTGACGGAGGAAATATCTAAATCATATTTACTGGTGACATTAAAAGACATATTGGAAAACCCGAAAAGATAATTCCGGAAATTTGCAACAGTGTGATTCTAACCTGAGATTTGTGCCACAGTGAACACAGCGGAAGCAGCTTTTGTGGTAGACTTGTTTAAGAGCCACCAGTCTCTCTAGCGGGTACACCGTCTTCAGACAGGCGATGCACTTCTCCATCGCTGGTGGGCAGAACTTCTGAAACACACAATAACAGTCACATATATCCATAATCAACCAGGGTTGAAATTGGATTTCTTCTGGTGATTTGTGCATGTCTCCTGCTTGTTGTGATGACTGACTCACCCTCGTTGCCTTGGGCTGCTCGCCGTTTTCCCCTGAAACAGACAAAACACACAAAACTTAAGAAGCCAGTTGAAAAAGCAAATCAGATCAGTCTCAGACCAGTGTCCAATTCTGGATGCCAGTGTTCTCTTTCACATTTTATATTTCAGCTAATACTGTATCAATAACATGTATCTGTGAATGTGTCCTTGCCACCCAGACTCACCATTGCACTCGGGAGCAGATGTTTTTGCAGCAGGCACGTCTGAGGCCAGACCCTGAAGGAAACACAAAGTGAAAGATGAATTGAAAACAAACACTAAAACCTTAAATACATATGAGCTGCTGAGTATTTCCCCTCTTTCTGATGAAGGTAGGAAGGAATACATTTAAGAAACGGGAAGGCAGAAAACAACGTATGTACACACACACACACACACACAGACACACACACACACACACACACACACACACACACAGTTTAGCATTTCATTCTTATTTCAGAGAAATTATGTATTTCGAGTTATCTGATTGGATCATGTTATTGATGCAGCTCCTATCGTATGAACTCACAGTACGAGCGTTGCCTTGTTTGGAAACAGCAGCCTGGTACTTCTTCATCTTCTCCTTCATGGACGTCGACTCCAACACTCTGTCAGACACTGACGGACCTACTGCAGAGGAGATAAACATATTCAATGTTTTGACCTTAAACTCACATGAAAATTGTGGTTGCATTTCACCTAAACAACAAAGGATAACTCTTCAGTTTAAAAGTACTATTCATGATCTAGATCTACAAACTACTGTCTCCCCTGAAACAACATACATGCATAGCACTAAGGTGCAATACAAGTATAGTTTAAGGTAAAGATTTGATTACAGTTTTGGGCTTAGAGGTTTAGAGATGACACTTTTATTATTTCTATGGTATCATCTCCACTGATATGTACAGAACGTTAATTAATTCTGCAAAGGGTCGTGTGTATGCAAGTGTGCGTTTTGCCTTTACCCCCATGTTGGTCCATGTCCTCTGATGAAGTACTGCGCAGTGTTGTCCTGCCACCCTGTAGAAGTAAAAGGAATTCAAGCATTCAGAGATCCATTTGACACAACCTGCTGCTCTACCTGTTTCCTCTCCTGACTTTGGTTGTTTACCAACTCTTCATCTTTACTACTTTCCTCTCTTTCAGCTAAACAAACATTACTTTACATCTGGCATTCTCATAAAATACAGACCCTTTGAATTTAGGTTACTATATCAGATTTGTTTGGGGGACATGCTTAAACCAGAACACCATAAGAGATTTCTGATGCAATAAACCAGGCTTGTGTTTACTCGTCAGTGTTTACTTCAAGGCCTTTGAATTTTTCCGCGACGTACAGAACTTTTAAATTGTAAAGGTGTTTAAGGTTTTGTGAGATTTAATACTGTGGGCTACTATTTAAGACTCTGTCAACTAGTGTAAAGAGTTAGAGAGATAGTCTAAAATTATTTCTGAGACAAAGATTACTGGTAAATACAAGTTTCACAGCCTGTATGTGAGGCACTGTCTGTGACCTTGCCTGAATCACAGATGGACATCACTAATCATCAGGACTGATGTACAAGCATCCCACACAGGTCAGCACTTTGACTCCTAAGTGTAAAACAGGTAGAAGATATGAAGTGTTTGTGTCCTCGTAACAGTATCAAAATATAGATAAACCAGATTTACTAATTGACCTGAAATATGTTGTGTGTTTCAGATATTGTCCTGAGTTATGTATGACCGATATGCAGCTTTAAATATATAGCCTTCAGGGACACTATACCTGAATCCTGGCTCCTTATTCCACCTCCCTGCCTTTGACACAGTTTCATAACTACAAACGCTGAACTAAAACTAAATTACAGGCTCCGTCTCAGAAACACTGCACCAAAGACAGAAAAAATGACAGGAATCTGCAAGGACAGCCACCAACATGCCTTTGAAATGCAGCACAGAGAACCAAAGAGATACTCTATTGCACTTAACTAAAAGAATGAGCTTTGTGTGTGTGTGTGTGTGTGTGTGTGTGTGTGTGTGTGTGTGTGTGTGTGTGTGTGTGTCCACGTGTCACCAATACTAATGTGTAAACCAGACAGTCTTTTCTCAGCGGTTATCCTGCGCGCACGCGCACACACACACACACACACACAAATGGAAAAAGAGCTTTAGCCAATTAAAATAGCTCCTTTCTTCAGGCTGCTTCACTGAGGAGTCCTGCTGTGCCACCATCGTTCTCAGCCACGTAAATCCCAACTGCATTGTAAAACACTAGGAGGGCATGCCTGCTTTAACCTACAGTAAGAAGATAATCAAGCTTTTCCGACCAGTATTCACAGAATACGTGTTACTTCTTCTTTCCTAAAAGTGAGGTCATGCTCTTAGTCATACTATGAAGTATTTTTAAGAGGCTACAGCTTTCAGAGCTGAAGAGTCATGACACAGTTTTGAGTGTGCCAGAGTGCAAGTCCAGTGAAATGTAAAAGACAACTAACGTTGATTTGTGCCGTTCATGTGACGACTGCTGCGAGGACACAGAACTGCATAATGTGACACATTATGGGGAAAACTTAAGACCAAAAACTAAAGTTTGGGACTGTTTGAAATCCAGGATACACCATGTGGTTAATGTAAAGTGAGATAAAGACTCCTCAGAGGTGATTCTCTGAAGTATGAAACGGCCCAGGGTCAGGAATGTCCCTGCATTCCTCTGCTGGAAGGTGAAGAGTGGAGGGCTTGTTGTTTTGAGCTCAGAGGGGGAGAGTGAAAGGAAGGGCAGCAACAGGGTGGGGAAGAAAATCCAGGTGGAATGAGACTACTTCAGAAAACACAAGGAAGAAACACAACAATGCTTAGCACTGAGTATTTCTGTACAGACAGCAACATGTTTTAAGTGGTAGGCGGTATTGTGCAAGGAGAAGTTATCACTTTGGTCAGTAACTGTTACTTCTTATCTCTCTTTTACATGCATACACAAATGACACAGTCTCATACTCACAAAATAAATATTACTACTACATATTCCTTTCTGTTTAGTTTAGTAAATGTAATGGGTGGCTGGTGGTGCAGCAACAAGCCTTGTGAATTAGGATCTTAGTGGTTAAGAGTTCCTCAAAAAGATGCAAATGAATTCTGGTCTCTTTGCAGCTTCAGGCAACATACAGTTGGCTGCGTGTGAAAACATTCTGCCTTTTGACCTCCATCAGAACAGCCAATCACCAACACTGTGGTTCCAGTTATTGCCTGAGAAACATGGCTAATAGTTGCACAGCTGTCACAGCTGTCAATAAGAAGAGATTAACATCTACGCCTTGGTCATGCAACAAATATGATCTCAATTAATGTGGGAAGTATGCCCAAACTAACAAATTACATTTCAGTTCTGTACAAACTTAAATAATGTAAGTATTAATGTATTGAAGGGTGTAAGCGCTTGTTCAAGAGTCCAGTACTGTTTTTCAACTGCAGGGTACAGCTCGACTTGACCCTTCTCACTTTTTGTGCCAGGTACTTTTCTCTACTTCCTTTTCCACCTCAGAAAGAAACCCCTTCAAAAGTAGGCGGAAATCTTTTGTGGCAGTCAGAAAACAATAGACGGGAGCTCTACTTTAGTCTTTTGAAGCTGCAGCATTATTCACTGACATACTGCAATCTATAGTGATGTTACAAATCTGGAATTACAAAGGACCTCAATACAGTACCTTGAAAAGTACTGACATATTATCCCATTTTTGATTGAAAATTGACAAAACATCGAGAGCATGAAATAACAAGACATAACAATGAGATATGACTTTTCTTACAAGTCGAGTCGAGTCATACCATGCAGTTAAAAAAGATTGTGTCGCAAATGTATTGTGCATGTGTTCCTTTCCAGTGAACCTGTCGATACCTACCTTGCCGATGGCGTCCTCTCCCCTCTCAAACTTCATCTTCAGGTTGTTCAGTGGCACTCTGGGTTTTTCATAAGAGGCACAGGGGCTGGTTGGAACTTGCTCTTCCAGTTTTTCAGATCTTTCACTGTGTGTCAGCTCATCCCTCTCCATCCCTCTCTGTTCTTCTCCTTGGGATGTGTTTGAGGACTTCCGGACACGACTGGCTGTAAGTTGACCTCCCTGAGTGGTCAGCGGGCCGGGGCTCTTTAACGCAGGAGGGTGCTCGGCGATAGGAGCGCGCCTGGACAGAGCAGGAGGTCGAGAGCGAGAGCTGGACTGGCTGGGAGGTGGCACGGTTTTTGCCTGATTAACGTTGCCTGCCTGCTCCCAGCGCTTCTTTAGAGCACTCAGGTTGGCTGTCCGCAGGGAGGGTGCTGCACTCTCAGACGTCTGTGAGAAAGATAAAAAGAAAGAAAATATGCTGATCAACAAAACCATCAGGAGGAAGTCCGTCTTTCTCAGCTTAAATACTCACTCAGCACAATGGGATAAAGGAAATGCCGGAATCTGAAATTGGCTTCACTGACAGAGGAGGAGAACAGCTGTTCGAAGCTGATCCAGGAAATAGATATTTTGCTGCGGCTGCTCAAGGCAACAATTGGCTCAAGATGGAGAGCTGCATTCCCTTCCACACTATAACTTCACCTTTCCAAAAAACAGCATTAAGAAGGGCTTTGTTCACTACTCAGTCATTTATGTCAACTAAACATGTCTAGCAGCAAACAGCACAACAGAACAGCAGGAGACACACTACTGCAGTGTTACCTCCGGGAACTTCCTTAATTATAAAAGAGGAATGACACGTTGAAGAAAGAGGACGTGGACGAGTGAATAAATCACGCTCACATAAGTTAACTAATCAACTAATAAATCTTAAAAACAAACTATGTGAGCTTCTATGGGCGAGCTTCCCGGCTGAGGTCGGGTCCGTAGGAAACATTTAAAGCAGTCTTATATTATGAAACCACAAGTTACAAATTAATTAGCAACTTAAATCAGGGATCATTAGAAATGACAAACAAACAAAACACACTTTTAAATCCTAAAGGACTTAACTGCTTTAGCATACATTATAAGTACATCAAATGAAACTGGTACATCTACAAATAAGTTATATGAACATGCACACAACATAAAGAAAGAAACGAAAGTAGAGATAAATAAAACATGAGAATATGGACTCAAACAAAAGGGACAAACCCCCCAAAATGGACAAAAAACAGACATACAATTACTGTCTTTGTGAGGCAAATCCAGAGTGAACAGGAAGAACCGGACAGTGACAGGATTGTTCCCCTTTTTTAAGCAAAAAGACAGAAAAACCAAAAAAAAAAAATTTGAATTCGCTGGAGTTGTAAGCAAAACCAAACCGCAAGGAAAGTGAGAGTCCTTTAGTTGGTCCTTCTCTACCGTCAGCGTGCTGAGGGACAACGAGAAGCACAGCTCTCCCAGATGTTAGCAGCGAGACAAAATCTGCTCCTAAGACTAAGTCCAACCCCTTTACATCAGCAAAGTGACCGAGAGAGGGAGAGAGAGTCAGAATAGCCAGGAAACAAGAGCAGGAAATGATACATTCAGGGAAAAGTTAACTCTTTGTTCACTGTGTCAGCTTTGACATTTTTCCATCTTCAGTGATTGTGGAGACATGAGTAGTTCAACTATGTACTTATATCTCCAGCCTTCTATCACAGCAACTAAATAACAAGATTTACACGTGGGATTCTTTTAAACGTCCCCAGGGTGCAGCTTGGTAAGACTGCTTTTTCCTTCTATGCACTCTGGGCAGGGAATGAGCTGCAAATTACCATTATCTTAGAAGCTTTATTGTCTTCATTGAACACCTTTAAAGGTCTGTTAGAGATGGCCCTGAAGGAAAACCTTTTGCTGTTTTACATAATCTGTGACTTGGGGTTGGAATATGTATGCCTCTCCTCTTTTACCATTTACCTCATGTTGCTTTTATATATTGAATGTGTATATATATGAACTAGTTTTTTTATGTGATTGGTTTTTTTTTAATTATTATGCTGTAATCTCGACCATGGCTGCCTGTAAGAAGAGATCCTGTATCTCAACGAGACTTTCCTAAAGAAAAAACAATGTGAACATTAATACTGTCAAAAAATCTATCTCCATAGACCTTATCTTTAAAAACTGAACAGTTCTAGGTAAGGCAAAAATGGCAGAAAATATGGAAAAAAAGACTATTTTCTCATGTGACAGTGAATTTTACACACAATTTTCAACACTAGTTAGCTCAGATACTCTGGAGATTATGCCATAACTAAAATACATCTAATGACAGACAATAAGTCAGTTCTGGACTTAAGTCCTGGTAAGGGAAGCATCAAGAGAGACACTGCACACAACGTCAAACACAAAATTGGCAATTTCTTTCTTTCTGAACTTTGAAATGTTTTGCAAGAAAAAAATTATACTAACTATAAAACTGACTAAAATTGAGTCTCTGTGCTTCACACATTCATGCCACTGCATCCTGTTTAAACTGGAAATGAAACTAACTTGACTGCTGTATGTAGTAAGGAAGGCAAATCAGCCGACATAGTATATTACACATTGTAAAAGTCTGAATGCTCCTCTACAAATCATTAATGGATAATGATCTTATTCAAATTTTTTTTTTTACATATTCCTCACTGAGCTGAACTCCTCTGTTTGGACTTTGGAAGAATGAGTATAGTTATTAGTTGAACTGTTCATGAGGCCAACGAGTACAGCTGCACCCACTGATACCATCAGGTGAATTCTGAGACAGTCAAGCCTGTTGAGGAACATTCACTATGAAAACATTATTTTCTGATGTTAAGACAGCTCATAAAAATTCTGGTGGTAACTTACTACATAAGTTACTACATAAAAAGAAAATATTAGTCAATGATGTGAACAAATTTCACAGATTGTAACCACAATTATTTTTCATTTAATAGTGGATCTGATTATATTTTAATTTAATCTGAAATCTTCTAACAAGAACGGCACTGGAGGGCATTCCTACACCAAGGGCCAAAACGACTAACTCAGTCATGGTTCAATACACCTGTTTCTTTCCGTCAAGATCCATGCATCCCGGAGAAATTAATGAAAATGTTGAAAAATGCATTGCAATCTTATAGTGAGAAATTTATCCTGGATCCATCCCTTCAAGATCCGCACCAAAAGTAAACAGGGTATATTCTTGGCTGCAACCCTTCCTACATCCAAGTTTTGTAGAAATCAGTTTAGCAGTTTTTGTGTAATCCTGTTGACAATTCAACCAACAGACATGGATGAAAACATAACCTGTATGGTGGATGAAAATAGTCACAAGTTACCAGAGCTCCTATATTGATATAATCATCCTACTATATCTATCTTTTTTCCGTGGTCGGAAACTTTTAAGGCCTTTTAATTATTTAATACTGGTATTTTTTTTCTCTGTTAGTTTATCTCTTCCTCATCATTGTATTGAGGTTTGCCCCTCAAAGATCTCTTCAGTATTAATAAAGGTTAAAAAATGAATTTAAAAAAAAACAATAAACAGGAGAAGCAGCAAGTCTTCACATCTGAGAAGCAGCAACCAAAACACACACATTTGTGTAATTTATCTAATGGACTAACTGTGGTGCCCCCTTCCCCCAACTCCCCCAACTCCCCCCCCTCTCTCTCACACACACACATACACACACACACACACACACACACACCGACAGATGGTCATTTGCCCGGCGCATTCAAACTTGCCTCAGACACATCAGGATACGAGCGTTATCCTTAAATGTTTTAACTAGACCTCTGCAACCCTGTAATATGTGACACCAGTTTATATCTACACAATTAAATGTTTCCGGAATATTATAATAAACAATGATGAATCACACCAGAAATTAAGGAAGTGTGAAGAAGAAAACTAGCACTCTATAGCTGTGTGTTTGACAGAAATTAGGATTCAGAGCTTCGTCTGTTCACTGCATGTATGGAAAAGATGCAGCAGAGCTGCATTAACACACAGAACATTCATATCCCATTTGGACAGAAGTAAAAAGAACAAAGCCTTCTTGTCACTGTCATTACCAATCAGATCAATAAACACAGACTATAGAAGCTCACACACTTAAATCACCTGCTTCACACACTCACACAGGTAAACAGCCACCACATTTCATCTAGCAGCTACAGGCACAGCCACATTACCTTGTAGTTCTTCATGGTATTAGCCGATCAGTTAACTCATTTAATCTCAGTCCTGCTTTGTTTATCTGTCTTTCACACTGACAAAGCAGCTACACACAGAGCATTGCGAGGGGGATTACACTGGAGTAGGATTATGGGTTTGATAGCCTGCCCATCGCAACAAGTGGCCAATGAGAGGTCAGCTAAACAAGACATTTGGCCCAGACGGTGTGTTGGCATGGTGAGCGTGTGTGTATATGTGTGTGCGTGCCTGTGTTTGCGTGCCTGTGTGTGTGTGTGTGTGTGTGTGCCTGTGTGTGTGTGTGTGCGTGTGTGTGTGTGTGTGTGTGTGTGCGCGTGTGTGTGTGTGTGTGTGTACTCCTCATCTCAACATGAACCAATTTGTTCAGCCCCACCAGCAGCTACTGAGCAAATTAAGCAAGTGTACACATACACTTCATTTACATCTTGGAGATACTTATCAAAACAATGTAAACAAGATGCATTGATCATTGATTTAAGATTGTGTTTAACAAATGAAGCAGTATACTATTATTGCATTAACTCCATTAACTGTCTCTGAACTAAAATAAGAATATATATAAAATATGTACTACCTTTTTCTTTTCTGCACTTGACTCCTCAGCAGCTTTCTGGTACCTGAGAGAGACAGAAACAACACTGACCTCTGCTGACTCAAAACAAGAACACAACACTTTTCTCATATCAGGGACATCTTTTCATTTAAAAGCCTCGCAAAATGTTCTGCAACAGTACACTGTGAAAACATTTTTAATGATGTAGAATTTTTAGAAGTTGTTGAAATGTTTTCACCTTGTGAGTCTGTGTGTGTGTGTGTGTGTGTGTGTGTGTGTGTGTGTTACCTTGTAGAAAAAATGTAGTCCTGGAGACACCTATTGTAGCAAGTGCCAAAGTGCCAGTTGAGTATTTTTGTTTGTCTCTTTCCATCTGTCTATGGAGAGATTCTTGCCAGCGTGATAGCATCACAACTGTACAAAATACCCAGGAAATTTGACAAGTGTGTAGTTAAGATCAAAATGAAGGCAGAGTTTGAAGACATGCATAGTCTAAGCTAGAGGGCCACCATACTCCTGGCCCACATTCATTTAATGCAGTCACAAAAAATGTACAGTCATGTACAGTGACTAGTCACGGGTTAGAATGTGAACATGTTGGCAGGCATTGTGGCTGGATTGTCTCTCGTTTGATTTGGTATTTGATTTTTGTTTAGTTACATTTTTAGGGGGTGCTACTTTCTGGTTAAATGTCAGATTGATTTAAACTGGCATTCATACATTTTCAATATATCATCATCAAATTAAAGAAAATGGTAATCACTTGTTTTGAGTCTGCAGAAATGAGTCAACAACAGTCTGAACTAGTTCATTGTAGTCCTAAATGGAGCGCTTACATTTTGTACTTCAGCATAAAATAAGTCAAATGCACTGACAAAACAGTTAATATCATTAATAACTAGTGACCACCTTGTGATGGGATCACACCAGCTGCAACGGCCATCAAAATGTTCATGATCTGCTCCATGTCTACCAAGTAACCATTACTAGATTATTGCATTAGTACTCAGTACTAATGGGTCGGAAAAAAAAAACATTTTCAACCTTAGCCTTCATTTTGATCTGGACTACACAACTGAGAAGTTTTGTGACGTGTTGTGACGCTATCACACTGGCAAATCTGGATAGACAACTTCCAATAGGTGTCCCCAGGAGTACATCTTACAATCATGACACACCAGATAAACATTACCAGTTGGTGTTGTTGCGGCTGGTAATAAGATGCAATCATGTGGCCCAAACCAAGCCAGGCGTTACTCACTTGGAGAAGCGTTCAGCTATGGCATTGTTTTTTCCTCTTCCACTCAGTGACAGCTCCTTCGCTGTGACGCGCAAGGACTGTGTCGCCCAGGACCGTCGACTGAATGGGCCACTTTCCATCTCTGGCAGTTATCTGAACACCTGTAATGAAAATACAACCACAATTAGCCATGTTCACGATACGTATAAGAGTATCTGAAATGCCTCCGATACTGCCTAAAATGCTGAATGTGGTATCGGCAAGTATGTGACTCTCGATCCAACACTATGAGAATATTTATTCCAGAGAGGGGACATGGCTACTTCCAAGCACCACAAGTAGCCAATATTCATAAACAGCAAGCAAATTGTGTACCTGCAAGTCAGCAAACTTACATTTGTTGACATTTGTGTTCTTTTTTTTTTAATTGTGACTTACTGTAAAACTAGAAAGTAAGAGAAAAGTTTCATTTTCCGTATTTTTTTTTATCTATGTGTATATCTAAGTGTTACTGTGTCAGACCATACAACAATGGTAGCAATCGTATCATATCTATACAGGGTAAGTGGTATAAAGCTGTTAAAAACAATAATAATATACTTATAGTTTGAATGATTGGATCAGCACTCTGTACTGGCTGAAGTTCAGGTACCAGAATTGGTATTAGGATGGGAAAAAGACCAGTCTGTAAATGTATTTAAAGTTTACAAAAGAAAACCAAAACTCCCTCCATCAACCTTAGGCTGAGCTGGATCATAGATTGGAAAAAAACAAGCCAGCAAGGCCTCACTGTTCCGACAAATTCTTCCTTATTTTAACAAGAAAATAAAGATACTAATCTTCACCCTCTTTGGCGGATTTTGTTCAGAAGAGTACCATCTACAAGATTCGTGTTTTAGGCAGCTGAGACCACCATTCTGGCAATACTGCATACCAACATCAGACAAGATTTACATAGACAAAACAGCCGTGTTTTAAGTGGAAAAACAAGGCTAAAATCTTCCTGGACGTGTTCAGACTGTTCAGAGTGTTGGTGCCAGAGTCCAGGTTTATGCATGTAGAGGAACTATCTTCTGTGTGAGATCACTGATTAACAAGATGCTCTACATCAGTTTTCCTCGTTACACTTCACTGCCTGACATACATACCAAAGAGTGCTCACACATATATGTGCTCATACAGTCAACATGTTCAAACTTGCAATCAATCTCATACCGCTTGACTGCATGTCAAGATGGAAACACAACTACAAACTGTGAGCACATTGTCATTATGAGAGGGAACTCGCCGAGGGCACACGCAATCTTTCTTTAACTCCAACAAACCCACACTTAAATAAAGTGTTGCAGACGGATGACAAGCCTCTGATACACGTTCTGTGCATTGAGAGATATCCTAATATCAGCCCATGAATCCCTCTGTTAGTGCTCAGACAGTGTGTTTAAATCACCACAGCTGATTGACTCAATCATTACCATTTCTCTTACCGTCTGGGCCTTTTCAGTGCAGCCATTACATCACCACGCAGATGCAAAGCGATACTGGTTTGAGGACTTTGGACCGAAGTGAATTTCAACATCAGGCTCAACATTAAACATTGAAACAGTCAAATGTAATGACTTCTGAATGCATTACCATCAGACTTAACAAATTAAGACAAATTCAATGTAATTTTATATATTGCATATTAACGATATGGGATTGTATCCAATTAAAACTACTTTTATTTACTGCCAAGCTTAACAAGATTAACAAAGAACTAGATACAATGCAAGGCATGAAAGACAGTCTACTTTTATTAAGTCTCTTACCTCTTAAATAGCACGGGATTGTTTACTGTTGCTACAGGTTTCAAGGCCTGACGGACAAGTTCGTTTACGTTGTGCTATGAACAGTCACTGCTGAATGGGTAAAACAATGTGACTTGATGGCGTTGCTGAAAAGGTTGCTCCTCATTAGTTAACCTCTCCTTTCTATCCTGTTAGTCCTCTTGCAGGATCTCTTAGGTTTGGTGCGTAGATGGAAAAGCAGGGACACGTCACAGGGATATTCACAAACACAGGTGGACTGAGTTTAGAGTCGCCAATCCACTTCTTTAGCATATCCTTTAACTGTTGAAGGAAGCCAGAGCAACTGAAGAAACCAGGAAGAGTGTATGCATGAACTCCCCACAAAAACGAGGGTTGAGAATCAAGTTCTTGACACTTGAAACGCACAAAGAGAACAGCAAAGCTGAGCAGAGCTGGCATTTGAAAATTAATACACAGCAGGAAATGTTGCTGATTTAAATAAAGAATAGGGTGGGGTCACAGCATGTTTTTCCTGTATGTCCAAACAAATTACATCCTCTACATTCTGACTTCCTTTCACGTTACCTGGTTTGAAAGCCCAAGAGTAAAGACACTAGATTCTCCTCAAAGTATTGTTTAAGGAGCTGCTATTCAATTTAGACTGTGAAGACCGTGCACACACCAGTATTTGTGAGTTCAACTCATTCACGTTTGCATATACCACATGTGCACAAACCTGTGCAGGTCCACCAGATAATATAGATTTGAGTATTGAATCTGTATTGTGCATTAGCTAACGTTAGCCTCTCTGTTAGTGGAGCAGAGACAGGCACTGAGACGTAGCACCCGAGAACACGAATAAAGTCACATCCTTTGGACTGTTGAAGAAAACCCGACCTGAGTTCTTCACAAAGAACTCCACAGTCCATCAGCATTAAACAACTTAAACTAATCGTCAACAGACTTGTACAGGCAACCAAGAAAGACGGGTAAGGTATTATTTTTCATGTCACGCTACAGTCCGCTCACATATGGCCAATAAAAGGTGATTAGTACATGATTGTTGTTACAAATTGTTACATGTAGCCCCTGTACTAGAAGTATGATCTCATAGGTTAGACATAAAAGCTAAAGGTACACTATGTATTATTATTAATAAGCAATAAAAGAGAACTATCACATCGCTGTAGTTTTGCTTTGTGTGAGAACAGGGAACTGTATGTCTCCTGGCATTACATCATTTATTTCGTGCAGGCCCATTATATCTCAGAATTCAACACTGACAAAATCATCATTAATCAGAAGTAACAAAGGCAACAGAATGTAAACAAAGCCTTAACAAAGGCGGCCCCTGTTTCAGCAGGTATACACTGCAAGAGGAGCCTTGAAACCATTACAGGCCGTCTGATATATGAGCTTTTGAAATCTGATAACCTAAACACCCTCGTCCAGCTTCGTCTCCATCACTTGCTATCAGTGAAAGGTGGATACTGACCTTTATACCCCTCGCTTTAAGCCCAGCCACCGCAACCAGTCAGGTTGTCTACAGTATGACTCATGGGGTAATAAGGAGGAGTTGGCATTGCCTCACACACGAATGGCCTAAGACGCAATTAGTGTTATTATAAGACAAACGCGCCAAACATGTTGTTTACGTGTAAATAACTGGGCTGGACCTGAAGAATCAGTACCGACGAGATGTCACAAACATGACATGATAGGTGTTGAAGACTGGCTGACCTAAACATGTCATTAAGAGTACTTGAATGTCAGGTGTGTTACATCTAGACGTCTGGTAAAACATACAGGGAATCTAAACTGTCACATATGCTGCTACACCTTTGTACAGGTAAGTTCTGTTCGGTGAGAAATAGAAAGTGAAAAGCTGCGCCTACAACACAGCCTCAGCAGCTGGACTTAGCTTGGTATCGATTATCTCGACCGACTGAGCATGTAAACGAACCGTATTACAAAAAACCGACTCCTACATATAAACACTCACTCAACTTCTTAAAGTACACACTTTCTGTTCTCTCTAAAGCAGCCCCTCGCTCGAGTTATTCCCACCTGTGTCCACGTTCTTGCTGTGAGCCGTGTCTTACCTGTGCGGACTTCCGTTAACTCGCTCCTTTACCGAAGCCTCGAGACACCTGACACGTCCTGCTGTCGCTGCGTCACCGCCCGGTGTGAACAGCAGCCAGAGGTGGGGTGAACGCAAAGGTGTCATGGGAGTGGAAGAGCCAGGTCACGTGATTTCGTACACCAATGACCTTGGGTATTGCATTACCCCTACCTGGTGCGTTTACGTGTGTGTGTGTGTGTGTGTGTGTGTGTGTGTGTGTGTGTGTGTGTGTGTGTGTGGTCGCACTTGCATACCACCCACCAGAAGAATTCCTGAGAACAAGAGGACGTACTGCCTCTCATGCTTCAAGCTCACGGAGAGAAACGAAACGAAAGAGAGAAAGAAAGCAAACAGACATGTTAGACAACTCAGGTTTAGAGTTCGCGGGAAAGGCTGATTAATGCTCCAGGGAACTGACAGTGCAGTGCTAGACCACAGACTTGACTGAGTTTGATTGAGCACTGCTTTTACTTACTCAGGATAAATGACAAGTTCACCCCAAAAAGTAAAAATTAATTCATTATCTACTCGCCTTCTCCCCCAGAAGTACATGAAATGGCCCCACAAGGCTCGCCCGACATAATCTATGTCATTGGAAATCCTGAATTCATTTGCAATTGTGTTTTTATTTTTTTTTTTTTATTGTTTTAATACCCCCTTTTAAGCCAAAATCTTTACTGTAGTTGTTAAGCTTATAGCATAAAGTGGGTGCACCAGTTCGACCGCGCACCAATGGTTATGAATATTGTCTTCTCAATTCAATTTGGGATCTCTGGTATTGAGGAGCCTTTTTCTTTTTTTTCTTTTCTTTTTTTTTCAGTCGTTTTATGTTTTAAAACAAGTCCCCATCTATTTTAGTTGTTCAGGAGAATACTGCAACTCTGCTTTACTGTGAAACTCCAGAAATGTTTTGTGGCCTTCAAAACCTTACCCGACTTTTCATCGGCATGGGAGTGGGTAGATAACTGAACTTTCATTTTTGAGTGAAGTTATCCTTTAAGTTAAAAGATTATTAGAAATTGCCTTATTCAATATAATGATAAAAACAATGCTTAGATTAAAATAGACTACATTAGCCCTTATTGTCCCCCTGAGGAGAAATGTGTCACGAGGACAGTCAACCCATGACCTTCCTTGATGCTCCAGTTCTGGCAACATGCAGTCTGCTCAAGAGTCCTTGAGCAAGAATCCTTGAAACCTTCATCCCCAGGGCTGTTACGGTGAAGCAGACTGATCACTTGGCTTC
This sequence comes from Diplodus puntazzo, assembly GCA_963678695.2. Lineage (NCBI taxonomy): Eukaryota > Metazoa > Chordata > Actinopteri > Spariformes > Sparidae > Diplodus > Diplodus puntazzo. The sequence goes on along the minus strand of OZ023157.1, from coordinate 20,819,465 downwards.
AGCCAAGTCAGTGAAAGAGTGGTTTAATAACACTAAGTTTTTTAATTCAAGGTTTCACTGATACCGTATAACCCAGCCAACCACCAGAACACTCATCTGTCCAGTTTTCTCCACCTGATGAAACAAAACACTGTTTCACACCTTAACTTTGAGAAAAGGGGAATAAACACATTTCCTTTTACCTTAAGATTCATTTGAGTTCTATGATTTTCAGACTCATCAAAATATCATGATGATGTGTTCACTTTATTCTTGACACAATTTTAACGGCATTTAGCACCACATATGACCCAATATAGACTTGTCAGCTAATGTATTTATTTTAAGGACATCACACACAAATGAAATACGGGATATAGACTGAAGATGTCCAACTCAGAATGAGATAATATCTTCTCTCATTGACCAGATATGAATCAGTGTTTGTTGCCTCTTTTCTTGTTCCTAAAAATGCTGTTAAATCATGCAACGCAAATGAGCCAGTGAGAACAGTGTGCTGAAATATAAACCAATGGAGGGTCTCCATGTTGAAATGCTGTCATGTAAAGTCTGATAGATGACTCATGAGTCCAGATCTCATGTGACCTCTTACTGGACAGACCCTATAGAGTGTTTATTCTGTAGAGAATAGTGGACTCTTTTTAGTCACAGACACAATTTAATGTCAGGTAACGCATAAAGAAGACAAAGTCAATTACATTGTAAAGGATATGAGCTACAAAGTGATGTCCCTGAATGGGTATGAAGAACGGAACAGTTCAGTAATCACACAAATAAAAATTTCACCAAATGCAATATACTGTATATTACACAGTGCCAGAGGAAGTATTGTGACCCTCTGCTAAAGTAGGAGTATTAAAGATGCACCATAGTTTTGGAAAAGTAATTCAAACTCAGATGTAATATATACACTATGAATAAGGTAATAATACAAACTCAGAATAATTATTTTTTCCCATAAGTGAATAAATAAGCTGATCTAGGAGGAAAATAAGGTCCCAAGAACCCAGAACTTTTTTTTCGCACAGAAAATATTGCAGAAAAAGATGCTTTGGGTAGTTTATAATGACTAAATTTCCAGTGAGATTTACTGTTTGAGTCCACTCATGTCATTTGGAAAACAAGGTTTATTGTTTACCTGTAAACTATCCTGCCTACATTATGTATGTGTTTGGTAACCAGCTCATTGCATAAAAAGGCATGTTTATGTTTATACTCTGTAAGAATATTGACCAATATATCAACATCAGAATTATTTTACCCCTAAATAATGTCCTCTGCCCCAAAAATCAAGAATCGGTGGGGCTTGAGGGCAACATTTCCCGCTGAGATTCAGAAGAGGCTAAAATGAGGCGTGACAAGAAAAGACTCCAGTGAAGTACCTCAGATTTAAAGTAGGCATACAGTACATGAGTACTGATTATTTTTTCCAAATCCCATTCAAAGACAGTGTTCCTAGTTTAGTTCCATGCAAGCACAAAACACGAAGGAGCAAAGTGCCTCAAAACAAATCAATCCTGACACAATAAACGATGACGCCACCGCCTGTTAAATGGCAGCTGGGGAGGCGCTATCTTACATCATTAATTGCTCTAGAAGAATAAAACATTTATTGACTAAAGTAATAGCGCTCATATATTAATTATAATTATTATTATTACTATTACGTGTTTGGCCTGAGGGGCAGTTCGGACAGGACAGAGGGACATCGGATTGAGCCACTCAAGCCACAGATATCTGTGGAAAGCTCGTCCCTGTTTTCAGTCATTTTAGTGTCCACTCCTTCTTTTCATCTGCGTCTTTTCAGTCGTCGTCTGAATCCGCTACAAACTGAGAGAGGGGCACATCCAACACAACAACATACGTCGATGTAACAGTCTGGAGGCGTGAAATGTCCACGACGGTATATAAAAAAATAATGGATTAAGACACAGATTTTGCTCGCACTTTTGAGGCAAAGCTCTCTGTTCCCGGGGAGCTGGGAGAAGAAGATGCCCCTTTTCTCTTCGCTTGAGGAGGCTGTGCTGCTGCTGTGTGGGGGAGTGGGTTACATCCTGTGGCGTTTCCTGTGTTTGTAAACTAGACGGTCTTGAAAACGACGGGCGAGTGAAGCTCAAAGGTAGATAAATATCTTGTGATTTTTCTTCGATGCTCGGTGCCTTTCGACTGTGCATTTAGTGCCCTGCGGTTTCGTGTGTATATATGCATGCTCGGAAATGGCAGCAGCAGGATTTTCCCTAATATTACAGCGTCAATGTTAGCCATTGCTAGCCGGCTAACAAACGTTAGCTTAATCATCGAGAGGGGGAGGCACTCGCAGCGACGGCCATCACGAATGTCTTTATCGCTCAATCTTGTCTTGAGCGAGTAACGTTAGAGCTTGTGTCTTATGGCGTTATCATGGTGGATACGTTCATTGGTCCAGTCTGCGAGATAGATACCCTCTTAAAGCTACTGTATCGAACTGATAACCAGGTGGGCTGAAAAATGTTCAATTACTATCATTTCAGTGGGCGAGGGCGCCAGCGAGCGGCTAGCTGCTGGTTAGCTGCTGGCTAGCTGATGTTAGCCAGCTTGTACAACATCAGCAAAACTAACGTTAGGTTGGGTGGTAGTGCGAAGGCCAACTCAGTCAGTGCAGAGAAAACACATATTTATTTTCCGAACTACATTATGTTCGAGTTGTGGCATTTACGCTTGTGGCTACTAACACAAAGGCAGCCTAAAAAGTAACTCTACGACGCGGCGCTGTAACGTTAGTCTTTTATTTAGCATTAGCCAACGATTTACGCTAGCTGTCTGTATTCCTAGCAACGTTAGCTAGCCACCAACGCCAATGGCGAAAGCACCGTAGCGTTAAAGCATATATCTGAATCCATCTGGCCACCGTTGAGCTTTATTATGCCACGCAAGCGTTATGATTTACTTGTGCCACAGTTGGAAATAAGGAGCAAAAAACTAACACTGCACACGCAATGTTTCTTCAGGTAAAATCATGGCCTCCTCGTAATCTAACTGTTACTTGGTAAGTGGCATGTCAGAATGGAAAAAAACGTACGATTTAGTAGTGAAAAACATTAGCATGACTGGAGAGCTTTAGTTTACTGAAATATATTTAGCAGCATGAGTTTTACAGCCCAGTTGGTAACTGGTAGCGTTTGCATCCCCCCTCAAAAGTACGTGTAGAAATACAACCACGTACTAACAATATTTTCGACATTTGTTAAAAAGAAGATTGATATGTGGGGAATTTAAATTGTTTTTCAAATTCAATTTTAGAGGTTGTACCAGGGGAAAGTATTTTTTAAAATCTGAAATGTGGGTTTTCTTTAACTGATGAAAACAACAGTCAGACTGGCAGCCTAAACTAATTAACCCTGCTCCCTCCTCATTGTTTATTCTTTCACACTTCATTTACTGGTTCTTTCTGTATGTTCTTGACCATTTTCTATTCTTATGAATTCATGTAATCTAGATTCGTCTTTATACTACAAAACCCATTGCCCTATTACAGTTAAAATCCAATTCACTGCAATTGAGACATTTGAATCAATCATTTCTTACATGTTGGTGTGGTTATTTGTGTATATATGAGCTTTTATTTATTTAATAGCAGCATGCAAAGTACTAAAAGCTGCTTACTCTTGAACTATTTTGAGTTTTTGTTTAGGTTGACACTATTCGTTTACACCTAGATATAAAATAAAAAGGATCTGGCTTTTGCTGTACAACAGTTGTTTTGTTTTTAAAAAAACATTTATGTTGTTCTGTATTTTATTAAGCTATTATCTAATGTTATACATTGATAACTGGTTTTGAATCCAAATGGGTGCAAGATTTAAAAGAAGAAATGTGCTTTTGATAACTTATTAATTCCTAAAAGCAAAGTTTGATTGTACTTCCTTGTGCTTTAGAGGTTATGCATTCAGCAAGTAGGTGTAACCACTTTAATCCATAAGTGATGTCAACAAAACACAGTAGTGATAGAGCAAAATGTAATCACTGCGCAAACAATCTCATACATCCCTGAAACACAGTGTAAGACAGTCGCAATGCCCTCAAATCAGTTGTCGCTAACACATTCAACTTGTGAATGGTATAAAAGTGTAGGTTTTTTTTATAAGATAAAAAAAATACCTGGTCATTTACAGCAGCCTAACATCACTTCAAAAACAGCATTTAAAGTTTGCATGTCTACAAGTCACAAATCAGATCAAATTGTTGTTGTGCAGACCAAGAAATATATAGCAGATTTCCCCCTGAATGTCTTAAAGATTTGAGAAAGCCAGACAAGTTGACTTGAATTACCCTCCAGTCCAGTGTAATCAACATCGGCTAGAGAGGCAGGAAAATGTTATTCCTGTTGCTTTGAAGAAAGACCTTCAGTGGTTTTTATTCTTTACTCTCTCTGTGTGTCACCGCAGTAAAATAGGTTGAATGTTAAAGGTCTACCACAAACCACAGCTTGGCTTTGGGATGTTGCGACCAAAGTCAGCCAAGGGGGCTCCAAAAAAACCCCAAACTTTGCTATAAGTGAAACATACAATATGTTGAATAGAGTTTTTGGCCAAAACTAGTAAACTCTGTTTATAGTCATTTTTTTAAAACGGTAAGTATACTGACTAATGTCCATAAATAAGAATAAAGCCAAATCTATTAACATAGTTTATTTGTACAATTGAAAAATATTTGTCATATTGTGTAATGACCATCTAACTGGACTTAGTGGAATATGTAATTATAAACAGAGGGGTGATGCAGTAATTTAATGTTTGTGTCTGTTTCATCCACATCCTCCTCTTCCTCAGTTTTAATGCTAGATGAGTGAGGTGGGTGTGGCTTCCCACCAGCCCGACCATCCTGACTGACGGATCTCTGGATGACCTTGTCCCCACCCCTGTCCCTGCGCTCACATACACCACAGCAATGTCACATCTGCCCAGCAGCTCAGTCCGCGACCATATGAAATGGGTTTGTTTTGAGAACACCAAAGTGGTTACAAATAACTTTTACTTGAATACTTGTGTCACTCAGGATGTTGTCGTTGATGACTAGCTTGGCAAATGCCATGTGACTGGCACGATTGTGTGGGATGCAGATCATTTTAAATTGTTATGAAAAATTTCCAAATGGTTTTTAAAAAGTTGCTTTTCTTTCTTTTTCTTCGCAGGCGGGGCTGCTTGGCTGCGAGGCAGTCCTCTCAAGTATGGCCCTGATGCAGGCCAGCTCCATGGCCGCTCCGCCCAAAAAGATGATGGCTCCACTTGGCCATGCACCACCGCAGCGAGAGGGACCTGACCGTGGTCCCCAGAGCCACATGATCCTCCCATCTGGAATGAGCTGTCCCCCCCTGGTTAGGACCCACTTGGGAAATTCAGTGTGGAAATTGGGCTGTTACATGCTATGCTTTTATTATTGTGGAGGGTGTGAACCAATTGGCTTTATGGAATTGTAACTCTTACTGTGGGAGGATTTTCCCTCAAAATGCACTCTTTCTGATTTATTCTATTTTAAAACAACCCCCACTTCTTGTTTTAGTGTGGTTTAAACTTATAGATGGGAATATGAGCTAATGGTATTCATGCTTTATGGGTAGAAATCTCATTGACATAACTACTGCCGAATTATATGCAAAGGCGAAAGGATACAGTTTCAAAGGCTACATGTATTCCATTGGCCTTTGACAGTTTTCTTTTCTATTCAAATGTATATTTGTTTCAGATGGACAAAACTTTGCCTTAACAAGCACAGTATTTCTCCTCAATAAGGAATTATTCAAACTGTTTTGGTTTCGTGTTGGTTTTATTAAAATTTAATTTGGAAGCCTGCACTATTTAACACTGGCTTCTTCTGTCTGATGCAAAAAACATTTACATAAATAATATCGCTCCACATTTATCACTACTTTTGAGTTCTGTTCAGATATTCTGTTTTTAGTTTTAAAGCAAACAGGTTTAAAATTAGGAAATAATTGACTTTTTCTGCCTCTGTAGCTTATCCGGAAGGAAGGTGAATTCCAAGCTCCCCGCCTGCTGGACGAGAAGGAGATGAGGGCCAACGAGGACATGCAGCAGAAAAAAAAGAACAGGAAATCAGTTACGCCCTGTAAAGTGAGAGAACAAGAGGGAAGGGGTGGGAAGGTCAGTGGCTGTGGTTGCTAAATAGGGAATGGTCTGTGCGTGTTTATTTTTTTCTCATTACATAAAATTTGCCGTTAGCAGCTTCCACACCTTTTTGTTTAAGCATTTAACTTTACTCAAGCCTTCATGTGTGCATGTGTGGTTCGTGTGTCTGTGTGGGGGTGGGGGGAGGAGTTCAGGGAAGATGTGGAGGGGGTGGAGGATCTCTAGAGAGGAAAGAGGGGGAGGGGAGCAGAGCGAAGCGGAGCACAATAACTGCAGTTGTGTGCATAACAGGGGGAGCAGTAACATGAGGGCATTAGGCCATTGGAAGGGACTGTGGGGTATTTCTCAATTCACATGTTAATTACAAGTAGTAAAAACAACAAAACATCGTTTCAGTTTTAGGTAGGGAGAACATTAAAAGTGCAGACGAAAATTAGAAATATGTGAAATGTCAGAGGTGTAATATCAATCACATGCCTTCAATTTACTGACATTTTCACATGAGTTTTAGATTTTCTTCAGGTTCTGAGCAGTAGTGGGTGGGTGTATATGTATGATTGTGCTGTTATGTTTGTGGTAAAATGTAGTGTATCTCAGTTTAGTTCATAGGGGGGGACTGTTGAGCAGGGATTTGAAACAAACATTGAACCATTATTCTTTACTGTCCTCATTAGGGCACAGGAGATGAGAATGGTCCGTCGTCCAAAGTGCAGAAAAACTTTATTTGTGATCACTGTTACGGCGCATTTAGGAGTGGATACCACCTGAAGAGACATATCCTCATTCATACAGGTATGGGTCATGCTTGGAACAACTTAACAGTTAAGCCAAAACAACTTTTAATGCCTGATTACATGAATCATTTGTTGAAAGAGGCCCTGAAAGCTTGAGTTGGACTGAATATAGGAGTGTGCAGCAACTGTAAGGTTTTGCAATGGCCCGCTTAAAAGCCTTGTTTGGTAATAGCTTTTGCCTCACAGCTAATTGGTGGTATCTGTGGGGACTTTAACTAAAACTGGTGCTCTTCGGTTTAGGGGAGAAGCCGTATGCTTGTGCCGTATGTGACATGAGGTTTATTCAGCGTTACCACCTGGAGAGACACAGCCTCATTCACACGGGTATGCGTCCTTCAACCGTACCCATATTACATAAATTGGACTACATCTGTAGTCTGTCACTTGAATCAATGGACAGATGCTCAGGGTTCATTTTGTCTGTGGACAGTAATTTCCAACAAAGCCACCCCCAAAAATCTGTTCAGATTGGTCCCCCAACACCATGAAAATTTTACAGAAGGCGATATCATACAGTGTGGTCAAATGGTCCCGAGTCCACTATTAAAAACTGTTGTAACATTCATGCTAAAATATATATATATTTTTTTCTTGAAGTTTTTTAATGGTCATTTCCCTTGATCATAGCTTTACGTTTTGACCAGCATCAGTTGTAGAATTGTTGAAGGATTTGAGAATCCGTGTCTCCAGAATGTTAGGTAGGGTGAGCTCTGGTGCCTGTCATGAACTTGTCTTGCAAATCGAAACTTTCATTCGTCTGTAAAAACAACTTTCTTCCTGTGTTCGACTGTGATACTTCGATATGTTTTGCCCTGGCCCCCTTTCTGTCCATCCTTTTGACTTGTAGGAAGGTCTTTTGTTCATTTTAGTTTGTGCTCGTGGAAATGCTGTTGGGTCCTTCTGATGTGTCAGCTTGATACACTAGTCTTTACATGTGGGCTTATCCATTGTTGCTTCTGTTTGTGCACCAAACAAACCACAGCACTTTGATTTGCACTTCCATTACCAGTCTAAAAGCGCTAAATTGACCTCTTCTCAGTCGGATTTCGTCATCCTGTCCTCAAGCAATAAGCGGTAGATGCCAAGCAAAATTGTAACAATAGCCTGAAAAACCTGTGATGATAAGTAGCTGGCTCCCAAAACCTGTTGCAGAGTGCCACAGTGAATGAAGATGCTATTAAATGTCATTAACGCAAGACTAGCATGTCATCAGTTAAAAGACACAGGTAGCCCTGTTGTAATGGAGATGCAAATCCCTGCTGTGCTTGGCTGCTGTTCTCAGTCAAACTAAGTCAAGCCAAGAGCTAATGATGTGGTCACCTTAAAGATTAACCACCCCCAGACTAATAAACCTGTGTGTTTTGCCGTCTAGCAGTTGCTGCATGCTCTGTAAACATTGTGCAGTACAACGCTTCACAATGTACTATTGGGCAGTGATATGTCACAGCTGGTTCTGGTCACAAGTGCAACAGACCACATCTGACCACCCACACTGCTCCACCATCTGACAAGCACTTGTTTTGAAGCATGCAGGCCACTTTATTCTAACAGTCTGCCATGTCTGGATGATTTGACCTCAGAAAATCACTCAGAATGGACCTGTAGAACTCTTGCTTTAAAAGCACATTTATGTTGGGGAAATCTTTTACTAAAGAGAACAACTCGGCTCCACATAATTGGGACCTCAATGATAACAGACCATTTGAGAGTATGTTAAAGTGAGAAACTCTGCATTAAAGCACCAGCAATAATGACACATGAGCAAGCATATTCTTTAAAAGATCACAATAATTGTCACCATTTATTGCAAAGGATACCTGTGCTGCTTATTGAAATGGTCAAGTTATGTGACTTTTCAAGTCATCAGTTATATGCTTCGCTTAATGATGATAACAAACACATCTGTAAACAAGACTTTTTGATAGTGGACTCGAACTCGGACCCCAGTGTATGTATCTGAAAGCCTCCAAGCACAGGCCGCAAAAAACATGCAAGATTTATTTTTATCATTTGTTATGTAATTATTACTTTATCAGTGAAAATAACTGCATGGACATCAAAGGACTATGTTCTTAAATGTTACATTAAATGAACATTAGGACTTGATAACATTTGCATAGTGTCAGTATTTACATTGCACCCTTTTACACAATTCTTTGTTTTTCATTGTTTAAGAAGTATGCTGTGGGTAAGTCAACTTCCAATCTAATCACTTTTCAGTCATTGACTACAGCCCCAGTATTCACCAAAGGAAATGCATTAATACTAAACTAATGTTGACCAAATCTACCCAACTCAGTTGGCATGGGTAATGTATATAAAATATATAATTTTATTCCAATATCCCAGTGGCTTGAGAAAGCAGTAGTTCTTTGTAAAAACACTGCATCTGTTCTTTGTGTTCTCCACATGATGAATTTTGTGATTTAAATTTTTTTTTTCTCTATCCACATTTTCACCTATCTGATAGGCTGAATAGCTAATAATGTTATGCTCTGTGTGTGTAGGGGTGAAGCCGTACGCTTGTTCCATGTGTGACATGAGGTTTTTCCAGCGTTACCACCTGGAGAGACACAGACTCACTCATACGGGTATGCGTCCATTTACCGTACCCAGTTCAAGTTAAGAAACTTTATTTGATCAGGTAGTCTCACTGACACCAAGAGTTCAAGAGAGGGTTGAAATCAAAAACATGCACAGTATGAAGAAACAAATAAATGGCAATCAAGCAAACATGCACGCCCAAAACAACCATGTATCTAAAAAAAAAATCTTGAAAAAATCAATTAGTCACCCTTTAGTGTTGGACTTATTGCTGACCTTATCAAGTATGAAACTGAATTTTTAAATTGTCTTGTAGTATTTAATTTTTGCAAATCATAAAATTATAATCAGGGGTTTTAACTGTTAGATGTGTTCAGAATGTACTGAAACCCACCAGTGACTGATGTGTTTAAATTTAAATAAAATAAAATAAAAATAAAACAGCTTCACCTGACCAAAGTGCTATACAAAGCCAAAATGTCAGCACAAAGAATCAAAGATCAACACAATAACTATACAAAGCCCAGAACCCCCCAAATAGTAAAGAAGCAGCTTTTGGAGATGAGGAGGGCTCAAACGCTAATATGTAAAAGTAGATTTTGAGTCAGACTTGAACGTTGATGTTTAGCTGTCGGAGTTTATATGTGAAAGTAGTGCATTATTTTTAACATTTATTTCTTACCCCTGACAATGTACACCTATTAAAATACAAGTTGCACACTTGGATCTAAAAAAAAACACATTATTCTAATGTGCTTTTTAACTACATGAAAGTTAACACCTGCTATGAACTAAAATAGCTCCTGTGGACCCCTCAAAGTGTATTATCCCTCTTGTACCATTGCTGTTCAACAGTAGTTACTCTTAATTTATTTTTACAATGTCTTTGCTATTCTCTGAAGATATTGTCACTGGGGCTTTATCATCTTAGCAGAGCTAAAGTGAGAAAACTGTCTTTTCGCTATGACACATTATATTACACATTAGTTCTATATTTTTCGCGTATGTAGCATGTAATTTCACAGATAAAATCGTGCATGGCTTATTCAGCCATACTGAAGTAGCTGATAAGCCTGGGCCATGGTATATTATGGGAACAGTCCTTTGATGTCCACACCTATTATACATGCATATTAGTGGCTGCACAGCTCATGTTTCTTAGCTGTAATTGTCTGGCTTTTTAAATCAATATAAATGTTTTATATTTGCACAGTTGCTCATGCAGGTACTTCTGCTGTGAGTTTATGGCGGAGATCAGATTGGAAGCTTTTCAAAGTTGAGACACATCACTGGAGTGCTAGTAACAAGCACATTTGTACACTTAAAAGTAAAACACACCATGCTGCCATAAAATGAACCAATGCGCTCTATACAGAACTAAACCAATTTTGACATGCCTTAAGTTGCAACGCACACTCAACAAAATCCTAAAACATGTTGTCGACACTCATAGAAGTGAACAGTGGAGACGTTTGCTAACGTTATAGTTGGCCAGTGTGATCACCGTCTTAGACGTTTCTTTGCTATCTTGCTGCTGACATGTACAGCATGTCTTGTTTAAAACCTGCTTGGCTCACGGTATATCATGTCGCTGCTTTTGTTTCACGATGTCCTATAGCTACAGATTATTTGAAAATGAATGCTCCCCATAACTGAAGACACCCTTACTAATTAGAAATAAAACAGTTCACCCCTTCGCATGAAGCTTGACTGGAATGTATTATGTCTGCTAGGTCCAAGTGATTTAATGCCTGTGAATGATGCTTTCCTTTGATGCTGAAGGAACGTCGTAGCTAATATGTTGATACTTTGTGTATGTAGGGGTGAAGCCGTACGCTTGCTCCATGTGTGACATGAGGTTCTTCCAACGTTACCATCTGGCAAGACACAGCCTCACTCATACTGGTATGCGTCTGCTTACCCTAGCTCATTGGGTAGTGGTGATTTAGTGCCTTAACTTTTCAACTGACAGCAGTGTAAACAAAGGTGTAGCCTGTCTAAAATGACCACCAGCTTCAAATATTCTTATATTCAGAAACATAAAGATGTATCCAGACATGTATTAGGTTAGTTAAGTACAAAAACTTACAATTTTTGTCTCTGAATGTAAATACATACACATATATATTGGGGGACCTGAATGTACACAACTTCAGCTTTTCCCCTGTAGAATGCTCTGTTTTTCTGCAATCATTTCCTTGTAACGTCTAATTTGGCAAGATACATTTTCTTTGACCCACTCATGGTAACAATACACTTAACCATGTACTGTAAACAAGCACTTGTTTCTCAAGCTGATGGCATATTGTGTAGAGGCAAAAGAAGAGCTATTCTAAGGGAAGAGTTGATGGTTATGTGTTGACGCTTATCTTTCTGTTTCTAGCTTTATATTTATATACTTTTTATGTGTGTAGGGGTGAAGCCATACGCTTGCTCCATGTGTGACATGAGATTTTTCCAACGCTACCACTTGGCAAGACACAGCCTCACTCACACGGGTATGGGTTCACCCTTTTTTGCTACTTTTAGACCCAAATACCCAGTTTGATGACGTTTCCAATGTTTATAGAATTAGTTTTTGTCAGGTTTTTAAAAAAATATTCATAACAGGCATCAAGCAGATTCAACTGTTAGGGTATGTTGGAGTGTCTTTCAGTTTTTCCTGTAAACCCCTAAGTCAGTATTTTGGACAGCATTTCTCAGGTTACCTCCATTGGCATTTCAATGCAGCCCTGTAAATTACACCTTGTTGCTTAGACCTTTGCAATACATGTTGGCATTAAAAAGTTCCACTAAAACATGTTACTTTTAGGTCCTTCAGGCATATTGACAGATTAGAACATGTAAACGAAATGCATTTAGTTTTTCGTCATACTGGTGCCATTGCTTTTAGCATGTCTGGATACATTACATAAGTGAGTGTGTCCTGTTCAGTTCATTGTGTTGTTTTTACAAAATATTTTGCTCTGTGTGTGCAGGGGTGAAGCCATATGCTTGCTCCATGTGTGACATGAGATTTTTCCAGAGATACCACCTGGCAAGACACACTCTCACCCATACGGGTATACATTTTATTTATCCCTCTCACTTGACAGTATCAGGGGTTGTAGATATTTGCCCTTTTGTGCCTACCTGTGAGAGTACATTGATACAAAGCAAACTAATTTGTCATACCCAGTTCATGCTCTTGATTTTGAAAGGTTTAAGATCGAGTAGATCTGTTTCTTTTAATGCTGTACTCAATTTATTTGATGCTTTTAGGGTTGACAGTACTCATTTTATGTGTTTTATGCTTCGCACTAGTTGGCCATGACTATACTATATACTTTGTAATGACATAACACTGACTGCTGTATGTAAAATGACATATAATGTGTACAAAGTTCATGAGAACATTTTCTAAAGTTTGGTACTGTGTGCGTTTAGGGGTGAAGCCATACGCTTGCTCCATGTGTGACATGAGGTTCTTCCAGCGTTACCATTTGGCAAGACACAGCCTCACTCATACTGGTATGCTTGAATTAATTGTTCCCCTTTCACTTTGAAACCTTTTATATAAGCAACCTACACATGATTTATATACAATACCATAACTATGCCTTTGTTGGTAAATTAATTTCCCCTTCAAAACATGTTTAATAGAATTTTTAGGCTTTGTTGGAAAACTGTCCACTGAAAAAGTGACTCTCTCTGTCAGTTTTTGTGAACATTTCAATGGTACTGTTGCATGTGTATTGTTGAGTACTGTATTACATATCAATTGAAAGGCACATTACACTGAAAAGGATTTAAATGCAGGCTTATGTAGTCTAGAATTTCAAGAAACCAAAACCTTAGTGGTGTATCTTAAACCTGGTTTATCTTAAAAAAAGCATTGAAATTAAATTAAAATGGGTTCCTGCCATCAACAGTTTGTCTGCAGGATGACTGAATATTACTCAAGCTGGTCAAAACTGCAGCATGTAAGCCATGTTTCTGCCTAATCAATGATGCACCTTTACTCTTGACATCAGGATCTTAGACTCTTTTTTGTGTAATGTCTCTAAAAGAAATTTGGTTGTCTTAGAGCATGCAATAATAAACAATGTGAAAGCATTTCATTATATCTTTTAAAATCTTGTGTTCATGAAGTTCATCTGTGTGTTGAAATACATCTAACATTATTGTGCTCTGTTTAGGGGTGAAGCCCTATGCTTGCACCATGTGTGACATGAGGTTTATACAACGTTATCAACTGGAGAGACACAGTCTAACTCATACGGGTACGTCCTCTTTTGTTTTTTTTACCCTTGATCCTCTCTTTCCTTGACTTCGGTCATGCATGCGCTCCTCATTAATGTTTACATGGCTGCTTCAAACTCGAGTTTGTATTGCTTTCTGTCACTGCTAATGTTTCATGTAGCATCTGCAAGGAGCTTCATAAGCACTTGCATAACAGTACTTCCACCAAAACTTTGTATATGAGATGACATGATGACCATGAGGCATAAATGCCAACACCACTCTTTTCAGTTTAATTCAGCCGTTTTGCTTATAACGGTCAAATTCTGGATGTTCGATGTGTTTTTAATGTGTAGATGCTTTATATTACAATGTTTCATTTTCTGATTTTTTTTTTGTTTGTTTTTGAATCAGCTTAGCTGTAACTAGAAATAATGATTTGACTCAGTAAAGCATAGAATCTATCTTGTGTAAAACAAAAGTGCAAAAATATGTTTTGTAGCACAAACATGAATCCTATTTTTGCCTAAATATAAACAAAAAAACAACCATATTCTCATAAATGCATGAAATGCATATAAAGTAGAAAAGTTTAAAGAGTCCATTTCTCCTTCATCTAAGACTGGGTAAAAGAAGGTGTTTACTGTGAAGCAGCTGCAGGCGTGATTGTGCCTGTGTACAGATTGGCTTTAGCTCCCATTATAAAGACTCCAGCTGTTATTATGCAACAATTGTGGAAATGATTAACAAATTCATAATGACGGAGTGTGTCTGGGTAATATGGCCAAGTGGAGGACAGACCTGTAGGTCAAGAAAAAAACAAACAATTTAGTGTCTCAGTTCATGTGAATGTGATTTTATACTTTAAATTTAGGTTAAAATTCACACAGAAGGTAACAAATACTGTAAAAATCAGACCATGCAAATTTGTAGCTGACTGCTCACACAGCTTAGTCATTGTGTCATTTCAAATTGAAGTAAAGGTGAGAAAATAACAATCCTCTGTTATGACTAGTTTACTTAATTGTCTATCATATCTAATACAGGTTTTCTGTAAAGTTATTGTTTATATTGTCAGTCTGCTTTTATATTACAGAGTTAATGGTTTATTTTTGCTAAAATCATAAGTTTGATTCTGTATAATGGTTTTCAGAGCTGTTACCTTTGATTAAAAATCAGTATTTAATTTAAATCACATGAGTAGCTCTGCAAGTGAATGTCCAATCTTAATGTTTTGTGCATAGTTGTTTGCCAACTGCCTAAAATTGTCTATTTACTGCATTCAGCGTTGCAAAAATTAAAGTATTTACGTTCACAATTTATTCCAGAAATCTGTATGCATTATGTTGAAATTATGTAAACACAACCACCTATTGGCATAGTGTGAAAAACTTTCTATTGTGCTAGTTGGAATGCCTCCACTAGGGACTCGGGTTGAGCCCTGTTTAATTGTCAAGTCAATCAATATGGTTTTTAGGTTTTGAAGATAAGTTAATTTTGCTTTCTACTCTTTAACCCTCAATTTTTCTGATTCGAACTTTGGCCGTAGACCTTTTAGCAGTTACATTTATTTTATTTTTTTTAAACAGAAGTGATTTTCAATTGGAGTGGCTGATTTCTGAAGCATGCTGGAATTTCCAGTGGAAACAAAGCGCTAATGAGTGCAACCAAACTTTACTAAGTAATTAGTAAAGTATAATGTTGATCATTTTTGGCAGTTGAGTGTTTTTATGCTAAAGTTGGTACTTTGTGTGCATAGGGGTGAAGCCGTACGCTTGCACCATGTGTGACAAGAGGTTTTTTCAGCGCTACCACCTGGCGAGACACAGCCTCACTCATATGGGTATGCGTCAGCCAATCATAACCCAGTAACAAGATTAGGATGCTGCAACATCTGTATGCTTGATCTAGTCTGAAATATCTGTATTTATACACAGTATTTAAGTGTAATAGCAAATAGATCATCAACCATCATTCCATGTGCTGTGTTGTGTAACTGGATTTTAGATTGAAACAAACATCTTATAATATCATATTGTGCCCTTGTAAGTGATTTTAGGGTATGTCATTGGTTATTAACCACCGATATCAATTTAGTCCAGATTTGAGTGCAGACATAGTAATTTTTTCTTTATGGCAGAGAGACCGAAATAATTCTCTTGATCCTCTGCATTTAGGTGTGAAACCTTATGCTTGCACCATGTGTGACATGAAGTTTTTTCAGCGTTACCACCTGGCGAGACACAGCCTCACTCATACTGGTATGGGTCCGTGCACCGTGCCCATGACATTCAGTATTAGAGATCAGTGTGCACATTTATATGCCTGTTACATTTGAGGAAATATCAGAGTAGTAGAAAGTTTCAACAAGGTTGTGTAGTCTGTTGATGTTAGCCTTAATCATTTGAGCAGGAAAACTGTAAATAATTTTGTTCTCTGTAATGTTTGTTGCTAACTACAACACAATGAAATGGATAAAGTCATCATGGAGAGAACATTTGAAAAAGGGAGATTGTGTGTTTTTGCATGAATTGGCAATTGTGTGGTTAATAACCAATAGCGTAGAATTTAAGTCCTAAATTATTAAAATGGAAAGTGAGGCAAAGTAATATAATATTGCTACTTTGCATTTAGGTGTGAAACCTTATGCTTGCACCATGTGTGACAAGAGGTTTTTTCAGCGCTACCACCTGGCGAGACACAGCCTCACTCATATGGGTATGCGTCCGCCCACCTTACCCATGTCACTGAGATCAGACTGTAATTGCATTAAGTTAGGTCCAGAGCCAGCCATTAGTGCTCTCTTGAATTGATCAGTAAAGTGATTTCTTGATCAAGTCTACCCTACATCTTGTGTGAAAATGCAACATTAAAGCAAGTCTTTATGTTTAAAGATATACAGGACTGCAACATCATCAGCTCATGTGATGTGTTAAGTTGTGGATTTGAAAATTGGTTGACACAGTTTGATGTATTCTTTATTGGGATTGGAGAAAAAACAGCCATTATAAACATGAATTTCTTGAAATGCAAATTTCAAATCAATAAAAAAAAAGCGGTTAACAACCCATCAATTCTGAATAGATCTTTAACGTATATTGCCTATTGATGGATTGTGAACACAAAATATACAAAGACTGAAAATAATACCATAATGCTCTGCGTTTAGGTGTGAAACCTTTTGCTTGTACCATGTGTGACATGAGGTTTGTTCAGCGTTACCACCTGGCGAGACACAGCCTCACTCATACGGGTATGCGTCAGTGCACCTGCCCTTCTCACATTTTGTAGGCCATTATAACATAATCTTTATTGTGCTAATATATGCAGCACAAACAGTTCCAACACAGATGTCTTATTTTTGAGTTAGCAAAATTAGTAGCCGTGTGTAAACCTTTCAAGTATTTGTGGCAAATTTCTGTAACCTTTACTCCAAGTAGGTTAATGCATTTCACTAAGAATGATAATGATTGATGCCCTCTAGGACACTAAGCTCAATTTTAAATGAAAATTTCGATAATAGAAATGTGGCAGTAACCAGTAGCACCGACACATTTGGCCTTCATCTTGTGCTATAAAACTCTACTGCATTTTTGATCATCATAGTTCTTAGAAAGTGCTTTTCAGAAAATCTTACTTCAGCAGCCCTTCTCTAATGGGCATGATAACTAGTGGTGAGATGATCGGTTCCTAAATTTGATTATCTTTACATTGAAAAGAAATACTTTGTCAGACATAGTTTTTAATCCTAGTTTAGACAATTGGCTTTTAATATAAGAAAAACAAAAGCAAGGGTTTTGATTGCATTGTTACTTAGAAGAATAATAATCATTTGATTGGTGACAGCTAAAACAATGTTTGGTTGTCTTTGCTGGCACCAACAAATGTTACATAAAGGACACATCTGACATATCTTTTTGCTGTGCATGAATTGGCAAATGTGTGGTTAATAATCACTAGCTCAGGCATGCATTTGTAAAGAATGGACATGGAGGTAAAGTAATATAATATTGCTACTTTGCATTTAGGTGTGAAACCTTATGCTTGCACCATGTGTGACAAGAGGTTTTTTCAACGCTACCACCTGGCGAGACACAGCCTCACTCATATGGGTATGCGTCCGCCCACCTTACCCTTGACACTGAGATCAGCCTTTACTTAGACATTATTTTGGCTACAGGATCTGCTAGTTGAGACAGTTATTGTTATTCTGTAAAAGGAACTAGCTGTACATTTGTCTTGAACAAGGCATTACGTATGTAAATGCAATATTAAAGTCTTTACATGTAAATGGATACAGGACTGTGACATCATCAGCTCATGTGATGTGTTAAGTTGTGGATCTGAAATTCTATCAACACAGTTGAATTTATTGTTTTTTGGATTTGGAGAAAAAAACTCCACATTCATCCTTTTTAGGAAGATTTAACATAGCGAGTGAAAAGTGGTTAACAACCCATCAATTGTGAAAAGATGTTAAAAGTACATTACTGATTGATGGATTGTGACAAAAAAATTCCAAATACCTGAAAATAATGTATTGATGCTCTGCGTTTAGGTGTGAAACCTTTTGCTTGTACCATGTGTGACATGAGGTTTGTTCAGCGTTACCACCTGGCGAGACACAGCCTCACTCATACGGGTATGGGTCCGTGCACCTGCCCTTCTCACATTATATGAGTTAGAGATTAGTTGCTGTTTTGTAAATTACTATAATTTATTCTTTAGCTCACACTTCTGTGAGAGTTGCCCTCCAGAATTGTTGGCAGATAGTATTAATCTCTTGAGTGCAGAGATTTGTTATAAACTGGATACCACACCCAAATGTGCCTATTCAGTCCAGTGAGAATTACTTCCCGCTCAAGAAAAGTTTTAAAATATAAAACCTTCATGGATCAAAAATTCTTGATAGATACCTTGTTTGTAGTTCAAGATGTACTATCAACAATCTCATAATGGCGCTGTCTGGGCAAAATACTTTTTGGGCTGTAGGGGAATTTGTGCTGCAATAACATGAGTGGCCACTAAGCAAAGTAGAAAGCAAGGCTGAGCAGCTGCGCTGTATCCACTTCTAAATAATACGTTTATGCTTGCGTGTTGACCACTCCCTGTTAGGCTAATACTTGGCAGGCGTGCAAGCCAGAGACACAAAAAAAACATTTTAGAATTCTTTTTTTTGTCTAAATGTAAAAGAAAATTCATGAAAGAAAACCAATATTTTGTGATTATGCACACGGAAATTAGCTATAAAATGTGTTCTCAGATGTCAGTAAGAATAACTGAAAAATACTAAACAAATCCATTGTTCTTCTAAATATGAAATAAGAATAGGTTCTTGAAACCCAACATGTTTGTAAGGACTTGTTTTGAGAGATCGACACAGAACTCATCTGCTAATTCTGCCAGGACTGTCCTCACATTGCATCTATGATAGCATTCATTACACTTGACAAATTGCCTCTTACAACATCTTTATATTTCTTAAGCATTTTGAGCAAAAAAAAACATGTAACATTAAAAACAGATGATGCTTCTGTTTAATATTCAGTAATATCAGGTTCAAGAATGTCAAAAAAGAATTTAAAAAATGAAATGAAAATTGATTTTTGTCAATATCTTTGTGATGTTAATATAGGCATACAAGATGGAAGGTGTGAGTATGGTGATGTTGTGTTAAGTGAGGATGTTACTGATATTTATCAGTCAAAACCAATAGTATTAAATGTTAATCTCACACAGGGCATATGACAGATCTTGGTGCTTTTGCTCTGAAACCAGACATGTTTAGCTCCACATATTGTTAAATTTTGACTGAACTTCATTCACATTAAAACTTGTGGTCTTAGTTGCATGACTGAACATTTCAACATATTGTCTTAAAAAGGATAAACACATTACACACTATTATCTCTGCAAGTGTTTTAGTCCTAGTGTCAGCTTGAAAGTTGTATTTCATGTTCTTGTGGGTGGTAGGGCTAATATATTGCTCTGTGTGTGTAGGGGTGAAGCCGTATGCTTGTTCCATGTGTGACATGAGGTTTATTCAGCGTAACCACCTGGAGAGACACAGCCTCACTCATACGGGTATGCGTTCCTTTACCGTACCCTCATTACTGAGAAAGGCTATGAGCTTGCAACAGAACGGGGTCACAACAAACTCGAGTTTGGATTGTCAAGTCATTTGATGGGATGTTGAACCAGCCTCAAAATACTTGCCCCAGTTTTTTTGGGGCCACTATGTTGCGTAGATCTGGGCCACGAAAACAAGAAATTCCACTCTGATCTACACATAATGAGTTGATGACGAGGCCTTTCTAGATGATTAATTGTCAGATGCTGAAACTAAACTGATGATTGATTTACTGACAGGGCAGTTTGTT
Organism: Diplodus puntazzo; assembly: GCA_963678695.2. Lineage (NCBI taxonomy): Eukaryota > Metazoa > Chordata > Actinopteri > Spariformes > Sparidae > Diplodus > Diplodus puntazzo. Next base: position 20,799,401 of record OZ023157.1, on the reverse strand, counting down.
TTCCAACTTTTTGTTAGTGTTGGAAATATAGTTTGCAAATGAAGATTAGTAAGTGCACGCTGTTTGTTAGTACGAGACGCTAAAATTGATGCATTGACTGTGTATTTGTGTGCTCTTTTAGGAGAGAAGCCATTTGCTTGTGACATGTGTGATATGAGGTTTATCCAGCGCTACCACCTTGAGAGACACAAGCGTGTCCATAGTGGGGAGAAGCCTTACCAGTGTGAACGGTGCCAGCAGGTATGTACAAAGCAAAGGCATGGTGGTAATAAATAGTAGGACCAGGCAACTAAAACAAATATGACAGTATTTTTGACCAAATACCTCTACCAATACTGTGATTGTAATGTTACAAGGATGATTATTGGTACTGTCACAAAATAATGACTCTGTGAAGTTTTTGGTAAATAATCACCAGTAGTGTGGGTAGAGGCGACAAATAAAATGAGTAGATCAGGCTGGTAAGTTCAGAAAATTACAACACTTTATTGTATTGTAGCCTTCAAAACCAGGAAAGACAACACTTTACTATACCACGATATAAGGATGTCCAAAATCTAAGACTATATAAAGTCTCTTATCAGGATATAATGTTGATATATTGTCGAGGCAATTTTAAATTAACTCTGTGACTGTCGATGTGAAATATGATGCTTTCTTAATGTTTGAAAATGGACTTGTTTGTCGTTGTTTCTTTGCCTTTACAACCAATAAAATGTAATTACCTCCATATTTACTTGTATTTTAAACCATGTCCAATTTGTGTGTTCTGAAGAACTTTTCAAGGACAGACCGGCTGTTACGGCATCGGCGGTTGTGCCAGGGTCGCAGCGTAGCCAAAGTAGAGAACCAGCCATGCTGCGAACCACGCCCATACCCCCAAGAACCCCCACCCGCACCCCCAACCTGGAGTCCCCTTCATCCCCCTCCAGGTCGACTGGCGGTCTGACATTCCACCTCCCCTATATCCACCACACCGCCAGAGACGGGACAAGCCACAGGGTTTCTTCTTCTTCTCAGCTCTGTGCTGAGTGACGCCACACTCTAGCACAGGCTGACATTGCAGCTCCAGTCTTGGGGATTACTAATGACAGAGGGACATTTGTGTTTTTGTTTTGTTGACTTTATACTGTGTTTCCTTTCCTCCCCCCGTTTTTTTAAAGACGAGACTTTTCTGTGATGAACAGTGGTCCTGTTTTGTACTTAATCTATTTGATTTTTGCAAAAAAAAAAAAAAAAAAGAAGTTTTTATTGTTGTTCAAATATATCTGCATTTTGGTGGTACTCGGGTAGGGCAGTGGGTATTGTTTATCCTGATGTGTTAGCAACAAAATGGGATAAAGTGGTGAGGAAACATATTTGAGCCTCTTTCAAATTTTTTTCTTATGTGGCCCATTTTGCTTTAATTGTATTATCACTTCGGTCAGAATTGGTAAAACTGAACTGTCCTTCCAGGTAAAGCAGGAAGACCACTCGGTTGTCATATAGAGCAGATCTAACATAGTGTTAAATATTTCACTACAAGCGGTATCTGATCTAAATATGACTCAAACAATAGGTATTTCCTGACTTCAACAACTTGGGAGGTTCAGTTTTGATCATTATTTTGTGTAAATAATTTTAAATGTTTATTATGATTTCACTATGGGACTTCAGTAGTGTTTTTAATGCACAAAATGGGCCAGAAAGAAACTGAAAATTAGAAACTGGTTCCAATATGGTTTCAGTGAAATCCTGGGGAAAAATTTGTAACTTGAGTGTGTCTATTAAAGTAATATCAGATAGTGTTGATAAGTGGATGATGACAGGGCAACCTGCAGTTGACTGGCACTGTCACACATGAAGAGTCCCAGGAGTATCACCTGGTCATCTCATGGTCCGTGACATGCTGGTGACTCAGGAAATGGCAGCCATAGCAATTCGTCCAGCCACACTTACTGATGGTCCCGCTATAGTGCATTCAGCTGTATATATACTGTTTATATATACAGAGATCTCCAGTGCTAGGCAGAAGAGTGTCTCTCCTCGGTCTGTTTGTACATCCTTGGCCACTAGAAGTCCCATTATGTTGTTTGTACAGATTCTCACATTGTGAGATCAGCGGGGGTATACAAAATCTTGTGGCCTTAGTGTGTTTCTTTTCTTTTTCTTTGTTTTTTTTTTTTAATTGCCTTTTGCTCAACCGTTTATTATCGTGGATCAGATATATTAACTAAGACGAGACAGCCTTTCATCATCATTGTATGTTTTCTTTTTCTATCCTAAAGCTGTCATATTTACAGATTTGTGATGGCTTCAGTGGCGCTAAAACAGACTAATGCGTTCTCCTGTCGAGAGAAGTTGTCTTCTGATGATGATGATGATGAATATGTTGGATCATTGTTACTGATTACAGTGTGACGCAGTCTGTAATCCTTGAGGAGCCCCCTTGGGAGTTTGACGATCCTTGTGAGAAGTCAGTAGTGCTAACTTGTTTCCCACTGCAGTGCTTTGGCCAGTCGAGGGCCACAGCAGAATCAACACTTGCTTGACTCTACTACACACTAACAATTGCCTTTTTATCCAAATATTATGTGGTTGGTGTGTAATAATGGATGTCTGTCATGTCATTGGGTTTAGCCTTAAGTAAGTGCGGTTACACAAATAATCATTGTAGTACTAAATTATATTGTAACGAACGATTTGTTTTACCTATGATGAACTTTGATCGTACTGTGTGGAAGTCTTTGACGGTCAGACAGCAGGTCCACTCTGCTGCCTGTTGGGAACATTTCTCAAACTTGCTCCTTACTGTTACTGGAGAGCTGTCATGGTCTTAACGCTTCTGTTTAACCCAGAAATGTCAGTGCTGGTTGGGAGGATTAGTCTGCAAGGATGAACATACACGTACATATCAACTCTTTCTTTGATGTTGCAGCAAGTAACAGATGGATAAAACCATCAAGGGTGATTTCAGAAGACGCAAGTCTCCTTTGGATCACACTGCAGTGGAGTATGATTATCTTCTTTTTATTGTTTTTTATTTAAAGTTCCAGATAAGCTTCAGACTGAATGTGGAGAGGGAATCTTGGCGTGCTTTATCTCAACAGTTTGTGTTCAATACATATAAGAAGCTGATTACTGAGTTATGTGATGTTTTACCAAGAGTATTATTTGGAAGATTTTCTTTTTAAATGGTCCATGGATATCAAGGCAAAGTTGTGTTTACGGTCAAGTGTGTACAGAGGTGGGATTCAGTTTTAAATGACTCTGATGAGATGAAGTTGAACCCAGTGTCAGCAAAGGGGCCAAGTTTGAGAAATGCATTTGATTTGTGATTGAAACACTATTCCAAATCTGTGGAAGGGATACTGCTGGCACGAGCACATAGTGAAGTGGCTAAAGGGCAATACAATATATAGTTGACGTCACTTGTTAATACCTTTTTGTCATTTATTGTTTTTAGTATTCTCAATCTCATTGTTAAAAATGCAATAGAATCCTTGAGTCTCAGATCATTTTGTTTATAAGATTGAGGTTTAATTTGTTTTCAGACAGATCCAAGGGTTTATTTGTCTGAGACTTTCTCATCACGTTTTGATGATTGTTTCAAGGACCTTTTTTATTCTGATGAAATTGTAAACACTGGAGTGAAAGGAGAAAAAAAGACAAAAAAGAGATGGATATTTTTTTTTTCCTTCAGACTGTACTAGATTTTAGGTTTTAGACAAAGCCTATTCTCCTCAACTTGACAGAAGATGGACAGAACAATTTGGATCAGTACAGTTGAGAGCCCAGTATGTTCGGTAATTTTGACATTAGAGGCGGTAGTACCACAAGAAAATGTTTTCTTTCTTATACGACGTCCCTGGTATTTGTAGTAAATTATATTGATAATGGTATTAGATGAACAACAGCAACAGTAGCTATCACAGATTAGTTGTTTTCTTTTATTAGTCTTGCATGCAGAGTTATGGTCCTCAGTTAAGATAGGATCTTGATATTGATTATTTTGTGTAGGAAAATGAGTGCATAAGAATAACTTCCTAAAAAAAATGTTACAATGATTATTGTAAAATGGGCTAACTAATATGTACCCTTGTGATCCAATTAGTTTCAAGTATATGAAAATCAGAGGAGAGGCTTCTTACTATTATGCTGAAATAAAAGAATTTGTAAAGGATTTCTGTATGCTCCCTGGCTTTGTTGACGTCCCCTTGATGTTTTTATTTCACACACAAGAACATGGTAAAGAAAAAATTGTTTCTCACTATTCTGAACTACAAAACCCTGTCACTCAATTCCAGATAAGATACAGGTCTTTCTGGATTTTGGCACATTCTTAAGTAATTGTGCTTATATATGGAGACGAAATTGGTAATGGTGGGGACATCCCCCCCCCCCCAGTGTTAATGACACCTATGAAATAATATACACACACACAGGCATATATTACAGCCGATGAATCGATATTGGGATTTTTTACTCCCAAATTGGGAGTTGTCCCAACCTACAAATCCTGCTGAGTATCCTGTGATCCTTTTTTTAATGTGACATTACATCAGAGGGGTGCATCTGCTCTGGTGGGTTTAGTGTCTTTGGAGCCACGCTGGTGTAACTTTGTGAAATTGAATAAGATATATGTCCACATTATTTTTGTGGTCTCTGACAATTTGAGCGCAACATTGCTGCTGACCAATGCTGCATTCGGGTACTCCTGGGATTGTCCCAGTGGTTTTTCACTTTCTATAGCTCAAATCATTCAAAGAACACACTGACAGCAGTTTTCAGTATATAGGTAAAGTGCAAAGCAAACGATACAATAACTTTGGTAACAGCTTCTTACCATCAACTCAGAGCTCACTTTCTCACGCCAACTCGTTTACCATAACTTTCTGTGACGTTGTTCTGACTTGAGAGGGCAATCATTTCAATTTTCCCAGTCGGTAATACGTTTTTCCGTACATTTCGCCAGCGCATGAACGCACCCACACCCTTTGCTGTAACGACGCCAGTGTTCCTGTAGAGTGCAGCAGCCGCTTTGAACGCGGCCACACGAAGAAGGCGCAGAAGAAGAACACACTGGTGGAGGAAGTTTAGATTTATCACAACAATCCTCCAGCACTGTGTGATGTCAACACTTTGAAGGAGCTGTCAAACGTAACGTTAATGCCAGGCTTTTATCTGACAGACGTCTTCTCATTTAACACGGTTACTGTAAAAGATGTCGGATGACAATGCGGGTAAAACGGCTGAGCTCGCGCGTGGAGATGGTGCGGAGAAGCCTTTGTGCGAGTCAGAGGAGCAGGGATTTAAACCAGCAGCCCCGGAGGTCAACTTAACACCCTCCTCCAGGTTTCTGAAGGTTGAACTGGAGCTGAACACTCTCCTCCGGGAGCTCACCTTCAGCGAGCCTGTCCGGTACATCTACAACCCGCTGGAGTACGCCTGGGAGACCCACCGCTGCTACGTGGAGAAGTACTGTCAGGGCGGACAACGGGTCCTGTTCCTGGGGATGAATCCAGGACCTTTCGGCATGGCACAGACCGGGGTAACCACAGCAGTTACATACATTGAATTGCATTTAGCATGATATTTTAGTGACGCATTACGCACTTATGGTGTTTTCTTATTGGCTGGGAATGCGGAAGCTAACCAAAACAACAACAAGCATTCGTTTTGAAACAGGGCCAGCCTTACCTGAAAACATGAAACGTCTCTATATTTGACCACTTGCCTTCCTTTTTTGATGCCTATATACAAGTCAGCACTTTCAAAGATAAACTATGGGTTTTATTTTGGTTCTTTGTTTGTGATCACAGCGTGATGAAGCCACACGACGTGAATATTACCTTCATGATCCATATAAAATCATGACTGAAGAAGGCAGGACAGGCTTCCCTGGGCCCTCAGATTATCAGTGATCAGTGTGATGTAATTAAACGCGACTTTATTTGAAAATGTGCCCATTTAAGAACATTATCATCAGAAACTAAGTGCTGATACTGCATTATTTTCTGTTTTGTCTTGTCAAAAGAGGCAGACAGCTCATATTTGCCTTAGAACCCCCATAAGAGGTAAATTTGTGTAACATGAGGTGAAATAAACATTTATTTAGGAAGGAATATAGTCCTATCTTGCTTTTAAAGTTTATTTTCTTGTTCATGCCTTATTACTTGCACACCCAGTTTGAGCTTTGTTTCCCTGTTTTTTCACCAGATGTCATCATGTTGCTGGTTACTTATAACAAAGTTACATTCCTGACTTGTTTAAATAAATGTTATCTTGCTTTACTGTTAGCTCTCAATGTTGTCTCTACAAAGTGTTCACAAAAGCTAAAAATACCCACTTTTCCTTGGCAGGTCCCCTTTGGCGAAGTGAAGTCAGTTGTTGATTGGCTGCAGATCACCGGAGAGGTCAGCCACCCTCCTGACGAGCACCCAAAGCGACGGATCACAGGACTTGCCTGCAAACAGAGTGAAGTGAGTGGTGCACGGTTCTGGGGCTTCTTCAGGAAGGTTTGTGGTGAACCAGCGCAGTTCTTCCGGCACTGCTTTGTGCACAATCTGTGCCCGCTCATCTTCATGAGCGCCAGTGGGAAGAATTTAACCCCTCCTGAGCTGTCTGCAGGGGAACGAGAGAAGCTCCTGGGCCTCTGTGACATTGCACTGTGCCAGGCGGTGGTAGCGCTGGGAGTCTCCATGGTGATAGGTGTTGGAAAAGTGGCAGAGCAACGGGCACGGCGAGCTCTGTCTGCTGCAGATGTCAGTGTACGAGTTGAGGGCATCATGCATCCGTCGCCCAGGAACCCGCTGGCCAATAAGGGCTGGGAGGATGTAGCTAAACGCAAGCTGGAAGAACTTGGTGTCATGTCGCTGCTGAGCAACAAGTGAGTGAATCAACCTCCTCTCACACTTGTCTGATCAATAGCAGCATATGCTACACTCACTCTGACATGGATAAGGGAGTGAGGAGTTTGAGAAAGACTGTTTGTGTAATGTGACCACTGTTCAATGTACTTCTCCTAAAGAGTACATGCACACATCTCTCCTCACAGCTCCAAGGACACAAAGAATTACACTAATGCCTTCCACCTCTGTCATCACTAATGCTGTAGACACATCTGCTCTGCAACTGCACATCGTCCTCATCTGTCTTAGTTTGGTTTAGTGCAAAAACACTAGATTTGAAGTGGGGATTAAAACTTTAAATTCAGCTTTACAACAGGCATTATAGCCTGTCCCTAAATGCATTAGCAAATGATGATACATACTGGGACACATGGTGACCCAGAAACATGAACACAAGAAATATGTGAAATATGTACAATGATTGTACATGTTAGACATTTTATTTTACCTGCAAAAGGTAATAATTCATCCAACTGAACATCTGTCACTTTAACTCTTCAGCATACATGAAACAAACATGGTTTTGCATGTTAACAGAATGACGTCCTCAGGAAGAACAAAAATATTTACAGACCTACTGGAGCTTTTCACCATTCAGCAACATCATAATGATACTACAAAAAATATTTTGTAAAAATACTCCTGTGCATCTCGCTCATACTGGACAGCCCAAGACTACTCTTTTCAAGCTTTTTATTTTTAAAATGTCTTTTATTTTGTTCATGTGTTTTATTTCTTTACACATTTTTAACAATTACGTGTACTTCTGGCCTCAGAACTGCTGGATTGTGAAGACTTTATTGTTTCAATAAAGATTTGATATTAAATAATAAAAACAACTTTTTTTTCCTCTGGTACAACTAAGATGAAGACAAACTGACAACTAAGTCTCATTTAGCATATTGACATTGTAATATCAGTGTTGCATGATTTATATATTTTTTTGTCCAGCCAATACCAATAACTGATAAATAACTCCTTCTCATTGTAGATATGAATATTTCACATTTTTGTATTCTAAAAATAAGTTTATAACCTGCAGTTTATGCACAACAGAGGGTACGAGAGGGGCTTAGATGTAGTGACCAATGCTATATGATTTACTATTCCATATTCTTCTACTTCTCTGTGTTTGTCAGTGGATCGCAAAGCAACTTCTAAGATGCAAACAGCTGCCTACTGTATCAGCATTTCACAGCCGTTCACCTGTTGACATGTCACAGCAGAAAAAAAGCACCTAATTACGCTGGCTGAGTTCCATTTAGCTGCTTCCTGGCTTTGTGCATGCTAGTTGGGACGCTAAGATAGAACCATGCTTTGTCTACTATGACTTGTCAAAATCACTGTTGTGAAACACTTCCAGCCCTTCAGCCAAACACTGCTGATGTCTAATTTTTCTGGAACACCAGCCAATTTTTATAAACCTGGAGCTGAAAACAACAATGAATTTGACCGATATGAACAAATCAAGTGGAGACCTTTCAACTTTCTTCTCTCTGCAGTTACCGCCTGCCAACGAGTGCAAGCAGGAACTTAATTCATCATTTCCAGTAATGCCACATGGAGTGCAGAGGGTGTTTCCTGAAACACTAGTGAGGCAGAGGTCCCAGAGGGGCTGAGGTGTCAATAGGTAAAGTTAGTGGGACAGAAGATGTCATTTATTCTATAATGACAACATGTAAATGAGCTGTGTCATAACACAACACAGAGATTGTCGGCCATCGTAATCTTCAGGCTCTGTTGTTGACTATTGCTCCAAAGTGAACTCACAAAAACCAACTCTGATTTGTTGAATGTGGATTTGTGCTAAACTACAGTGCCATCAAGTGATCACAAGTGGAACCACGATTCTTGCGCAATCAGACACTTTGAGAATGAAATCAAACGGCAGAACATTTTATTTGTGGTCTGTATCCAAATTAAAACATGATACAAATACAAATACTCTCAAACAAATACAACACATTTCAACCTTGTAAATGATGATCCAGAAATGAGTTTTCACCATATTGGGGATCTGTTGTTTTCATCTCTGTCCCTGATTAAAGGACAGTGGGTTCACTTAAGTTGTTATTCAGAGAAAAGCTGCCCACCTCCTCCTCCTTCCCTCTCATCCACTACTGAGAATTGCAAAGAGCATTAACTACCAGCAGCAGATCCTGTATCCTTTAACACTGTCCTGTAATGGGAGTTGAAGTCTGCAGCAACACTTTGCACCTTGATGTGCTGTGTGCTCATGAACTACAGCTCCCATGACTCCCTCAGCATCACTCGTTTGACTTGAGAGGCCACCGTGGTTGAGGGGATGTTGTGAAACTCCTGCACCCGCCGAGATCACTCATCACTTTCTGAAGATTGATGCACAGCTCTATCCTCTATGAGATAGCAGGAAAGACAGGACATTAATTTCTCAGCAGAATAAGGTAAGACAAGATTAACAGCAAAAACTTGAGTAATTTATGAAGCATTAAATGTTATGTTGTGCTTAGAAAACCATAATTTCAATAACAAAGACTTACCTGTCAGGGATGAATATGTGTTTATATTCTATAGAGCATATTCTATTCAAGAGCAGTTCATTTCAAATTATTGTCAATTATAGCATCAAATGTGTATTTTTACAGGAGCACTAAGTAGTTTTGGGGAATACATTTCAATCAGAAGAGAAATCTTCAGTGACAATTTTTCTTATGCCAAAACAAACAAACAAACAAAACAAACTGTTTTCATGACTGAATTAACAAACTTGACCTTACGTGACAACACAGTTTCATACTGTTTTACTCTGTTTATATGTGGCAGACCCTGCCACTTTTACAGTTTCAAACAGTGTTCTGGGACCTTATTTTTCCCATTGACACAGCTTATTTATTCAATTATGGAAAAAATAAATTTTGAGTTTGAATTTCTTCTACAAACCTACATAGTGCCTCTTGATTTGTGCTGCCTGAATGCAGTTATGATGTCAGTTTTGTGTTTTTTAGCAATGAAATATAAGAAAAAATATTTTTAAAAAACGTGTTGCAGTATTGGAATATAAATCAGAGCTATCAAGTGATCTTTTGTGCTCAATATTTAACAGTTACAGTAAGAATTTGATATGATTTATTGATTTCTTTAAAAAGAAAAACATAAAAAAGCAGTACAGTGTTGAGAGCTACAAACAGACCTCTGTAGAGCTGTATTTTCTGAACAGATTACATGGAATATAACTTCAGTACTCAGTAGGTATATGAGCTTGTTGTTTATAAACGTATTATGGGCCATAGGCGACTGGTGTCATGACCAAGCCGCATTCCTGAACTGACTCAGCTATCACCTTTCATCAGCTGTCCTCCTCCAGACTGAAACTGGAGCACCTTTCACTCGATCCATGTATGTTTTCTTCCTAAACAGCGCAGCTCCGTATCACCATGGATAAACAGCCCGCGGTGGTGTTTCGAAATGTGGGGCAACTGTACTTCCCCCAAACCAGAGTGGACTGCCACTACAGTCTGACCGCTGAGCATCAGTGGAGCAGCAGTGACTGGATAGGGATTTTTGAGGTAGACTCACGCACTTTAGAGTTGTTCCTCCACACACACACAAAAAAGTCATTGCTACAGCAAGATGAGTTCTGTGCTGCGACAGAGATGCACATTTACATGTCTTGTGGTTTAAACATGTGTTTCCTATCATGGTGTAGGTGGGTTGGCCTTCAGTGAAAAAGTATTACACGTACACATGGGCTCTTGTTCCTGAAGGCTACGCTGAGGGCACCGCCGTCAACTGCTGTGTACATTTCCACGGTAAGATTTCCACTAGAATTCATGAAGAATTTGAGGCAGATAATATTTCAATAGATTATCCTGATATTCGTACCTTGACAAGTAACTCTGAAATGGCATCACTGATGTTTGGATGTGGTCAGAGGTGTGCTCTCTTGCAGTGGAGGAAATAAAGGACTCTGGTGCTATGCTGTAATTTTAGTTTTACTTGGAGTATTTTTGTTTTCGCCCTCTTTTTACTTTTATTCCCCTACAATTCAGAGGCAAACATTATACTCTGCTACATATGTTTAATGACTAAAGTTACTAGTAACTTTTCAGATTAATAATTCAAAATATGCCGCAACACATCCAGTTTTAAAGTTTAATTTACACACAAATGCATTCATCATAAATTCAATAATGTAATATACATTGTTCTGAAATGGATCATTCTGCAGAATGAGTACTTCTACATTTGGTACTTTCAGTATGTTCTGATGCTGATACTTTTGTATACCCCATTATTGACCATAATCATGATAATTACATTGATACACATGCACAATATTGATATCATGTTAATAATACACATACACTCGACTGTCTCATAAATCATTTTTGTTTCTGTCCTGTTCTGTTTCTGTCATTCACCTTAATGCTGGTCACACAAAAAAAAGGTTTAATTGTAATAATTTAATAAGCTGATTTCTGATGATCACTGACGTCTTATTATGCGCCAGTATTTACACCGTTTTGCCGTTAAGTCCTATATCTGTGTCTTTGTGTCTACTTGATGCAGCATCCTACCTGCCCCGCCCCAGCGCTATGGAGTATGAGTTTGTATACGTGGATAAAACTGGAGAGGTGTGTGCTTGTAGTCGCCCCTTCACTTTCTGTGCTCCCAAGCCGCTGGAGGAGCTGGAGACGATGAAAGAGGAGCGAGATGAGGAGGACGGAGAGGAGGACGACCTGCTCCTCGTCATCCCCAGGGCTCAGCTGCTGCAGGTGGGGATAAAAACACTTGAGCACTGCACTGAAGCAGTCCTGATAAACTACTTTTCTCATCACTGACACAGTTGCTCCTCAGAACAGTAGAGTGGAAGCGCTCACATATTCAGAGGCATATCTTGATGTGAGGAATAAATTATTTGAACCTCCCTGTCCTCTCTCCCTGTGTTGTGACCAGAGTCAGCTGGAGGAGTGCTTAAAAAAACAAGCGGAGATACAGAGGGCTCTGGATTTGACGAAAATGGAGACGGAGAGCGAGAAAGAGAGCCGTGACACAGCGAGGGTGGAGTGGGAGCGCGAGAGAGAAGCAATGAAGGAGGAGATCTCAGAGCTCAGACACAACATGAGACAAACCTACGAGACGATGAAGAAGATGGAGGGAAAGCACAAGGTACGGACAGGCCATGCAACCAACCAGTGTCTTCGTAACCTCCAAAATGTTCTGAATTACAAAAAATACGCCAAAAAAGATCTATAATCATTGTTCTTCTCTCCACGGCACTGAAAGGATGTGAAATACAGTCAGGAAAGTCTGACCTCTGAACTGAGTAAACTCATGGCTGAAAAAGAAGAAAGTCAGCAGCGAATCCAAGAACTGGAGGAAGAAATCAAGATCCTGAATGACAGGGACAAAGGCGGAAACATGGAAGTGGAAAGGCGAGTGTTTGAGAGTTACAGATCACAAACATCATTTGTCCAGGTATATTTGGTTCCTCGGGCCTAAAACAAACCTTCTTGTTTGTCCCACAGGCTGAAGGAGAGAGTGAAGAAAATGTCCGGCCAAATGAAACATGATGAGGAAAAGAGAAAGTCTCTGCAGGTAATTACTTCTTCTTCTCTTGTCAAGAACACACAGGCTGGTCAGAGAGTCTGTTTGAGTTCTGTTCAGTCCTCCAAGCCAACAACCCACTGGAACCAGGCCAGATGGGGGTGGTTAGGTGTCATCTTGTCAGCGGTGGAGGTGAAAGCACCTTAATTGCATTTACTCGAGAGTAGAACCTGAGAGGTTTTCACTCTCCTGTTCCCTCTTGTGGCTAAATGAAGCCATAACTGTGACAGCTCTGTACGTCTCTCATCTCTGCAGGCGGAGAACGAGGCTGCTCAGGTGGAGGTACAAGGGCTGCAAGAGCGTCTGGAGGCCAGTGAACATGTAGTTGACAGCCTGCGCAGGGAGCTTAGGGAGCTGGGCTCCCGTCAGAGCCATACCCACACCGAGCTGCACCAAGCCCGGCTGCAGGTGGCCCAGCTCACCCTGCAGCTGTCCGAGGAGAACCTGCTCCTCAGGGAGGAGCGCGCCAACTGGGCCCTGGAAAGAGAAGCAAACAGACACGCAGCGGAGGTGAGAATGCTGCACATGCGGCGACCTGTATGTCCCCCTGATATAGTCGTTTCACTTTCTTTGTTTTTTTTTGCTTTTCTTTGCATGCAGATGGATAAGAAGAAATTTCAAGAACTGAGCTGTGAGGTGCAGATGAAGGAGCAGTGGCTCCAGGAGGAGAGGACGGAGAGGGAGAAACTCGACGCAGAGCTGGTGAGTGAGAGACTGCAGCCGAGTAAGTCAAGTACTCTGTGTTGCAATCACTATTATTCCATGCACAAACACATTCACATCTAAATATAACTGCTCATGTGCCACGAAATCTGCACCATCAGCTGCTCAGGTCACAATTTGGAAACGGTGCCAGAGTTCAGGCAAGTTCTCACACACAGGCACAAATAAACAGGCTTCCATGAACAGTGAGTAAACATTTCCTCTGACCGTCATGTGGTCAACAACAGCAGGCAGCAGCAGCAAAGAGGAAGGGCCTGGTCAGACGTGTGGGTGTTTAGACGGTCTGAGTGTAATGATGCTGCCCCCTGTAGGTGCTGCTGAGTGATACGAAGCGAGAGCTGCAGGAGCTGAAGGCCAGTCTGAGGAAAGCCCAAAAAGAGAGAGAGGAGCAGCAGGCCGACAGACAGGCAAGGACTACACATATGAAGGAGGGGGCTCACATGCACTAACATGCACGTGTGGCCAGACCCGATACATAACAAAAACCAGAACAGCTGGATAATAGTAACACTAATAATAATAATAACAACAACAATAATAATAATAATAACAATAATAACACAGTCAGAGTGTAACGTCAGTCTCTGCTCAGGGCATTTCTACACCACATCTTTACATAGCTAATAGCTGTTTCCTGACAACTAGTGAGGCTGAATGTTGTACACTGGACCTTTAAATACCACACAAATCAATGGAAAGGGCCCATACTGTGGTCATTTTCAGCTTCATACTCTTATTTTAGGTGTCTAATAGAGTCGTTTTACATGTTTTAATGTTCAAAAAACATATTTACATATGTTTTGAATGATACTGTCCATTGCTGCAGCACCTCTATTCACACTCTGTCTCTTTAAGGCCACTCTTCCAAAAAATACAGTCTGCTCTTATTAGTCAGCTCTGAAAGGCATGAGCAGGCATCGTTTATCGTGTTTCCACATCTGTCGCTCTGTTGCTTTGTACCACAGCTGTGTTGGGATCATGGCTGAGGCCGGTGACTGTATAGTTGTGACATCACAACCCTTAGAAAGTCCTGATGGCTCGTTTGAAGGCACAGTCTTTAGACTAGAGACCAGAGTGTTTACACAGCACATAGACCTGCTTCATGATTGAAAAATACATGTAAATTAAGCCTATACGGTTTGTGGTCTTTTTTCATTCGGTTCTTCTTCCTCTTCATCTTGAAATCTGTGGGTTTAAAATGTTACATCTGCAGGACCTGCTGAGCTACATCCGTCATTTAGAGCAGAGGTTGGACAGTGTGCCAGAAACTAAATCAAATGAAGAAACTCCCGCATGTGTCTGTGAGTAGTGAAGTTTCTCTGAACACAGCACTTCTGCTAGTTCACTGCACTGTTATGAGCACTGAAGTGAGGGGTCTGCACTGATTCGCACAGCTCCCAGCCCTTCCTCTGAGGACGACGAGGACGCTTCCCCAAGATCGATCAGTTCAAGTCATTTCCTGTCCACTCACCTGGAACTGCCCGACAGCACCGAGACCTCCGCTGAGACACCGATCCAGAACAAAGAAGACACACCAGCCTCTGACAGACAGGTATGCCATCCCACTCACACCTAAACCAAACAGGGTTTAACACCACCTGCATACAGAGCTTACCGACCTGAGTGGGCAAATATTTGACTAGTTTCCCAGTTGAGACCTGGAGCTTGCTCGTCCTGCAGGGTTTTTTTGCACCAGCTGCAATTGTTGAAAACCAAGGTGTTAAAAATGCTGACTGGTAGAAAGAAGTCAAAACAATGTGAACACTGCTCAGCAGCTCAACTAGACAAAGAGTTTCTTAAGACAAATACACATTGTTAACATCTGTGAATACAGACACAATATGTTATTGTGTTATCTCAAGCAAGCTATTGTGGACATTTATTTTGACCATAACTTGTGCTTTTGTTTCGCAGTATTCACAACGACCAGGTCAGAATAAAGATCATGGTTATGAACTAAAGACCAGGGTTTCCAGAATATAGATCAGTGCTGGTTCTAAACTAAGCATTAAGCTTACGGACTATAGAACAGAATTATAGACCAGGGTTATAGACGACCGAGAAGGGTCACAAACCTGAGATCAGGGCTTTTAACGTATGGCCAGGGTCACAGACTTTAGTCCAGGGTAATACACTACAGGTTAGGGTTTAGTATCCATGTGTAATAATGTCTTGTTTTACAAATACTCTGCAATAAAATGTTTAAAATTAACAGCACTTTATTTTGAAATCTGATTCAAATTATATTTGCAGACGGTAAGCACATCTAAGATATATTTTTGATGCCAAGATTACTCCGAACACTGTTATTTGTACATTGTTTTGTCAGTAATAGCCCATTCAAATAAACACTGAATACAATCACTGATCGAACAAATATTTTGTGGCACGTATATATTATTAAATGATTGAATGCAGTTCGACTCACTCTCTGCTTCTGTCTGTTCGATCAGGACGTGCCGAGGCAGGACTGTGAGAACAGAGCCGGTGAAGGGAAGCGACTCAACCTACCAGGACTTGTCGACCCCATTCTGAGGTCACAATTTTGGCTTTCTACCAGCCACAATGCAAACCACCTCTCCTAAAAATATTATGTGATGACTTCATTCACACTCTCCTCCTTGGCAGACCGGTTGTTGTTTTATTTTAGACGTCGCTCCACTTTGTTTTTTTGCGGGAGGAGTCACTCTGGGCTCTAGGCAGTAAAAATTAAAAGTTGAAATGACATTGTAATAAGAATAGAAATAGCAGCTGTTATAAAATATGTTAATGTTAAGCAAACAGAAGTAGAGACATGGCTTTAATTAACTTTTTTCATACACGGTGCTGCCTTCTATAAACCTCTCACTTCTCTGTCTCCCTGCAGTGAGCTGGCTGGCTCCCCTATGTGGTAACATGAAGAAGGTTGATGGATGGCATGTTGCTTGTGTACCACTGCAATGCTCATGTTCATGTGGGTCATGAAAAAAAAACCTATTAGTATTTTGTGTATTTTCTATGTAGAAAATGGTCTTCAAAAAGGTCATATATATATATATATATATATATATATATATATATATATATAGTGTAGAGCCTTCACCTCATGAGTGCCTGTATTCAAAGGAAACATGGCTCACTTTGTAAGTCTTAAGTGTCGAGAATTACATTTGTTTTAATAGTGTGATAATGTTAGTGTTTTTTTCTAATGAATCAAATTCTGGATGAACATAAAGTGCAAGTAACAATTTGTTCCTTCATATGCTTCTCATCGTCCAAGACTGACTTTGTTCTAGTCCCCATCTGTAATATGAGAATCGATACGTTCTCACCTTTTTAGCTGATTGAAATGTGGATGTGTTGCAGCCGTTTTGAGAAAAAAGGATGCTGCGATTCGAGTGAATTTCATACATTTACGTCTCGCTTTGGTAGCATATCAGCCCCTAACCTCTGCATGTGAGTGTGAATCCTAAAACTGTGTCAAAAGTGTGGGTGTGTGTGTTACAGACGAGTGTGAAATGTTCTGTTGCAGCTCGTTGAGCACATTGTCAGGCTGGAAGGTCATGAGACAGGGACATGTAAATCTTATCTGATACTTTTGTTTATTTGTTTCTCTGAGCTTCTGTTGGAGAGAGGGGGCTCCTTAATAAAATATGACAATGACTACATGTTCATGGCTGTTTGTATTTTGGTGAAAATACCATTAGGAGTATTGAGTATGTTTCCATCGCCTGACCGCGCATAAATACTGTACATTAAAAGCATCCAACTTCAGTCTGGAGAAATCAGTCGCCGTGTTTCTGTGTAAAGGTGAGTGAGGTGAGGGGTAAAGAAGAAGACAGCTGGACACCAAAAGGTCTGAGAACAGAAAGCACCTTTATCAAAATACAAGGAAGACAACAACAAATAACAAATAAGCAAACAATAAGCAATAAACAAGCTAAAAATGTCAAATGTAAAAACAAGGGCAGATCAGCCCAGTCTTTGTTTTTCTGTGTGTGTTTCAGAGTTATTTTGGTACACGTCCAATTCAAAAGAAAACTCATTAGGTGTCTGGATCCCTGAACTTGAAGACAAGTTATTTTGCATGCTACATTGTTTGTTTGTTTTTTTAATATATATATAAAAAAAGTAGGACATCCGTTTAAAAACAACAACAACACAATTCAACAGAGATGGTTCCAGCTTCAAAAGTTATTCTAGATCATGAAATCTCATCAATCACACAATACAGACTGAATATATTTCACATCGAAGAGCTTAAGAGAATATTTTTTTTTTCTTATTAATCAAGGTTTTGTTTTTGTTCACATGTGATGTAAAATCTGTCTTTGGCTTTTTTTTTTCTTTTTTTTTTACTCACATGCTTACACATCGTGCCGAGGCCTTTGTGACCTCTCCCATGACTTAACTATTGCACCAGCTCAAATTTAAGAACAGAAAGAAATAGATAAAAGAAACAGGAAAACATTTTATTCTGAAATATCCTGGTTATGTGATGCAGAAATATCTTTAAATACTTAACAACATAGTATATAGAATTGGCTGACGACGTGCAAAATATTGACCGTGTGCATCTGTTGTGTGTGTATGTGTGTGTGTGTGTGTGTGTGTGTGTGTGTGTGTGTGTTTGTGTCTGAAACAGGTAGAGAAACAGAGTGAAGAAAAACACTGAAGTTAAGCCTTATCTTTTACCTTAGTCATATGGTTTTTGATTTTTCCATCCTATGATATCACAAATCACGATTCAACAATTGAACAAAAACATCATCATGACGTCAATATAGATTATTTTCTAGAATCAACTTCTTTTTCCTAGATGACTTAACATCCATAGTGATAAAGACGCATTTAACCTTTGTACATGCTGGTGTGTTGCCACAATGGTCATGTAGTATCTGTTTTCCTCCTCTTTCTCTGCTTCACTCAGGGTGTGAATGTCTCCGCAGGATAACCAGAAACACCTTTTTTTTTTCTCAGAAATCATACACTAGCTTCATCTTTGAAACTCACTGCATCCCTCATATCAAAAAAACTACATCAAAAATATGTTTCATGCCATGAAGGACAACATGCTGATGAGAATCTTTTCCCTTACAACTATTAAGGAGTTTAGTCAGACTCGCACTGTCTTTCATTACGCACAAAATGACAATTTTATACATCTTGCATAAAAAAACCCAAAAAGCTGTATAGTCTCGATGAAAAACAAATTATTACGTATTTATTTTACAAAAATCCATCTTTTGCATCACTCATTAGATACAGCACACATTAACACACATCGTTTCAAAGTACTGTGCTTCAGCAGACAGGTCACCCGATCTAAAGCTTTAGTCTCGTTGTCAATTATGTTGGACGGTCGCCATCTCACTTAAAACGTGTCTGTCCCGCTGTCCGCCTGAAGTCTTTGGGTGAGTGAAGACATTTATATTTCTGCTACAAAAGCTATTTATGTGCATTTTTAAGAGATAATAATTGGATTTCTACATAAATGCTTTACTGTGGATCATGGCAATAATGGCAATAACGTCACATCTCTGCAACGTCGATCTGTGTGTTGGTAAATGCTCTCAGATACACACTCATGCACACACTCATACACACCTGAGGTTTCTGTGAAGTTAACTACTTTTATGTCCGTTTTGATGACTCTTTACTTACAATATGAAATTATTATGGCTTGCCTGCACCTCGTTGCTGAACTAAGGGCATGTGCAGGATACTCAACTTACATTTTTAAAGCAACATTATGTAACTATTTTACCTGAAAGTAACAGCTTCAAAATCATTTCACGTTACAGTGACTTGTAATAGGGTGAATGGTATCTCTGTCTCAGGCACTCTGCCCCCCTATCGCTTGTTTCTGTACTATGTAGCTCTGCTGAGTGGGTAGGATCACAGTGTCTAACGCTTTACGACAGTACATCACACATTGCGCCTACTATCACTTATTTTGGTGAGACTGGATCATATTTGATGCAAAAAACATTTCTTCTTCTTTCCCCCTCTGGCTGCTCTGCAACAACTCTCTGTGATTTAAGGCGTTTCCCAAAAGCAACCTGTAACTGCTGAATACCATAGGTACAAGTCAGCTCTGTTAGCTGGCTGACCGCCAGGGGAGTTGTAGTGTTTGGACCACTAGAACTGGAGCCGCATCTAGGGACATCATGACCGATGAAGGCCGAAGAAGATGTTGACAGAGGAACTTAAGAAGAGAAAAGAGACAGTGACCAAAGAAGAGACAAGAGGCAAGAGTCTCAGACAAGTTTTTTAGTTCTTGACGACAGTTAAGCAAAATAGAAGACTGCAGACAGACGGAGAGCTGGACTTGTTGGTGTTGAATAGTAGGTAACATTTGCCGGCTTACTAAGTTATATGTCTTGTGTTGTTTCACTTGTTTGATGTTTGGCTGTGTTAGCAAAGTTGTCAACTCGCTACTTTTTAATGATAAGGCACGTCAGCCCATTTCGGCAGAAGTTTAGCTGGTAGAATGTTATCTTCAAGTAGCTTATAATAATGCCTTGAGATTTATCCTTGATGGAATAGTGCAAGTAAGATGTTCGTTGCTGCAGGAGGCAGTACTTTCCAAGCTGTTCATCAAAGGTTTAGCGCTACACACTACCAATCCCAGTTGTGGAGACATTGGTACATTTGTTTCTATGTAAAAACACTGATGATTATAATTTTCTATTGTGAATTTGTATATAATCTATTGTCTTGTCTTTACAGTTGTGTGGCATTCAGAAATGGTAGGGGGCGCCAAATCGCAATAAAATTACTACATAATGTTGCTTTAATGATCCCTACTCCCTGGTATGAGAAACATTTTTTTTGATGAGGGGCTTATGATGGATCAACAGTTTTCTTAAAATACTGAATTGACAGGTGAGACACGGCCCTGATAGAATCAACCTGAGATTGCGCGATGACATTAAATCTACCCTGCAGATTCCTTAGTCAAAGTATTTTTTTTTTTAAATGATTGTGTATTTTTGGCGAGAGGCAGAGATATGTTGCTGCATTTCTTTTGCATTATTTGGATCACAAGCACCAGAGCTGAAATTTACAGTTGAAGTTCTCCTCGTTATTCTCTTGTCACATTGTAAGTTTTGAGTCCTGCTCGCTCTTTGCTATTGCTCTCATTACTACTTTTGCTATTGCTTTTCACTGTGTCCGGGAAAGCTGAAATGCATAAAATTAAAGAGATGCTTAACAAAAACACACGTATGTCCGGTCAAATGTGATCGGTGAAAAATATACCAAAAGAAAAAAAAAAAAACACAACAGGCATGAAGAAAAAACAGAAATGTGTTCATGCTTAGAAAAAAAAAATCAATAAAAAAATAAGTAGCATATCTCTGAATAGGAATAAAAGGAATTCTGAGAAGACATTTGCGGCAAATGGACACCACATAGAGTTCTGTTGTTGACATGTATCTTTTACCATCAATTTTATACACAGCATAGCCCTTATAGATAGTGGAGGAGTGCATTTTCTTCAGTCCACCACCTTTCGTTGCTCTCTGGATGGACACTTCTGAAACATCTTTTAGACAGTCTCATTTTGGCACAGTGATTTTTCATGGCGTTCCCCTCAACCTACTTACATTTAGTGCTTTTGGATTCCTATACTGAACTTAACACATTTTCCTTTCAGTCAACATGTACAGTATATGTAAATATGTGCTGTATGCAACACTGCTGTTGAATAAGAGCCTAATTCTGTGAGGTTTCTGGGAGCTGGGTGAGGGCTCAGTGATCTGAAGGAGGAAGCAGCATCATCTGTCCCTCTCACTGCGTTTTCCCAGTCACACCTTTCTTTTGTGAGCCCGCTGCCACCTCGCCACACGCCTCCCCATCACTGTCCGCCCCCCGTTCTTTCTCCTCATCCCAGTAGTCGTCCTCTTCCTCTTCTTCTTCTTCCTCGACGGTCGACTCATACGTTGACTTCTCCTCTTGTTTGATGGCTTGAATGGCGGGGGGAGCGGGGGGAGCGGGAGGAGCGGCTGCAGCGCTCTCCCCCGAGTCACTGCTGTCTTCAAAGGCCTCAGGATTCTCAAGCATCTCCCTGATGAGTGGAGGCATTGGGCCCGGGATCTCTGTCTTCAGTGTGATGGCTCTTTCGGCACCTACAGGCACATGGTGCAAGTATATTTTGTCATATATTCAGTGTATAAAAAGGAGAGACGGAAGCTTCTCACACAATGACCATTTTTAGCTTTTTTGAAAGCAAAATTGACAAGTTTCATCCCAATCTAGGAAAACAATGCCTCTTTACTGCCATGTTCTCCATATACGCAGATGATGGTATATTCTCTACTTCTGATAGATCTATTTTGCATGCATGGGCCCTTGGATACAATACTGATGAATAATTTTTGCTTCTCACCAATCAAGCCCTTTTGAAGAAGACTCTTTATATTTCTTTACATTTACTGCGAGTTAGCAGTTAGCCTACTCTAGTAATGGAGTGAGTATGAATTTTAAAGTTGGCCAATTCTTACACATTGCACTTTAAGGAAAATGTACATAAAAATACAGATCTGAACATCCATTCGATGCTAACTTTGAAATGCTACTTTAAAATTGTTGGTACCCTGTACTGTTAACCCGGTTTGGTAGCTACTGAAAATTATATGGATTGATTCTACTTTTAATCTTTGGGAATGACGTGTTAAACCTTGGCTGACCTTTGGTGCTGATTCCTCTGAGGTCCGTGACTTTCATCAACATGCGGGGAAACATGTGAGGCTTATTCGGGCGTCTACGACGGGTGTAGATCTTCAGAGCCTCTAGCAGCGGCTCCTGCAGCTTGTCTACCTTCTGTGGCTCCTCCAGGTCCATTCGGTCTAAAACATTTACAGAAAGACACAAATTTGAAGAGGTATGGAAATGTTAGCATTTTGTAAAACAGCTGGTAAGATGATAGCTAGAGAAACAAAGGGTAACACTTTATTTTAAGCATTAGTTAATGGGTAGCCAGGCCCTTATAATACCTTATAAGATACGATTAACATTAACAAGACTATATAAATGTTAATAATAGCACCATGGACACATTTATAGCCAGTTACAAGAAACTTGTTAAGAATACTGCACTGTTCTAATGTTAGCTAACTAGCGTTAGCAATGTTAAAGTTAACTAGTATTAACAACATTAACATTAGTTAGTAATTAATGTTTGCTAGCTAGCATTAGCAAAGTTAACATTTGCTAGCGAGCGTTAGGGATGTTAGCTAGTGCAAGAGGCTGGCAACCACTAATCAATAACAACTTTAGCTAACTTAACTATGATGTCATGATGCATTTTTACTTTTTATTGCTTTAATAGGGATTATTACATACTTTATTGTGGATTTATTGGCAGGTAACTATCCACTTGTTAACGGTTAAGCTTCCAGATCTAAGATTCAAACAATGCCTTATTAAGGTCAATCTTACCTCCGCAGATGAGGCAGATTGCACTGAGGAGGCCCGTCTCTGTGTCGTCCATCTCCAAAGGCAGCAGCTGACCAGCAAAGGCAAACACCAGGTCTGTGAGTGGACCAAAGCCAGCGTTATGCATCTGGGTCCTGTTGAGAGTCAGGCCATCTGAGAATGTCATGGTGTCCTGCTCTGGGGTGTAACGAGTACATATCCTCAGCATCTAATAAGAGGAAGAAATTACAGGAAAGAAGAAAAACAAAAGGGCAGTTAGTAATATGAGGATGGCAGGTGTTCTGAATTACATTTACATTTTCAGGATTTCTTTATGACAACTGAAGCAGCGTGACAGATGAGAAAAGCGTTAGGGAGGTGGAGGGGAAGTCAGTTAAAGTGTAATAGGAGCATGTGATTGGTACCAGGATGTCCAGGCATGCAGATTTGAGGAGGGTGATCTGGTCAGCGATGGTGAGCGTGGTGAAGCCTGGTAGCCGCTTGGCAAACTCCACAATCTTTATAATGCATTTAGTGGACAGCTCACTGAACTTATCCCACAGGCCCAAGTCCAGCTGTACTCTGTGGTCAGCACTTGAATTCTGAGAGAGAGAAAGAGGGACACTTGTCTGTGTGGCTGTGCAAAGACCATACTGTGTTTGTCGTTCTGGCAAAGCGGTGAGCTAATGCTTGAGTTGAGTGTGAGTGTTTAAGGGTGAATAACTAATTAAAACTTACTGTGGTGTATTTTCCTAATTGGCACAGAGATGGAAAGGTCTCTTGGTGAGCTTTGCTGACTTTGTTAACCAGCTCCTCCAGTTCTCCACTCAACTCATAGTTCTCTGGCAGCACCACCTCCTCCTTCACATCCTTTTTCTTTTTGTTCCTGTCATTACGCACCGCTACAGGGAAACACAGGCACAAGGTGACACACTTAAAAAGCCAAAATCTCCATCAGGTTTTTCTTGAAATGATTATTTAATTGAAAGAAACCATTGACGTTCAAATTTTCTTCTCACCTTCTTTGGACATGCCAACCTCAAAGCACTTCTGCAGCCGACAGTATTGGCAGCGGTTGCGGGTGACTTTGTTGATCTGACAGTTCTTGTCCCTGTGGCAGGTATACACCATGTTCTTTTGGATACTGCGCCGAAAGAAACCCTGGAAACGATGAAAGAAAATTTCTTGTACAATGTTTTTTGACAGGATAACAGCCACTATGTACAATCTCCGAAAATAGTTTTGAGCCATGCTAGAAGCATGTTTCTAGGGATGGCAATGTCGGTCTGTCAGTGGGTCCACTGCTTTGGTCCAGACTGAAATATCTAAAGAAATGCTGGATTGTCATGAATTTTCTTAATAGTTATCCATATTCCCAGATAATGTGTTCTAGTTCAGTTGATACTCCACAACTTTTCCTTTAGTGCCACCATGAAGTTTTGTGTCTTATGGTGAAACAACTTACTTTCTCAACAACTATAGATCATATCACAAGGCGGCCATTTTCCTCTGACATCACACTGGGATGCTAAAGTGTGCAACTGCTTTAATTGAATGAGATTAAAGTTAAACAACATATTAGATAACCCAATAGCTTGCTTTATACAACAGCTAAGCATTCAGCATTCAACCACTTCCTAGCTAACATTACCACTTGACAATGTTACAGGATACGATAGGAAGGCGTAATTAACATAATTTGAATATCAATATACATTTCTTTAAGCCTGGGTGTGAAATGCACAAGATTGAATTAAATCACGATGTTAGCTAGGAAGATGTCAAACGCTGACATTAGCAATTGGGTTATCAAATATGTTGTTTTACCTTTAAGTTTGGCCCAACTTTCCTCCATTTCACTATCCATCATCTTGTCAGTTGCTGATCAAGTGGGAAGCGGTGAATGGATAGATCGATGAATGGAATGCATTTATCAGACTCCCTACTTTATATTTTTTGAAACCCAGAATCCAGCCGTACAGCGTTATCCCAGCATTTGCGTTTTCCACCCTGAGCTTGAAATCAGAGGAAAAATGGCTGCCATGTGAATGTGGTGTATTGGATGGGTTGCCATGACAATGTCACAGACATTTTCGCACCTCAGGATGAATTG
Organism: Diplodus puntazzo; assembly: GCA_963678695.2. Classification (NCBI taxonomy): domain Eukaryota; kingdom Metazoa; phylum Chordata; class Actinopteri; order Spariformes; family Sparidae; genus Diplodus; species Diplodus puntazzo. The sequence goes on along the minus strand of OZ023157.1, from coordinate 20,774,690 downwards.
TTATAACTTTGGCGATGCTTAGACTTTTCATCTACCGCCATCATCTGGTCATAATGTCAATTAGTCAAAAAAAATGTAAAAAACCAGCAAAACTAAATAACTTCATATCTCCTTAAACTCTACAAAGTGTTTTAAATTAATAAGCAAATGTTAGACTGCTAAAATGTTAACTAAAATTGTGAGCATGTTAATATTGTCATTGTGAGCAACTAGCATGACTGTAGACTTTTAGTCTTGATCTTTCATTGATCTCTTAAAGTGGAAATTCAGGTGTTACAGCAGCCCAAGGACAGAATAAGAACAGATAAATTCAGAGTTAAAGAGAAAAAATTGTTAGGAAAATAAGAACATGATGAAATAGAAACTACACATAAGCAGTTGGACTCAAAAAAGCAAAATTACAGGCAATAGCAGTAAACAGCCGATGACAGGAAGAAGCTTAATAGAGTGGTGGAAGCAGCATCAAAAATCACAGGTCAAGATTTGCCAAGCATTTATGATATTTATAAAACCTGCATGCTACAGCAAAAGTGCACAGAGGTTTGATTAGCAGCCGCAAAGTCAAAGCAAAATAATGCTCACAAAATAAAGTGCAATATGTTCAAGGAGTGATGCATTGCATAAATCAGTAGCCTACAGGATAGGCTGGCTGTTTTTCTCACATAGAACTGAGAAGTCCTCTTTCACTGCTTCTCTCTTAACTGTGAACATCCATTTATTGGTCTCTGCATGTAAACTACAAGCAGACAAAACCTCTATTGAATTGTTTAATTTGTCAGTTTCATTTCAGCTCGAGATCTTCAAGTCAACAACAGTTCAAGTTGCAGTAACCATTTGCTGCTCACACACAGCACACTGATTAGCTCTGTTACTTTGATAATGTGCAGTATTAGTAACGATGCACTAGAGGGCAGCTTAGCAAAAGCAAACATTACAGCTGTGCAGCTCTGACATCTGTCAGGCTCTCACTCTTGCCCTCTTTTCATCAGCTCTTCACTTCATACATGTCCTGTAAACTCTCCATATGTCTCTGGCTTCATTTACCTTGCAGCCCTCGCAGGAGCTCACTCCATAGTGATAACCAGATGACTTGTCCTGGCACACAAAGCACGGCTTGTAGACACGAGGAGGAGGAGGAGGGGAAGGAGAGCTGGGCACCATCTCCTCTGAGCTGGTGCTCTGGGTCTCCACCGCTGCTCAGACAGAGAAAAAAAAGAAACATTCAAGGCCTCTTATTACATCAGAACATCTTGTTTACACAAGTTCTTAAAGTCTTTGAAACTATCATGAAAGCTAATACAACAACTGATTAAGAGAGAGTGGTCAACAAACAACCCCCAACCCCATGCAGGCCACCCCTCGGAGCCAGAAGGCAAGCTCAAAGGCAGACATTTTTAAGAGAAAAGGGAGGGGAGGGGGGACACTGCTGATTGACAGGGACTTAAAAGAGACACAATTAGCTGATGGCCAGATGGCCCCGCTGATAAAATGCTGATTGGCAGCTGAGATTTGATTGGCTTCTCCGTTTACTGGTGAGCGGGGAGGGGGCAGCATACCTCTGTTGACTTTTTGACGGACATCTGAATTTTTTGCATCTGCTCTGTGTGTTTGTGTGCACACATGTGCGAGCTCACATTTTTATTTGAAAGGCCGTCCAACCAGACATGCCTATATACCTCCAGCCCCATGTGAACAAACAGGGGCGGGATGTTTACGAGACTCGGCTGTCTCCCTCTGTTCCTTCTCACTGTCTCGCTAAAGAAAATGGCACACTGTATAACACCATTTGCTGGCCACAGGCGAAGTCACTCAACTGCTGCTAATGAAAACGCTCCAAACAGACAATGTGAAACGGGTGCAGTGGCGAGATGATCGAGCTGATTAAGACGGGCAGACCAGAGCGCAAAACGAGTGAAACCCGCCTGGTACACATTTGAACGTGATGACTAAAGAACAACCAGATTCCTTCGAACATGCCTTTCAACTTTCACCTTCAGTCACCCCAACTTCACCTCCCTTTGCCCATTCCCACCCCCACTCCCTTGTTTCCTGGCCCTAAATTCCTCAGTGCAGGCTGGACAGGGTTTAATAGTTGCCCAGGCTCATAAGCGGCCCTATAAAGGCTGTGTCTGGGATGGGAAGGAGGCCCCCGGCCAGGCTGACGGCCTCTTTATTGGGATCCAGTCACCTTGGGCAGCTATTCACATCAACTGCTCCATCCTTGGATCCCTTCCTAGTAAAAATAAAGAATCTGGGGTCAAAAACCCCAAAGTCACAGCCCCTCCTGCCACCTTCAATGGATAACACAGGACTGAACCAAATGTGAACCCCCCCCCACACCCCACCACAGCAACCCCAACCTGAACCCACAGCTTGTCATTAACAAGAGTGGTAAGGTTTCAAAAAAACAGAGAAGCAAAGGCACAAAGGAATAATCTAATAAAAACAAGAGAGGGAAAAAGAAAAGAGAAAGAAAGGGGAAGACGGAGGTGAGCCCAAGGACAGAAACTTCCCAGTGGCCGAGAGGTTAAATAAAATCCTGACCATTTAACTTTGACCTTGACTGAAGAAGGCCATTACTAACTACACGACCAGCAGCTCGCTTTAAAGTTCAGAACGCTTTTTAAATAGGACACAACATTCACTTAATAACGACTGCCTCCAACCTAATGATACATCACTGTCATGTGATTAAATAAACAGAAAATGAAGCAGTAAATTGTGAAGTTGAGAAGTTAACCCTTCTCCTAACTGGATCATTTTGTATTTTAAATTGAACTTCACAGGTTCAACTAGGTGTGTCCGTTTTTAATAGAGGTGTGTATATTATTCACTGGGGAGACTGTTTCTAAAAATGGAAACACCAACTGGGATCACCACGCAACACTGCCCATTAATTTATTGATGACACGTGTGCATAAATTTCAACGGTTCTGTTGTTTTAAACTCCCAGAGTGGGCGTAAACAATACTAATGTCATTTCTTACCCGTACACGGGAAATATTCTGTAAATCAAAACTTTGAAATGTTGCATCAAAATGACATAAAATAGTTTATTCTATTTCATTAAATTTATAACAAATCACATAACACATCTATCTATCTATCTATCTATCTATCTATCTATCTATCTATCTATCTATCTATCTATCTATCTATCTATCTATCTATCTATCTATCTATCCATCTATCTATCTATCTATCTATCTATCTATCCATCTATCTATGCACGCACATATCAATAAAAATAGATGAAATAATTAATTAATTAACTAAATAATCAGCAAAAACATGATTAGTCATCGTTTTTCTAGACAATGTGCCAAATGTGCTAGAAGTTTCATCTTCTTCTTTTTTTGATCATTTTTTGATCACATTTTCAAAGCAGGACAAACCTGTCGATACATCATGTACACACAGACACAGAAACAATCAGTAGTGATGCATTGTGATTTAAAAAAGTTGATTCTAGCATACACATTACCTGCTTAGCGACCCAGGTGTATAAGAAAGCACTGAGAGTCTCCTGCAGTTTGTCCCTTGTGTGGATTTGCTGCTTTTGTTCGTCTAATGTGATAGAAAACTGAATATATTTGAGATTTGGACTGAGTCATTCTAAATGAACTATGTGAGAGCAGACCGCTGGGCTTTAGAAAAGGTTTTCAGTATGTTCTGATATTTCATTAACCAAATGCTTTACAGATTAACTGAGAAAGTAACGGGAACATTAATCATTATGGAAAATGATTGTCAGTTGCAGGCCTCATAGAAGAACTGATTATTTATCTGAGATTATAATTTCTGTCTTTTCATGTCCTTCCGTCCCACAACAGCATGCAGGACAAAGAATCATGTTTCACGTGAGTTTATGAGTAAACAAAGAGCTGCTTGTGAAGCAGGAGGTAAATACCATTATACAGAGCCCAGGTATAGGAGGTGCAGGTGCATGAATGGTACTGTAACCTGATGAATGTTTTCTGTTTATATAGTGACACTGACAATGTAAAAGTGGCCCAGACGGAACAAGCAGAAAATAGCTCCCATTGAAACAGAGAAGCTGCATCTGGCGCCAGGAGAGAGGCAGTGACTGACACTGTCTGAGGGCGGTGAGAGCGGGTGAGGAGGGAAACATGACGGAGAGAGACAGGGTGAGAGACACTGGGCTGAAGGGCAGCGAGGAGAGAGCGGGGGAGGAGGGAGGAGGGGACTTTACCTGGCGTGGAGAAAGAGGGAGAGGAGCCAAAAAGTGTCAGCAGCTGTCATCACCCTGAACTGAGCTCAGCCTCAGAGCCTCGGCTGGAAAAAATACCTCTCTCTTCTTAACCTACAGCTCACCCCTTAGCGTGTCACAACATCAATCGGCACACCTTGGTTGGATGCAGAAGAGACAAGATGACTCGCATGAATCAGCCGGATATGGCCTCACATGCAAGCCAAACTTTAAATGTAGCCTGTCACTGCACAAAGAAAAACTGTCTTTGTTATCTTTCATTAACCTTTATAAAAAATCCCTTCTAGCTACTATCACCCACAGTGCTTTAGTATTCCTTGAAATTACTTCACTTGATCTATTCTTGTATCTTCCTCACCTTTCCCCCTCTCCCATTTACTCAGTGTTTGTTGTCAGATCAACACATCCCTGTTTAGACAACAGAAGCTCCTCTGAAATCAGACACCTTCCTTATCAGCTCTGATGCCTGAGAGTCTTGAAGCACAGCAATGACACCTTCGCTCCTGAGTGGTTCAGTGTCCCATATCCATACTAACTGTATACAGTATACCAAAAATGCAGTCTATAGTCTATAGTAAAATGTTTATGCGGTTAGTATACAAGAAACCAACGAACAGGAATTGATATAGTACTTTTGCAGCCTGAATAAAATATTGGAATTTTACATTTCTGCAAATGTCGGAGACCACTGTTCAAGGCTGTGTTTTGACATTTGTAAGCTCTTAACCACTGGATATTTTTTACAAGACAGCCACACGACTTGTTTGAGGCGAGATAAACAAGTATTGAAAGCCAAAACTTGATCTGCTCCAAACCCTAACAAGGTGGTTTTTGTGCCTAAACCCAACCACACCAAAAATGTTAAAACTCTACTTTATTTGGTAATTCTGAGGTAATTACCAAATAAAGTAGACGATTACATTGAATTTGTACAAGCTAAAAAGTTTCAACAACTTAAAATGATTAGTCTACTTTAATTGGTAATGTTGAGGTAATCTGTGTTTTTTAACAGTTTTGACTGAAATGTATTGTCACATCATCAAAACCTGTAAAGAATTAGTATTTAAAGGGAAATATATAATATGTTGAGTTGAAAAGGTTAAAAAATGTACATATAGAATTATCAATAGAATGTGAAGAAATAGCTGTTATTATGATGGCTATTTATTGTGCTGCAGTGATGTCCACTGCAGTTAACAAGCTAACCAGCTAGCCCCAGCCTGCCCCTGTCCAACAAGTCCTACTAGCGCCATAAACACCAACACTCCCCCGGTTTCTCAAAACCGGGAGACTGATTATTATTTGTTACTTTTTTCTGAGAGTATGAGTGTGAAATTAATTTCACATGAAGGTGACTCCTGATGTACTTCAACACTGATCTGTCATTCGGTGTTAAGAACTTCATGAGAACGATAACTGCGACTGACACCATGTGTCAGCGAGCTGCAGCTGATTACCTCCTATAGGCTGAACACAGTACACAAACACACGAGCAGACTGAGCATGTGGTTTGTTTTACACTTATATTGAAGGTGTTTTTCATTCCTCTTGGAGTGGCTGTGCGCTTGACACACTGTGACATATGGCCTATAGGGCCTGCAGCCTGGCTCGACCTGCCAACATCGCACATCTCATTGAACTAGACTTTGGCCTGGGGGCTCCGAAGAGTCTTATGCTGGAGAGGGGTGGAGGATAATGCTACGGACTGAGGTATCGATGCAAACAATTTAATGATGACTAACCTGAGCTTGTGATTATTTTTTTTTTGACTAGAAATTTGACAAAAACAGTGATACAGATAATTGCAAGAGTAATATAAATCTCAAAAGATGGCAAAAGTGCGACTTTGACTCGTATTTCCTTCACCCCGAGTCCTCGAAAGATTGATTTGAGTTTTTACACAACCTCTCGCCTGACAAAATGTTCAGCAGCATGCTGAGGAATGTGCGTGCACATGTGAATATGTGTGTGTGTGGGCTGCTGCATGGGCCCACAGGTCAGATGGACTGAGTGTGTTTGAGGGTTTTTAGTGCGACAACACTCACAGAAAACAATGTGAGGACAGAGAGGGAGGACGACAGTGGAATAAAAGTCACTCGTTATGAAACAGCCACAACACGTACCATGACTCTGTCAAGTCAATTTTAAAGGGCAAAGTCGAAGCAACTTAAAGACGGATTATGTCACATGATCAATACCTTTCCTTAAAAAATGCATGTATTCAGCTTAAAATGACTGTAATGTGTTGTCATTCATGAGCGGAGGAACAGCGGGGGAGAGCTTCAACTTCAAATATGCTGAGCGAGTAATTACCACGACAGCAGGGAGGAGATGGGGGAGATCTGACTGACAATTCCTTTCATCAGCTGTTCTAAGTTCAATACCAGCAGCCCACCCCCCTTCCTCCTGCCCCCCCCGAACTAAACCGTCGATAATAACCCTCTTCCCCCCTCTGTCCTCTCCTGCCTTCCTGCCCTGGCAGGAGGAGGAGTCCTTCCTGTCATTGGCAGCGCCTTTTAAAGGAAAGGCTGTGAAAACCAGGCTACTGTCCAGGAGATGGCTCCATAAAAAAAAGCAGCACCACACACTTGAAAGGAGGCGCGCACACACACACACACACACACACACACACACACACACACACACACACACACACACACACACACACACACACACACACACACACAATCACATACACAAACACACAAGCAACAGTGTACAAAGGCACACACAAAAAACACATTTGCACAAGCTCACTAACAAAAACAGAACTCCTGGCTCTGTCCTCAAACCTGCAAACTCTTACACAGTTGTGAACTTTATCCTGCAGTTTTAAATGTGCTGCAAAAGATTTGGGCCCATAAAAAGCATTACAAACAAATTTAGGAAGTCACAGTTTACACTCATTCAAGGCAAAGATTTATCACAAAACCTGTAAAATAACAACGTGTAATATTTTGCTTTTTCATTGCCATGGAGTTGAGCTTTGTCTGCAGGGTGGGGGCTGTGTTTACGGGACAGGTTGTTAAATCAGGGTTTGTCCCATTCATTTCGCTCCCATTCATCATCATACATAGGCTACAACACACCCTTTCTTTTTTTATAACACCACACAGTCAGCTCCCACCTCCATACTGGGCATCATGAATACAACAGACGACACGGCCTCTCACACACACACATATACTTCTGTTATAACTGTTAGGCAATGTGGAAAAATTTAAACACATTAAAAGCGTTTTTGGTTTGAAAATAATTGAGATGTTCATCCTTTATATTTATAACATAAAAAGTTTTGTTTGTTATTGTATATTGAACAGCCAGTTATGTTTTAAGATACTTTCAAGGGTCCTGCAATATTAACACAGTAAAACAGTATGGAATTGTCTCATATGACAGTTTGTTTATTTAGTGTAAAAATTAATTAATAAAGAATTTTCTCTTCTAAGTAAAATATCTTCCCTAAAACTACATAGTGCACCTTTAATCATAACTATAATAACTATATGGAAATAGCCAATTTTATCGCTAATGGTGTCGTTTGTTTATGCAGCTCCATCAGAGTTATTAAAAAGAGAATTAAAACTGAGGCTGTTTTATAACCAGCTAAAAGTTCCTTTTAGTATATTTAAGTTTGCAAACTTCTATTGTTCTGCATTTTTATGCAACTAGTATGTACACATGTAGCACACTGTAGGGTATTTGACAAACAGTTTAGCATAATTTTTTTTAATTCAGGCCAAACTGAGCAGGGCTTAATACAATGTGGTGGAGACATTCTTGGAAGCTGCGACACCAAAATCAAAAACAAGCTGGAGCATGAACTCACTGAAGATTTCAAGCAGTTTGACTGAGAAACAGTCACCAATCAGCAGCTTTTGGTGACGCTTCTCCAAGTGCTGTAACTGCAAAACTATGCTATTGTAAGCGTCTTCAGTAGGCTCAATCTGACCTCCTCATCTACTATCCATCACCTGTTTGTCATGAATGCATTCCCAACAGATGAGTCTGGAGGCGTTCAGAGTCCAACGCAAACTGTAACTTCATTACTGCGAATAACCAGATTAGAGTAATAATGTGATTACAGTGTTTTCCTGATTCACGGTAAGTAAATAATCTGACGTGACATGATGTGTTTGCTAATCTTGTTTATGACCACAGAGACACGTGTGTGGCTGTGTGCGGGTCCAAAAAAAACAGTGAGACTGCGGTTTTTATCTGTTGACGAACTCACAGAGCACTTTCAGCACAAACACTTACCGACTTGCAGGGTAGGTTGTAACCTGAAACTCTCCTCCTTTTCGCTGTTTGTGTGTTGAAATGCTGCTTTGCTTTGGCCTTTGCTCATTCTGTGACTTCACAGAAAAGACTTGAAAGTACAATATGAGTTCAGACTAATGTGTAAACATGGACTTGCGGGTCCAAATGTATCTATTCAAATACTGGCTAATAATAATAATAATTGCTTGAAATATATATTTTTTAGTTGGTTGGCCGCATTAGTGCTCTTATTCTTTCTCTCAACCACTTTGCCACTGTAACCACATTGTTGATAGTACCAATAGTGATCCCTAAAATATTGTTGTAATATCAATTTACTGGATATTCTGTTAAAATATGGTGATATCTGATTTAGTTACATTTATATATAATAAAGGCTATTCTGATTCTGATATGATATTTATTTATTGTGTATCGTGGTACAGCCTAAAAATGCATGTATACTATGTGATCAACATTTGTGGAGGCACAACTTTTTGTTTTCCCTAAATGCACAGCTTTTGAGTTGATCAACATTTTCAGAAACGGGTTACTAGATTTGAAAAGTTCACTGTTTAAAATGTAAAGAGTTAAGATCCATCTTGACAGCATCCTCAATAGCACTAAAAGAGCACCTGAATATTTGACCTACTACAACATTAACGAGAGCAATTACTCAAATCCAAATATAGACAAACTCCTGTGATTGCTTTTCTAATCTAGGCTATTATTGACTTGAAATGGCTGTTGTTGAACTATTCTGAGAGTAGTAGTAGGTGTAAAGCTGTTTTACTACAGCTAAAGGAATATCTACTTCCTTGCAGACATCACACACTGGCTGAATTTAAATGTCCAGGTTCAAAGAGCTTTGTTCAGGCTTCACAGTGTAATTTCTCCCTCGCCATGTCCTGAGAGACTGTTCAGGAAAGACAGCCCACGGGCACCATGGGGGACGAGTATAGGCCAGTATTTCATGACCCAGTGACACAGATTACCTCATTTTATTTAAAACTGGTCATACTGGTGTGGCTAAAAATAATTACAGGAGCCGCTCCAGTCTTTTATCTCACAAATCAGACACACATCTTCTGTCTCAAACTGCTACTGGCAGTCTGTTAGCCGCTCTTCTCCCGTGTGATGGTGTGATGGTCAGGGAGCATTGTTAAACGAGCTTTGAAGAGCCCGCTTAAAGCAAAGAGGGTGCCAGAGAAAAGGGAGATTACCACTGAATGAAGAGGAGAGCATTTCCCCTCCAGGCCTCAAACACGAAGATACAAAGAGTTAATCCAACTTCATCCCTCCGCTCTCCTTTCAGCCCCCATCTCTCTTAACTGCCCATGCCCCTGCACGCTGCCTAATCTCTTAATTGACCCTTTGTAATTGTAATTGAATCATTAAAAGTTCTTGGTTGCACAACACAAGGCGTGTAAACTGAGAAAACACACACACACACACACACACACACACACACACACACACACACACACACACACACACACACACACACACACACACACACACTACTGGAAGGGAAGATCAAGTGTAGAAAGAGGGGATGTTCAAGACAGGAGAAAAACAAATGTCACATAGAGGAGAAAGTGTTCTCCCCCGCTGCACAGGAGGCAGTGACAGAGGGAGAGAGGACAGACTTTGGCATGTCCCCGCTGCCTTTAATGCCTCCTGACAGTGAAACAAAGGAAGGCAGAGAGGTGCTGAACTGCCTCACATAAAAAAAGAAAAAGCCACAGGAAAAGATGACCCCCGCTTAACACACACACACACACACACACACACACATACACACACACACACACACACACACACACACACAGGAGAGAAAGCTCGTGTCAAAAAGACACAGAGACCAAAATGCTCTGAGGTGTTTACAGCTCAGTGTCCAACATGTTCACTGGAAGCAAACTTTTATACACTTTCTAATGACAGCTGGTGATCATCTATGCAGGATTATGAACATCATGGACTTTTATTTGATTATTTAAAAGGTCAACATGTTGACCTGGACCATTGTGTGTGGGATATAATTTATAATTAAATAATAGTGGTGATTTCCTACTGCGTCAGATGGCTGAGACTGAAGAGGTTAACCAGAAGATTGTTGATTTTTGTCTCTTAGTTTGACTGTAATCTGTTTAAATGTTAAATTCTCTCAGGAATAACAAATATAGGTTAAGGACCTGTCTGATGAACCAAACTTTATTTTTTAGGAATTTGATGTTTTATGCTGTTTCATTTTTACTACCTATGCTTGTTTTCTGATCTATGTTTACTCGTGCTTCTGTTTGTGGATACAAAAGGACAGGACTTGTATTTGTATTTGCTCCTGATGCATACTGAGGTGAGATTTCTTCTAAAAGCCTTCAGGGGTTTTCTGAATCTCACCTGCACAATCTGCTTCTTTTTTTTCTGCTGTTTTTTCTGCTGTTTTGATTTACTGAGCAGATAGAATCAAACAAAGTCATTACATGATCTCCATTAAAAAAAGTTCTAAAAATAATAAGGCTACCTGTAATTGTAGAGTAAAGAGTACCGATTACTGTTCAATCAGAATTTGAAAAATTGTATGCTGTGTAAATGCTGCACATATGGCTGCGACAATCTTTACTGACAATTGTTTGTTTGATTGATTTTGACTGTCATTTCATCAGTAACAGTTCTAGTCGCAGTGGGACATGCAGTCTGCCAGCTCAACCTCATGTTTAAGAGGGGCTGATTTTGTTAAAAAAAAACTTTTCTGATGTGCTGGACAAAGAAATAAAGGTATGAACACTCTGATCTGTGGTCAGTCAGCTGACATCTTTGTTTCTTGGCTGAGATTTGACCCGCAGATTTCACGGCTAAAATCAAAGATCCTAAACTTGTTGATTTCTATACAAAGCAACACTGAATCAAGAACATTTGAGGACATTCATCTGGCAGGTTGGCATCTGGCGAAGCTCCTTAGCGAGTTGAAACAGGCCCTGCTGTGGTGTTTGTCATCCTGACTGCTCATCCATCATCATTAGCGAGCACTGAGGGCTCGACAGGGCCTGATGCCCTGGTATCTCAATAATTACTGAAGATAAATAGACTCAAGGTGCATCCTGAACTCAGTAGAGAGAGAAAGAGGGAGAGAGAGAGAGTATTTTTGAAAATAAAACTCAGTGACACATGTGAATGGACTTCAGCGGGTCCTGTTTCTATACATAGATAGAGTCAATGTTTGATTTTCCGAGCCACAAAGTGAAGTGTAATCAAAGGGTCTGAAAGTGGACAATGACACAGGTCTGCTTATTATTATGAAGCTAGATAGATGTATTAAACTCACTTATCTCTGCTGTGGTGGGCAGTTTTTTTTTTCCTTTTAACACTTAATATCGGAACCAATCTGGGCCTCGTCTTTGTGTCTTTTGAGGCTTTTTTTAAACAATGTCAAGCCTGTTGAATGGGGAAACAGGAAGTGCTGTGATTCACGCTGTATCTTTTAACACTTCTCATTCTCACAATCTTCTAAAAAAATACATTGAAAAGAAAAGTAAAAGATTGCCCGTCGTCAGTCCACTCAAATCTTCATCTATCTTCTGTAAACTCCCTGTTCGGTGTGATTTCGGGCAATCTGTCAGCGTTCAGTGCTGTTTCTGTTTGGACGCCTGCTGCTTGTTGTTTTCTGGACACATCGCCGGGGTCAGGCCCCCCGAATTGTTTAAAAGAGCTGTCAGTCATGTGAAGTCATTCATAAAGAAAACAAACAGTGATGATGTATAAATATGTGCCTCCCCAGCTCACTCCTTTAGCCTCACAAAGCTCACTAAGCACATAAACAAACAAGGAACGGGGTGAGAATGGGTACATAGAATCGAAAGGAATCTGACTCTTCCTGTGGAGAGAGCTCTATGATAACAAAACCAGGACTCTGATAAGAGTCACACACACACACACACACACACACACACACACACACACACACACACACACACACACACACACACACACACACACAAACACACACAGCTGTTCTTTTCCAGTCTGATGGACAGGATGGAGTACTCACACTGAATGCTGCTGGTCCCGGCCCAGGCGAATGGGTCCAGGCCGGAGAAGTAAGGGGTGGCCTTGGCGAGCATGCAGGAGCCTTGCCCAGACACATCGAAGAGGGGCCGCGGGGCCAGACCCAGAGCCTCCATACAGTCAAACATGCTCCTCTCAAGTCAAACACAACTGCAGCCTCTTTGCTTTTGTTCTGAGAGTGACTGTATAAAACTGAGACAGAAGCTTCCTGTGACTGAAACTCAATGCCCTGCCTGGTCCAGGTGTTCCCTGTCTCTCTACCTGTCTGCCTGTCTGTCTGTCTGTATTTCTGTCTGTCTGTCTGTCTGTCTGTCTGTCTGTCTGTCTGTCTGTCTGTCTGTCTGTCTGTCTCTTGCTGCCCTGTGACCACCCTACCTGTCTGTCCAAACTATCGTCTCTGGTTGGACAAAATCTCCTCTTTCCCTCCAGAAAACTCAATCTTCTTTTTCCCCAGATCACTTGCTCGCCTCACTGCTCTGCCTCTCCTGCTGTATCTGATCTCAGCTCCCCTCTCGCCGGCTCTCTGGGCCTCTCACACTCCACCACAAGCACAGCCAACTATCTGCATGCTCCCTCAGCACAGAAACAGGAGGTGGGGTCGGGGAAGAATAAGAGGGAGGGACGCAATGCCCGAGGGGGTGTGGACCTGATCTCTGATTGGCCGCCCACCAAACTTTCTCCCCCCTCCCTCGTTTCTCCTTCAAGTTTACCCAACTTGCCTCTTCATATTTCATATCCAGCAGATGAAAACAAACACTCCTCGCCTCCCCCACTCCCCCGACTCTTTCTTCTTTCTTTTATTTCTTTCTCTCGCTGCATTAATTCCCTTTTTGTTTCGCCACAGCAGGGAGCATATCGCCTCACCTCCAGACAGAACAGCTCTGCCACCTCACAGAGTCTGTTTGGAGCGAGAAACAAAGGTGCTGGGAGAGAGAGGCAATTTAGTTACAGTGTCATTAGCTAATTTAACCTGAGACTGGATGCTTTCCTGTTGTGTCTGTACGGAGACAGTAGGATTATATACCTCTCTGAGGTTTAAAGTGGCCACAGGAACGCACCTGCTCATGCACACACACACACACACACACACACACACACACACACACACACACACACACACACACACACACACACATACACACACACACACCCATTTCCTACAATTTTCCCCCCAAGTAAAAAGCTTATAACTTGTATTGTTTTTTGTTTTTTTTTCTATTTTTACAATAATTTATATTCATTAGAGATGCACAATAGGGATTTTTCTCAGCAAAATACAGACAATGAGCTTCTTCTCGTTCCCAATACTGATAAAATAATGGATAATTTAAAATTTTTTGTATCTTAAAAATAAGTTCCTAACCTGTAGTTTATACACACCTGAGGGTAAGATGAACCAAAGTTGGTTCACTCAATATTTCATAACTCTAATAAGATGGTTGGATGGTTGTGTTAAAACTCGTGGACTTTCCCCCACTCCTCTCTAATCTCTTTTGGAAGATGTATTGCAAATTGCAAACGTGTTGTCTTCTTCTGTCTTCTCCTTCTTCTTCTCTGTGTTTATTGGTTGATCCCAAACCAGCTTTTAAGGTGCAAACACCTACTGCATTGGAGTTTGTAAAATGCTGTGCTTTCGAAGCCAAAGTCAGCAATTTGGCCTCATATTATTGTTTCTATTATTGGCTCAAATACCACCAAGGTTGATAAAAACGTTGATAAAATAAATTTCCTTATACTAGGCCGATAAATATTGCATCCCTTATATTCTTTTTCATTCCTTATAGGCTTATATAAAATAACAATATCACAACAGTGAAAACAGTGATTTCTTGAAATTTCCCTGTGTAATCTGCAAATTGGTACAATTGAGTAAAATAAAAGTTCAGTCAGTTATCAGATTATAGATAGTTACATTCAATTTCTGTGCAGCTGTTTATCTATAGGAGAATTTCATTAAAGGTGCAATATGGAAGAATTGGCCAACTCGGGCGAACTCAAATGCAGCTGCTAACTTCTGCTAACTGTAGCTGCTGTTAGGTAGTAAGCTCAGTTAACCGTGCAGCTAGTGGTCATTCTAGCTGACTCGGCCCGACTGGGAGTTTGGAGCACAGGAAGTGTTTAATCTATCATTTTTTGAGGCACAAGATGGCTAGGGGCTAGCTGTTTGGCATGCTAACTTCAACACAGTATGTAGACATCTTTGCCATAACCATGACTATAAACTTAACACATGTCCCTTAATCAAAAAAAAATATTTTCTCATGTTCTGTTGATCTCTAACTATTTAAACAAAAATTCTTACATATTGCTCCTTTAAAGCAACTACCAGCTTTGAACCCAAATAAATAACCATTCATTATCTTTTTATTTTTTTGGAAACTTTATGCTTTAACATGTTGAAATGCCTCCTTAAGCAGATACATTTAAACCTTTTGCATGTTTATCTGACCTGTAGGCTGAAACCCAACTGGAATAACTTTGCTGTGAGTGTACCAACTGAACATTGTCTGTTGTTACGATGTAATTTGCCACCAAATTACTTTGTTCTTCCTTGGAAACTGGAAAGCCATCCATGGGAGGTTATTAGGAATTTGCAGACCGTCAAAATGTTACAGAAGAAAGAGTGAAAAGAAAAAACCCATAACCCATTTTTTGCAATTAGAAATTACAAAAAATATTAGAAAAAAAAACCCATAAAGGGTCCACAGCACTCCTAATGGACCTGTTGGACTCTATTTTTGCAATTTGGGCTATGACCTAATTCAGCGAATCTAAAGATTGAAGTCTGATATGTTTCACTCCTTCATCATTCTGTCTTCTTCCTTCTCAGCAGTCGTCCATCTCAAACATCTCTCTGTTGCAGTTTCATTGTTTGAGTCTATTAAAGCATTTCTTTCTCTCTTGTTTGGTTTTGGCATGTGTGCCATTATCTAATTCAATTCCTTCAGTTCTAGTGGATTCGGTTATCTTCCCTCCTGGAGCTTATTGGATACTTCAGTCACACTGAAGTGCGACTCCGCTGCAGGCGAACCACACAGGCCCCGAGTCTGGATAGTTTGTATACGAGACAGCCTCACCCTCCTCCTCCCTCTCTCCTCCTCCCTTTCCTTCCCTCGTTCAAGAGGGATGAACTCTGGAAGAAACCCCCACTGGGGCTCTAACACCCCCCTTCACACACACACACACACACACACACACACACACACACACACACACACACACACACACACACACACACACACACACACACACACACACTGACTTCCCAAACTGCCCTGCCTGTGGCTTCATATGTTTCTTTCTGCTCTTGTGTGTTAAAATTCTCTATTTTCCTTTGTTTTTCTCTTGTTGTTTGTTTGTTGTTTATATCTCCCTCGATCCATTTATTTATATATTTTTTCATTATAATTTCAAGATATCAGAATGCAGCCCTTCTTCTTTGCTCTTTATTCATGTTGCATGTTGTGTTTTAGTTATCTCCTCCACTTCAGTGAGTGGACTTTTTACCTGTCTTTCACCAGGACACACACTCACACACACACACACACACACAGCAATGACACACTGCAGGGAGCTGAGCTGCACAGTATCAGCCTGCTGAGCTCTCTCCACACCTTGAGACAATTACCCTCCCTGCCTCGCAGCACCCTGCCCCCTGTTGCTGCTTTGAGGCAAGAGACATACAAATGCGGGGCGAATGTGAAGAAGAAGTCTCACTTTTACTAAAACATGAACTTACTCCAACTACTTTTGTTTTCCGCTAACTGTCACATGCGCACATGCGCATGCACACGCGCACACACACACACACACACACACACACACACACACACACACACACACACACACACACACACACACACACAAACACAGTTTACAAGAAAAGGGAGTCATGTTACAACTCTTCACAATCAGGTTCTTCAGCTATTCATCCAGTCGTCATGTCTGAAACAAACATACAGAGCTGAACAATGGCCTCTCTCTCTGTCTCTGTCTGTTTCTCCACCAGCAGCTCCTCCAGCTCGGCCGCAGATATTTGCACAAAGTCTCACTGCGGTCATCAGCCGGCGCACAAATATAGTCACAAATGTGAGGCAAGGAGCGCGAGACTGCTGGTTTGTGATATTCATGGGTGTTGGAATGTGCAGCCTACAGAGTGGCAGTGGAAATGTGTGTGTTTCTGTGCATGCATATGTGTGTGTGTGTGTGTGTGTGTGTGTGTGTTCAGACGCATGGACAATTATGTGTGTATGTGCTTAAACAGAGTGCCTATGATGAAAGACACAAAGAAAAACACACAAGCCTCACTCCGTGCCTTTAGGTTCAAGTTACTAATACCGACACACATGTGCGTGCACACAAACACACACACACACACACACACACACACACACACACACACACACACACACACACACACACACTCTCAAAACATTACAAAGAACAAGATGTGACTAGTGCAGAAATTACGAAAGGACATTGTGTTCATTGTGGAAAAATGCACGTCTTTTCCTCGTGATCACTACAGTCAGATTTTTCTTCCTAACATAACAGAAAAAGATTTAAGTGTAGAGTAGATTTTGATCCCGATGTCATTAAAAAAAGATAAAATATGTCTTTCCAAAAAAGCTTCTGAGAAATATTACCTAATCCCCAGAAAATCCAGAGATGGCATCATGTCTTTACACCATTTCCAGGAAGCTCTGGGCAGGAAAGTGTTGCAGTGGTTCCCTGTCAGTTTTTTTTTTCTTTTCTTTTACTGATTCCCAGTTCCCACTGCTATTAGGAAAAGAAAGGGGGAACCTTCTGTATGATTGAATGCACAGCAGGGAGCTTTTGATGTGGATATCCGCTAATTTTGAGTCCAGGGATGTTTCGAGTTTCATCTCATTAGGGAACAAAGTCTGGTTTTCCACTCACTCTGATGAGGACCTGGTTTGAATTAATTTGCAAATCCCACTTAAACCCCAACTGTAATTTTGCGTAATTTTGTTCACTTTGCACTAATGAGAGATAAGTCATTTATTGTAGCTTCACTCGATGGTTAAGAATAGGCTCATTATTTGCATGGCTATTCTTCCTCATCCTCAACTGAAACCGTTGCTGGCCAACTGCCACGACAAACAGTTTACATCAGGGATGTCTGCAGAGTTAATACAATAATTTATTTTTAATCTTGCTGATGGAGAAATGTGTCAACTCCTTTCTCATATTAAGATTTGAAGAGCATGATGAACAAGCTACTAATCAAGACATCACTGTTGCATGTTGCGACGACTGTTTTAAGTGCCACTTTTACAGCAGATAAACTCCTCAAACAGGTGAGAATCTCTCTGTTGAGTATCTGGGAAACAGATTCAGCTGTGGCTCAACGTAGAGGGAACAACTCAACTTGAATGCGAGTAACAATCTGCAACGACTAGCAAGTAGATGTTATGACTGAACACAGAAGAAAGGGTCCTATAACATCCACACCGAGCACTTTCCATGGCAGGCTGATAGTGGTCAGATGTAAGGTCAGACTTTTTGATTTCCCGACTAAATTTGGACTTACGATCTCTGGACACTATGATCAACTTAAAAAGCATCTCAAAACATAAAAAAAGAGTTTTTAAACCAAGTTTTTCCTTCTGTTTAAAGTTGGTTGTCTGCATTTAATGCATTTTGCTCTGTCTTTTATTCACTTTTTGTTTTTTTTATTGTGAAGCACTTAGTGAGGTCTGCTATTGACTGTCGTCTCTTGTATCTTTTCTATTTGCCCAGGTGACCTGTAAGTGTGTTATTATGAAGAGAGGGAGCAACTGGTTGAAAAGAGGAAATGAGAATGTATACTTTCGTAATGTAATCTCATTATCTAGAAAAGTATTTGTTGAATCACGGGTGTTGATCCTTTGTAAATGTATTCTATTGGTCAATTAGCTTGGTGTCAGAAGTTAATTTATATCAGTCCGATTCATTTCCATCTTTCCATCATCATTTCAAAGAGTATCACACAGACACTCATGAGCACACACAAACAAAGCCACACTTGTCTTACTGCACTAAGTACTCAGCATATAATTATCAATTATTGACACTATGAACTGAAGAAACCCAGCACGGTGTCCTGGTTTAACTGTGTAACTGTACTATTTTTCTTGTGAAATGTGAACGATTTATGTTGTTGCTGACAGGTCTTTTGGTCCTCTTGTTGTGACCACCCTTATTGTCTTCTATCCTGACTGACATAATATGGCCCCTCATATCTATCTACCTGTCTGTATATGTATAAAAGGCCCAGAGGCAGCATGTCAAAGATGTAATGACTGAGTCTGGGTGCTACGAGTCTGGTCGTTGTCTCCGGAAAACGACTGGAGATAAACAGATAGCAGCTGCTCACTGAACACATTATCTGTGTGCACACAGTGACACAATGGCACACACACACACACACACACACACACACACACTGATTGAAAGCAATGTTCAGCAGGTATTTCCACACCTGATTTCAGTCTCACGGAATTAGAGATATTTTTGATATTTGATTTGAACACTGCAGTCCACAGAATTCTGGTCAACACAACACAAGGTGTAACTGTCTCAGAAAGTGTTTATCAATGTCATGTTTTTTGTATACACTTCTGTCATAAATTCACAATGATCTGAGTTTATAAAACTGTTAAAAATGTAATAATTAAGGGGTTCAAAAAATGTCTTGACTAAAATGTACCACCTCAGATAATGTTTGATTAAGACACTTAGTTGTCTTCATGTGAGGTTGTGTTTCAATGCAGCTAACATGTCACAGGATCAGAGTTTAGTTAAAAGGGTATTATGGGACATGTTACGATGCCGAGAGGTGATGTCATGGGCCAGTGGCATTATGGGTTCAAACCAACATGGCTGCAGAGGAAAAACACATGACTTTTTAAACACATGGTCCAAAAGATGTACATGTCATTTATGTTTGTCAATTGTGAAACATTTTCAGACATTTTGTTTCATCTCAGCACATTTCTGCACTTGAGCGACTTTGACAATTACTGAGAAATGTATGTTTTGAGAAAGAGAGAGAGAGAGAGAGAAAGACAGAGAGAGAGAGAGGACTAAAATAAATCTTCAAAAGACGTGGGATGTATGTATGATGTATTGCGATTATTTCATTGGATCGGTGTAGCCACACAATGGGTGTAGAAGCAAACCCACCAACAATAATGGGGCTTCGTCAGACATATAGCAGTCAAATGTAGATGACTTGATTAACAGAAGGATGGCAGCATTCATATAAAGACATGAATGAGTTTGAGCTTTGGGTACCTGCATCTATTGGTCTTGAATCTGCAAAAGTAAAAAAAAATATTATAAAGGTGAAAATTATCTATTGACAAAAGAGAAAATGCTAAAAACAATACCACACAATTCTGCCTTCGTTGAAGTTTATTATTCTTTTTCTCTTTTTTAAAAACTGATGTCCAATGTGTGGTGTACAGTGTTGGACAGTGGAGAGAAATGACAGGCAAATAATGTTTATTTATACCAACAAAATCTGTTGTTTTATGCTCTCAGGTTGACTCTTAACCTGATGTTAAACACAGCATCCAACTCTAAAAATCGCCACCATTACAGGGAACTTAGAGTGTGAAATGCAAGGGACAGAGTTATAGTTGTCCTCATTTGAATGCAGATTTAATCAAATAGTGCAATGTCTGAGTAACATCATTAAAACTATGGAGAGGATAAAGATGAGTAAAGATAAAGATAAGTAGATAGTAGAGATAAATTGTTAAGAGCGTTGTTTATTGTATATTAGAGCAAATAAAGTCTTCACTCTTTGCCAGTCTCTGTATGAACTCCCTCTAGGTTCTAGGTCAGCTGCTCTGTCCTCTTTGTCAATGTGAAGTGCAACAGCGCCCCCTGTGACCCAAAATGGTCTCCATCCCCACATACTGTTGAAACAAATAAGAAACCCTTTCATCTGCCAAAAGTCTAATCTTCTTTTTCAGCTTCTATCTGTTCTGATGATGATTTCAATGATTAATTTTCTATGGAAAGCAGCAAATTACACACAGGATCTTGTTATAGCCTGTTTTTTCCAGCCTGGCTTACCTCAAACTCAACTCAAATCAACTCTTCTTCTCTTCTCCTTTTTTCTCTTCACGTCTCTTTTCTCTCTTCTCTTCTCTTCTCTTCTCTTCTCTTCTCTTCTCTTCTCTTCTCTTCTCTTCAATGCATGATTTAAAGTTTGATTATAAGCCTAAATTGGCCCTGAGGACTTTTCGAAAATTCTCCACTGGTCAGGACACAGACATTTGGCACATTATCTTGTCATGAGCGAGGGCGTGGGATTTGGATTTCTTGCCTGCTGACTGACCCTTGGGCCAGTTGGATCCCTAATGATTTTATATAAACCATTTTTTAACACACTTACTTCTGGAGTCTGAATTAGGCTGGATGTGTATTTGTAGTTGTTTATGATGAGATTCTTCTGTAATGTTAGTAAAGTAAACGTATAATAAATATATTTGATTACTCACACAACGCAGCCATCTCTTTAGGAAGGTCTGCCCCAAACCGGCCAAAGAGGTGGCTACTGGCCAGCAGGTCAAAGGGGGAGTGGCTCCGCATGGAGTTGAAGGGGAACGGGTACATAGTGCGGGGGAATCCGGTCATGTGACGCAGCTGGTGCTCCCTGTTGGTTGCCATCGTGAAAAGTGCTGCTGGGTGCTCAGGTGACTTCTCTCTGATTGTTTTTGACGTTTCCTCAGTCCTCAGTCAGGGGCCTATGATGAGTTTGAATGGGCTGGTGCCATTCAGCCCCTCTCGGCTGCTGGCTCTTCTGCAGGGAGGTGAGAGGGATGCTGAGGAGGAGGACGAACTGAAGAGAAACCAGGAACCACGTGACCAAAACCTGACCAGGTCCAGACTCTAAAGAAAAGGAAAGAAGAGCAGGATGATGGGGTCAGATACTCAAACCAAAGTCACCTAAAATCAACCAAACAAACTGTAACCAAAACAACACCTAAAATAATGCAAAATCCAGACAAAGAATAAAAGCAAAGAAGAAGAAAACGAGAGCGTTGAAGAGCAGAGGGTGCACGACACTTTCCTCCTGCTTTGTGTCTGTCTTCAAAGTAGTGCAATGATTTCAGGCAATGCCATATGATTTCAATCAGCAGGACTGCATTATAAAGGGTCTCTCTGTTCCCTCTGCCAGCCTGACTCTAGCCAGCCTGCCTGAGAACGGCCAGCCACAACATGGGTACAATTAACCCTTAACGACAACAGACATACACAACCTACCC
The DNA here is from genome assembly GCA_963678695.2 of Diplodus puntazzo. Taxonomy (NCBI): domain Eukaryota; kingdom Metazoa; phylum Chordata; class Actinopteri; order Spariformes; family Sparidae; genus Diplodus; species Diplodus puntazzo. The sequence goes on along the minus strand of OZ023157.1, from coordinate 20,752,850 downwards.
ACTCTCCCTGCGCCCCGCACCACCAACCCTCTGCAGCAGCTGAAGTTTTCTGAAGGTTTGTGATGGTCACCTTCCCTCTCTGTCTCTGTGGACTCTGTGACCCTGTCGGTAAGTTAAATGAGGGCAGCCCTCCGCTCTTGTTTCTCTATGACTCTCTCATCCCCTTCAATGATTTCATGAGTGGGTGGAGCTTAACTCTCTGTGGTGGAGCGGTGGTAAATACAGGCCAGCCAAAGAATGTCTTGTTGTTTTGGGCCTGCTTCAGCATGGGAATCAAACACCCGGGGTGGGTGAGAGGCAGAGTGAGAGAATTATGAATTTACAAATGTCCCACTAAGACGAAAACACAGAATCAGCACAAATATGAGTGAATCCAAGTAAAAATATGCTCCACATGTCCACATCTGTTATTGAAAAATAGATATGACTTAGGTTCACATACACAGGTACACTATACAAACAATATATATACAGGCTTAGGGAGTATCGGAATACATGTAACAGGATCACGTAGGATACAAAAAAAAGGAATTGTATTCCGCTAAAGTTACAGGAGAGAAGAGGTAATTAGATTAGAGATACATTGAGGGAAAAAGAAGGTTTATAACAGGATTACAATCTTAAAATAAAGAACGATATACTGCCTAGCTTAGTTTTTTACTTGATTGAGTTACTGATTACATTTTTAGTTACTGTATTGGGATACGTTTTTAAAGTAAATCTCCCAACACTTAACGTAGATTCTGCTACACACAGAAGATCCTGTCCATTACAGCTACAACACAATCATTAATGTATGGTACATTAATAGTTTCCATTAAACTTTAGTTCATTCATTTTTTTTTTTATTATTAAACGATGAAATGTTTTATAAACCATTTAGAAATCAATTGTTAATTTAGTAGGCTGCAACTAATGTTAATAAACCTTAAGAATCTGTAAATAAACATTGAAATAATTAAAGCATTTCAATGTTTATTAATAGTGAAATAACTATTATCTAAAGATTTACTATTATTTCAATGTTACTGCTAAAGTTAGCCTCGTGCCTGTTAGGAAACTGCTCTAAACATGAGGGCAGAGCACACAGTCACGCAAGAATACATTTCACAGCTTTCATCTTCAAGGTTCGATTCGCTCAAATGATCTCTTTTGGTATTTTGGTATCTATCGACACGGATCATGATTTGTTGAAGATATGACATATCTATTTTCTGAAAATGGAGATGATACTCAAAATCACATAAAAAATTCAACAGCAACACATCTTTCCAAAAACAGTGTCCCAGTTACTCTAAATGACCAACAGCGAGCAGTTTTCACAGGGACTATTTCTTCAGCAGAAAGTAGTTCCAATTAAGAGTACGTGCAACCATTCACCTCTATTGCACTAGATCAACATTTTAAAACCTGGACAAACATATCCAAAGTGTTTGGATGGCTCCATTCCACTTTGATTTATAGACAAAATCTAACCATAACAGTGTGCTCCAGATTTAATCTCTGCGGATCCTTAGAAAGTATGTTTGTCTGTTTGCTTTTTATGTGGGTGGACAAACCCTGTTAAGCACATGGTGGCACTAAAATTAACAGTAAAAATCAGAACAGATATTCTTTCGTTTGGTGCTTCATCTTTTCTTGGTAATCTTACACATGCGCAATTTAATAACGCACATGTGATGGGACATTTTAGACTTTAAACAAAATGTATTGACCCCTTTGCTGAAACTGATGCCAGTCCTGCAACAAACCTGACCTTCATGAAAGTGATAATGTCAATGTTAAAGCTGCTGCAGTGCTGTTTAACTGCGTTATATTTTATCGAGGGGTGTTTCTCATATTTATTGTACGTTCATTGACATAAATGAGCAGGACAAACTATTAGACCAATCATCAGATGTTTGTGCTGCTATTATTAGAGTAAAACTCTCCAACAGCCTTTTGTTATTACAGCAGCCATTTCTTCTCACACACACACACAGACACACACACACACGCTCATACAGTACATAGTACAGATTCACACTAGAAGCCACAAAGTCAGCGCGGTGGGTGTTGTTTTTAAAGTCATATTTCCCATATTGACATTTTTTCTGTAACTGCTTGGCTCCGCTGCGGTTTTTCTTCACTGCGAGCCGAGGGCCAGCTAGGGAGAGTCCCTGCAACTATTTCCACAAAGAACTTTTGTGTTCGAGCATCAAAGAATGTCAAACACAGGTTGGACAAAGTGTGTAGTGATTATAATAAGCAATTACATACACGGTGTGGAATGGACACTTTTTTTTCTCTTTTTTTGTTGCAAAACATATACATACACATGCCTCTGTAAAAGCAGAGCACGGAAACATGCAAGCACGGACACGCAGGCTGCAGACGTGAACGTACACAGATGTTCTGTGACTTTAATCATGTTCATGGGCAAGTAATCAGTGGGAAACACAGTGCGTTCACACATGCTGAAGCACCATTGAAAGCTGCAATTGACCTTGAAGAATGACGGAGTAAATACAGGACAGAGGATCCTTCCACAGATGCAGCTTTTGAGCCCTTCAAGTCAACTCTTTATCCAATCAAAATTCAGAGACTGAAATCACTAGTATGAAAGCCAGATGTATAAAAGGATTGGGATGGAGAGAAAAAAATAAAGTGTTGAAAGCTGGAAAAAAAAAAGATGGAAAAAGATAGAGGGATACAGAGGGAAAGAGAGAGAGGGAGTTTCAAGCATCTGGCAGGCCATGTGTAAGAAGTGAACAGAGTCCTATTAATTAGAGCCATACTGGAGACTGGATTAATAAGAGAAAGAACGGACTGTGGTAAAGCAGCATGGGAGGAGGGAGGGAGGGAAGAAAAAAAAAAGCGGGCAGAGTGGTTGCAGAAAACATGCATAAAAATAAAGAAACAGTTTTATTTCCACTAATAAACTATGAAATAATGTGCGGCCGAGCCAAGGAATGGTTTCTTTCTCTCTAATGAGTAACACCCCCCTTGCCCTCCTTCACCCTCCCTCCAGGGGGAATACACCTAGGGTTAGGCAACAAAAGCAGTGCTGTGTCTCTGGGCCTCCAGGCCTCAATGCTGCTTTTATGAGACCTGGCTGGGTCAGGTCAGACTGGGTCACCTGGTCCGGGTCCCGCTGACACACAGAGACACACACTCTCTTACACACACACACATAAAACACACAAATGATGCTCCTTTTTCCCAGACTATGACGATAAACAGCTTTGGTGTAGAAGCGATGGGGCTTTCCGTCTCGTTGTCTTTTCCAACAGGCTGCTACGTTTTGTCGGCTTTGCTTGTTTTCACAAAACTTCCATAAAACTTCACTTTTGGGGCGCTGCGTCATTGCGTTCCGTCGCATTGTTGCAACAGCTGTAAACATGGTCCAGATGTAAACAGTTGAAATGACAAAAACAATTTTTGGAATAACATATTTTAAGTGCTTATTAGGAGCATCATCTGGAGCTGGTTATCCTGGGTGTAAATGTGACTGAACTTTATGGTTTTTCCATCTCAAATCAGCTTGAAGTTACAGTTATGAAACTACACACACACGCACACACACACGCACACACACACACACACACACGCACACACACACACACACACACACACACACACACACACACACACACACACACACACACACACTTACAGAAGGCCATTACTAAGAGTCCATCCACACTTAAGTGGTTAACTTTAGTTTTTATTTACATGTGACAACAACCTGTGTCCGGACCCGCAGTTCAGGAGTCAACATGCAGACTAATGAAAACAAACGGCACACGGCAACAGTTCCTGCAGGAGCATGTGATAGCTCTGTAGGACTCGCAATTTGTGGCCGGCAATCATTCGTGAAAGGTGACACTGCCACCGTTTCCGTTCTGCATGTAAGCAGTACTTGGGAAATTCCCCAAGGCTGTTTTCATGAAGATCTCTGTTCATACTGAAATGCAAAAAAGGAAAGGTCTCTTTTGTTTCATTACTTTCTTGGTCAGCAAACAACAACACTGTCAGAGCCAACATCTGGCCTGGAGTCAGGCTGACTCAACCGAACGTGCACAAAATAATGATTTGTTTGTAACTCATAAATGCCACGTGTTGATCAGACATTCTTGCTTCTAGTTTGTGCATACAGCTTAATGACATCTGTTTCTCTGATTGGTTCCACGGCAGGAGCCTTACCCAGGGACTAGGAACCCCTTTTTAACCCCCCAAAACTCCCTGCTCTCCCAGAAGTAGTACCCATAAGTACAGGAACTTTGGGGGTGGGGCTTGTGGCGCTAAACACTGCTGATTGGTCAAGTATTTGCAAAGCCTTTTATTTCAGCCACTGTTTTTAACAATCTGCAGCCTCACTGTGCTTCATTGCATGGAGTTACAGAAAAAAAAATATGACTGATGAACTGACGATCATCGTTGTTTGCATATAAAAACTGCCATCGCTTGCCGAATCATTGCAGGTCTGTAAACCATGGTAGAACTGCAGACAGCGCTGAGCTGAAGGACCGTCTTTCTTTCTTGGAAAGTCATTCCAGAAACTGAGGGTTTTGGGCACTTTGTGCTGAAGTGTGGCTTTTCTGTCAGAAGGGATTCTTAACTTTACTCCTACCGAGGCCTCCCCATCCACACAAAAACACCCACCCATCATTTTAAAACTCATAAGCCTCAAATGCAGAGAAAAGTTGCTGTCCCAACCAGAGCTCAAATTAATGACTGTTCTATGTGCTGATGTAAAATGCAAAATGAAAAGTTTCCATAACGTTACGGCAGTAAACAGTTTTGCTAGAGCTCCATCAATCTTTCGTGTTTTGAGAATTTTGGTTACATTTTTAGTTGTTTTTTTACGCCGCGTTATAAAACAAATGTCTTGTTGGTCTGGAGATGGTCTGGTGCAGCATTTTTAAGGAAACAGATGACGGGAGAATTACAGTTAATCTTCAGTTTTATGGTATAATGAGTCCACTTTTAGGGGCTGAGAAATGTGCGGTGATAATAGGAAATCTATTTCAGCGAATGAACGGACAACAGCCTTAGTCAGAGCGCTCAGATATTGCAGCTTGATAAGGATGTGTACGTTAATGAAAAAGATACATGCCATTTAGAACTGGCCCTTTAAACTACTCGGCATTAAATTCAATTCAAAAGCTTCACACTACCCACGTACTCTTGCACGGCGTCCATCAGAACTTCCACGTGTCGGCGTGCATCTCTTCTTTGCTTTGGAGAAAAAGAAGAGTTAAATATTCTATTTTCCAGGATTCTTTAAACAGTCCTAGCCTGGTTCAGAGTTTATCCCTCTTTATTTTAACTGGCATCATCTGATCCAGTCTTACTCTGAACAGTCTCTTAGTCACACTCGTTTCTGTCTCACGCATAAAATCCCCCATTAATGCCACCTAGGCATCTCATTATTACTGACATTTAGCAGTGATCTCTTCTTGTGACGGAACTAGTGTTTTATAAATGGGATGAATTAGGATTGATTTATTTGGAATGGGCTGCATGAGTTGCAGTTTTTAGGTATGAGTTGCCCTTTTTTTTCATTATTTAAGTGATGGAAGTTAAGTATGTCATGTAAGAGAGTTAAAGTAAGTCAACACTGACTTTTGGTTTCACACACACAGGGCCTGAGAAGTAGTAAGTCCTGTCATCCATCCGGCCTGACCTCCTTCATGTGTGGACCTTGTCATTCTTTACAGGCTGAAATCGAAGGACTGGTGTGATGACGAACACACTGCAAAGACTGCAGCCCTGTCCAGACAGCTGGTATGTTCTGCGGCAGTGGTAGAGTGTATTCGTCATTCAAAAAGGGAATCCTGAAGACACAGGACTTAGGATACACAAACTATTGTTACGATAAAGCAGCATCTTTCACACCACTGTCAGTAATGTAGCAGCTTCTAGTCAAGAATATGTCCGATAAAAAATAGGAAATGGAACTGGTGAAGAGGTGGTGGCAAAAGTTGAGCACTGATTCACATGACTGAACAGTCAATGAGAGTGATTTCTCATACCGAGCCATCCAGCCACCAATTCACCATGCTCAGTCAGCCAGCAAGAGCTGACCAGAGCCCACTAGTGCCAATGGTTCAGGGCACACTGCAAGAAAACTACAGATTTTCACCGATGGCCTCGAATATGGCTGACCGCCGACCCTAGGCTTGGTGTATTAGAGCCCTTATACTACGGCACCGGACCTGCTCTGAGAATCTAATACTGCCACAGATGGGTTTAAACCGCAGTTGGATGAAAGCCTGTTGTGTTTCATGCAGATACTAAAGCTAAACCTTGTGTGAGACGAGACAAAGGAAAACCGCATTTGATAACCTGGGAATGAGAAATGTTTGTTGTCACTGTGGCCCAGTGGTCCAAGATGGACACAAATCCGGTTCTTGCATGTCTGCCATTCTGCCATCTGGACTACAGGAAAAATGACATAAAAACCTCCCTACTTCCTACACTTTTTTGGACTGTACTGTCAACATTATATTCATGGCAAAGCACCATGTGAACAGTGGGGAATTTTCAACTTGTCTCAGGGTACAAGCACATTGGCATGTTTTAGGATTTCAGTCAGAAAGTTTCAGGAAGAAATGAGCAACAGCCTTAAAAACAGTTCAGATGTTCATATTTTCCTGGAAACAGTGTCAATTAAGTGACTCCAAACTGTAACCAGAGGGTATAAATGCTCTTACCACACAATGATGTCCTTTATCTCTTTAATCATGTGGTTGATTAGTCCTCAGTGCTGGTTTTTCAGGTGGATTACTCGATTGCGTGTTCACCCCAGAGAGAGTGTGAGCACTCGTCTGAAAGTCTGAATAAAAAACAGATAATAAACACATTTGGATTTTTTGGACAGAGAACAGACCAAATGAACCAAAAAGTCTGCTCCTTCAATCCACACTCCAAAGTAAAAAAAAAAGTGTGTTTCGTCTCGTTCCAACTATTTAGTCATCTTTCTGTTTAAAAACTGTTTTCAAACCATGTGACTCAGCTGAAAAATAGGCTTCCTCTTGTTGAGTTTGTTGGTTCTGTTTGTTATCTCTAGAGGTTCTTTTGTGGATATTAGCTTTGCTTATCTGCTGTTCTCTCCCTTTTCTTCTGAAATCTGTTATTGTCAGTGTAATACTGAGCGAATGTCAATCTTTTTAGCCACTTTTGACTTGCACAACAGAATCGAGTTAATGGTTTTGTTTAGCTTTCGCGTGTCTATGGAGACAGTGTGTAATAGTCGGAGGGAAATCAAGAGGACAAACTTGAATATGATCTCCCCTTTTAAAACCACAGAGTTTCTGTACATAGAGTAAACTCAAAGCGAGAGTCTGAGTGGATATGAAGCCTAAAAACTCCCCCGAAAACAGCCAAATGCAAGAAAGAACATGACTTCAGCGAGGACAATTAGAAGCAAACCATAAAACCACAATCAAATTTGTCTTATTCTGGGAGAAGGCAGCCATGGGACGAGCTGCTCTGAAACGTGCTGAAGAGTAAATGCATATAGTGACACGCAGATACCATTGCAGAGGAGGAAAAACATAGGCACCAACACCCACAAACAACTTAATTAGATTTTCCAACAAATGGCCGTACTATATTTCATGTCAAACTGACATGTAAAAATGTTTTTGAGGAGTACAAATATTGATGAGCCATAAACTATCAGTGTCAGACATCTACCGCTAAATGTTTCTGTCTGCGCAAACACATATTTTCAATTTATGCGATCCATTATGTCAATAATGTACGCACAGATGTATATATAAGGCCCGGAAAACAATCTGTTTTCCAAGTGTTGTTGTTGGTTCTGATTGCCAGACATTCAGGCTATTAAAAAGATTTCCAGCAAGTGGGACCTGACCCCTCTCGCTTAGTTAACAGAGGCCCAAAAAACGAAAAAATAAATTGAAGCAAGACGGCAAAATTGATAATCCATTTGGCCACTGCGATATGTCAACCTGAAGTAAGTAGTTCTACATTTTGGAAAAAAGTTTTTTTTTCTTTCTTGCCGAGAGCTGGACGATCATATAAGCCAATCATTTCCAAACAAGTTAGACTAATCCTTTAAATTCACTCCAAGTAACAACTCAGTCGATCCATGATACGTCGATCAAAACAGTTTTAGTTTAGTTTGTTTTAATATGACACTAAATCTACAAAAGGAATATTTCCAGCCTGCTATCACCAAATGGCGTATGAGTAACACATCAGTGTCCCAAGTTATTTCGGGTGTTATCACAATGCTTTATTTTTTTTTTTTTTTTCATTTCACCATCGCTTGAATCGTTCACACAACCACTCAGTTACATTGCATATGCTTGGAATAAGTACTGTAGTCCTGAATGATGTAACTTTCAGGTAGGTGACCGGTGGAATTATTAACAAAAAACATATTGCATTATTTAGAGTCAATATAACTACATGAAAAGCTGCATGTTTTACTCAAACAGCATGTTTCTATAAAGACAGATTTAATATTCCTGTAAAACTACGAACTCAGAGAATAGAAGGTTTGGTTTTCCATTAATTACATACATGCTCATGCTCAATGTCTTATTGTTTTGTTACATCTAACTTGTCTAGTTTGTTATATAAAGTTTTCTCCGAGCATCTAGAATAGTACTCTACAAGTATAATGTATTCAAAGACTATTTGAGACTTTTAAATAGTTTTACTTGAACAAAAACACACATGTGTAGCAGGTGACTCATTAATCTTTCACCATTTTTAACTCAAAAATGCTCAAACACTTCAGCGTGTGTACCCGAGGAATCTTACAAATCCAGCTAAAAGTAAACTGTTTTTCTTTGAACTGTTCTTTCAAAATAAAAAAAAACAAAAATCTGTATTAATTCTGATATTTTTTGCTAATTATCTTGTGTGTCACCTCTTCCTGTCACCTTGGTGGAGGGGAGGCAATGTGTCTCGGAACACCAAATTGCAACTTGGCAAAAGATTGGCCTGCTCCGTCATCCTCCAGGATCTTCACATACATTTTATAATCTACTTGATGCTTGTTTCATCATATTTTGTCACTGTTGACTGTATACTCTGAGATTTAGTTTTTTCTGTTCTATACACGTGACATCTAATGTATGTTTGTCCATCTGGGAGAGGGATCCCTCCTCTGTGGCTCAGACTGAGGTTTCTTACATTTTAATTCCCTTGTTACAATGTTTTTTCTTTATTACTATGGGAAGTTTTTCCTTTTCTTGAATTGGGAGTCTAAGGACAGAGGATGCTGTACACTGAACAGATTGTCCACTGAGGCAATGTGATTTGTGATCAAGCTCTGGGGAAAATGCACTGACATTTAACTAATGAACGTAGAAAACGTAAAGATCAGTATACAATGATAATAACTGCTTGTTGCAGCCCTTAATATATCAATACTATTGTTGTTAAAGGAGATCTCTGTGACAATTTGGATGATTTGTTTCAGTTGTTTAATGCTGCTAGACTGTGGATTTCTTTGTGAAGGACTTGGGTCTGACTTTCTGCAACAGTCTAAAGGATGTGACTTCATGGACGTTCTCTGGTGCCTCGACCCAGCGCTTCTCTGCTCCGCTGACAAAGAGTTTCAATAGCTAACGTTAGTTTAGAAATGGAGTCCACTAACATAAACTAACCATTTGTTGGGCTTCCAGCTCAACACAGAAGCTCCACAGGGCCCCTTAAAGTTAGTTGTTACCTTGGCAATAACTTCTCTGGGTCAATAACTACTGCGATCAACAAGTTTAAGTACATAAAAGACTTACAGCAAACATCACATAATCTACACCTACAACAAAGCCACCATGATCACTCTCCAACTTCGCCACCACAAAGTGTCACTTGACTAACTTATGGCCTTTCTCTTGAGTACAAAATTAAACTGTCCGACATACATGGAATAACACAGTGTGAGTTCTGTGTTAGCACTGCTAATGGGGATGATGTTGAGGATAGTAATGTTTCATAAAACACACAATGTTGTCATTATGTGGAGCCAGCCCCGTGGGCCGTTGAGGGTCTCCAGGTCGGAGCTGAGGTCAGCCCCTTGTCGCTCCGGGCTAAGCAGCCCAGCCATGGGTCAGGCCTAATTGAGCTATTTGGTAGGCAGCTTTTCATTTTGTATTAAAGTGAAAAGTGAGCCTGAAGACTGCCTGAAACCCCCCACAGCCTGTGTCTCACACACACTCAAAAATCTGTGCCCTGCTGGAGGATTAGAAGTGTGTTTAAAGGGATGTGTAGTCTGTACTGAAGAGCAGCCCCGGGCCATGATTAAACAAACCAAGAAACTCTCCGGACGCATTGAGACACATTCAGCCTTAAATTGTGAGAAAGTGCAGTGAAAGCAATAATGAATGCTATAAGCGACTTCCAAAATCTCTGAAGCCAATTGGGCACGTCAAGCCGAACCACAGCCAGTCCATGGCTCTCACCAAAATCTCTCAAAATAACTCTGTGGACAATATGTAATTCTGCAGAACAAGAAAACAGTTGTGTCTTCCCCTCGCTCGAAAAAAAAAGTAGCAAACGCTCGCGTCTTTGTTTTGGAAGTTTGAAGTTTCCATTTATATGTAGGGAGAGAGCGATGAGAACAACCCTGTACAAAATCAAACTCAGCTGACACAGACCAGCAAAGAAGATGGAGGTTTTTTTTTTTCATATTGAGGAAATAAAGAAGAAAGAAGTCAGTGAGACGGAGAGCAAGAGGGAGAGGAGCCAGACAGCCTCCTCAGCCTGAGGGGCTGCCATTCTTGAAAAGTGAAGAGAACAAAGATGAGATTGCAATGCAGTTAAAAGTAGTTACATCCAACACACCCAACCCGGTGAATGTTTTTTTCCCCCAAATGATGAAAACAAAGAGAAAACAAAGAAACGGGAGTTAACCAAAAACAGATGAACAAAAAGTTAGAAATTAAAACCTGAAAACATCTGACCTGGGATCAGAGTGACAGAGTTCTCTCAGCAGCAAAAGAAGAAGAAGACAAAGAACATAAGAGCCGTTATATTAAGTGTGTCTGTCACTGTTCTCCAGCGTGTGATCTCTAATATATATGCTTACACCCAGCTGATTAAGTGCTGCTTATAGGCTGGATGTGATGATGAGCATTCCTCCAGACATTAAGGAAAATTAATCTGTGATAGATTTGTCAAGAGTTTGCCAGAGTAGCTCCTTGCATTGGACTGCATATCATAGAGAGGCATGGTGAGGCCGGTCAGCAGTGTGGTGTTAGCGGACAGACGGCTCGATCAGCTGTGAGGAAGCACTTAGCATCTAAATCACGATCATCAATCAGGCGATATGTCCGTATTTATAGAGCGCATCGTACAGAGGATGCTATTTGAAATGATTCACAGACTGTGTTTCAATACAAGCGGGTCAGAAAGTTTATTCACACACATATACATACTCACTCACTGTCTCTCTCTCACTCACTCACACACACACACACACACACACACACACACACACACACACACACACACACACACACACACACACACACACACACACACACACACACACACACACACACACACACACACACACACACACAAACACAATGCAAAGCAGTAGTGATCATACACACAGCAGACCGTCTTGTGATATCCGGACTAGCTTATTTCAGTGTTTCCATCCCGCTTATGTAATTGTGTGGATGGAAACCTGTTTACATAACCTTCAGGGGAGGAGGGGGGGGGATGAGTGACTGAGTGTGTACATACTCAGGTAGACCAGATCTACTCTAGCCATTTGTGATGTTGATGGAGTAATCCATCAAGACTGACAAGCCGGTCTGTTGGCTGAGTGCCTGCAGGCCTGAGCAGCTACTTCGTCTGATGCTAGAAAATGGGCCTGAGATGGTTCCTGAACTCACCTGTAGCACGGGACAGATGTGCGCAACAGGAGAAAATAGTACGCTTTGTCTTGTATGGTAACTTCGTCTCCCATTTACGTCATTCTATAAAAAAAATAAGGGGATTTCTAACATCCATTTTTTTAACACAGAAACATTCCCCTTTTATTTTCTGTTCTGATTATTCAGCAACTGTGAATCAGAGTTTATAAAGTTAAGAAAAAACACACGGATGTGCATCCATTAATGGGGAAACACACACATCTCTCCTCGTTCGCCTTCTCACATGGAGCGGCCCGGGACCACATGCAAGTGCTGATCAGCTTTCATTCCCCTCCTTAGCTGTTTCTGTTGTTCTTTCTCCCTCTCTTGAAAATCTCTGTTCTCAATTAAAGCTGTCCTCAGGAAACTCAACCTCTCCGCACATGTTGTCCCAGAAACACACTCACACACGCAGAAACCGAGAGAGAGAAAGGGAAGAGAGAGACAAGAGAAACACACACACTCACACATCTCTCACTCATGCTCTGACATGTCCTCTGTCTGTCCTCTTTTTCTCACACACCGTCAACACACTTGAGTTGTAAGGAAAAAGAAGATCTTAAAGATGGGTTTGAAACGCAAACTTAACAGACCTGGAAAGTTGTGAGCTCGGCACACAGTCTGCTGGTCAGTGGGGGTAAGTCAGTGGCAGCTGAGAAGGAGCGTAGTAGTTGTGTTTGTCAGTCAGAAGTCCCTCTCGTAGCGACGGTGGAGCTCAGCCTGTTGCATTCCGCCTAACTCTCCTTTTCCCGTCTCTCTCTCTCTCTCTCTTTCTCTCTCTCACTAACACACACCCTCTCTCCCTCTCTCCCTCCCTCTCTTTCCTCCTGAAATCATTGTGTACTTTGATTCACAAACCCTGCCTTTGTCACGTGATCCAACACTTCAAATATACAGCACATTTTTTACCAGCCACAGAATGCCCGAAGGAAGGGAAAACAGGGTCCAGAAAGCTTAGGTTTCATCTTGCTGCCCACCCCCTTCTCTTTCCCCCTTCTCTCTCTCTCTCTCGCTCTCTCTCTGTTTCTTTGTCTCAGACTCTCTCCCTCTCTCTCTCTTTACCTCCAGTCCTTCCACAGTGGACTGTCAGTCAGCGTTCCTTTGTTGGGTTCTCAACTCTGCGAGTGTTTGTTTTGCATTTCTAAATTTGTTCCTCCGCTGTTCACCATCCAAAGATAGGCCTCTGCCGCTCACACACTGAGGAGCGAGAGCGGTGCATGCATGCATGTACGCACACTAATGAAACAGTCATTAACTCACAGACATACACAAACACACATGCTGCAGAGGGGCTGCACACCTTTGGGGATATCAGTATCAGCCCTCGGCTCTCTCTCCGAGTTTACAATGCCTCGACTTTGGGAGTGTGGCCAGCCAAAGTGGGAGTTCAGGGGCCCGAGGCCAATCAAGGACCACTCAGTGCTTTATTGTGACTACATATCCCTAATGAGGGAAAAATACACCCTAATGATGCAGGATAATAAAATGAGCAAGTTAAAAAACTGGAAACACAGCGTCAATACTCTATGTCTTTAAAATGTAAATAAAATTATGAAAAGAAAAAAATCTTGTAAACAATCATAAAAATTTAACTTGTTTTCAGTGACACTTTACAACCATAGCTCATAAATGGTAAATGTATGGTTAATCAAACTTGAGTTAATAGTTATTTCAGTGTTAACAAACAATGACATGCTTTATAAATCATGTATTAAACTATTGTTAGCCATATCGTTGCAACTGATGTTGATAACACTTTGTAAATGGTTAATGAATTCTGTGTAGTTCATCTATTAAATTAAGTTTAAATAACTATAAATGCACCGTTTAATAATGATAGTCTTGACCTTGGTGATAGTATTGCGTACCGCGTCTATTAAAGGTGCAGTATGCAGTTTTGGGAAGAAATTTCAATTAGAAGAGAAAGATCTTTATTGACTGTTTTTTTAATGCATAAACAAACTAAAACTTTATTTTCATTACTGAATTGACTGAATAAACAAACTGACCTTAAAAGACAATTTCATACTGTTTTACTTTCTGGGGACCATACTTTCCTCTGAGAACAGCTTGTTTATTCAGTTATGGTAAAGTTAAAAATGTATTAGTTTGTAGAATTACCATATTAATATTCAGCATATTAAAATTCTAAGTTTAAATTTCTTCTCCAAAACGACACAGTGCCCCTTTAAATGTACAATAATTCAAAGTGCTACACATAAACAGACTGTGCAAAATATTTCATCTACAGATCTACAAATCTGTATATCTTCTCTGAAAATCATCCAGAGCCTGGTATATACGTTAGATGACTTTATTAAATCTCCAAAATGCAAACTAGCATGAGCTGTTTTCCATCTTTTCCCATGCAGCCTGAGAAGTACAAAGGGCCATTCTCCCGGCAGTTTCCGCACCTTTAAATCAGTTCAAGCGGACTCTTCTCCTCCTACAGGATTTTCCTAAGCAAATCAACCCAGCGGTTTTCTGGTAAGGAAGCATTTGATGGAGATACATTTGATCCGTGATGAGATCAAACCTGGCCAGCCGGCCCCTGAGGGGCAGAGCTACCTGCCTCTTCATGTCAGAGATAAAACTGTCTGCTACTGTCTGACTGACTGGCCTCAGTAGCGGAGTCAGCCCACTACAGGCCGATCCATGACAGCAGCAGTCAGTACAGGTCACCCACTAAAATAAAAGCTGAGACAAGAGTAATTTATTTTAAATTCTCAGGGTTGACAGGTTGTAAAACATAAAATAACTGTACCTGTCCTCAACATGATTTTCATAAACATGTGAAAATAGTTAAATGTTATGTTTTTATCAACTATGTCTCCTAAAAATTATGTTTATATACACTCAAGTGAATAATTTATTCAGTTGGTCCTAAAATAACCCCCTAAAACCACAACAATCTAACTAAATAAATAAACAGTGAACTGGAAACAAAACTAGAAAAAATTGAAATTGAAAGGAACGTTTATAAAAATGCCAGAAAACATTAGATATCCATAGTCATACATCCAATCAAATGGAACAAGACTGTACAGAGGCCTTTATTATTTATTGTTATACTAACCAGATGAGTTCTCTTGAAAAATGCATCTGCACTAAAAGCTCCTAAAAGAACTGTTGAATGTCTGGTCTTCTGAAAGATTTCACTAAATCCGCCACCAAAGGCAAAATCCTTCTTTTTTGACACAAAATGGCGGGCCTTTGCATAAAGACACTGGAATGAAGCAATGCATCACCAAACTCCAATTGGTTTATGTTAAAACATGCAAATGTTGCAACACATTAATGTCATATCATATATGTGTGAAGACCTCTTCATGCTTTCCTTTCATACATAACATGCAAACAATTGATGTAAGCCACATGGCAAGGCAGGACTGGATAAATGAATAAGTAAATAGCTCTGTGCAGTAATATGATATGTGTGTTTTCAATAGTAGAACAAAGGAACAAAAGAAATCTCTGGAATGGATTCCGTTCCTAATGTACAAATAAAAGACAGAGATTGTTTTTTTCTGTTGTTGCCTCCCTCAGCACCTTTATTTTTGTGTCAGGGGCATCTTGGACTGAAACACACACCACTGAATGGTTACTTTAACAAAATCACCATGTATGTTAAAATAAGCACAGTGTTTGATGTCATTTTCTGCTGAGTGACTTCTGACTTGGAACTGAGGCGCGAGCGTCCAATCACAGGTCCACTCTTCGACCAGTGCCACACTTCTCAGCAGTGTTGGCGAGGAGCGAGGTGAAAGGTTAATCCTGTTTGTGTTTCTGTGTCAGTGAAATGCGCAAAGAGGAGGGGAGTGTATAACGTCTGGATGAGTGTGAAAGAGCCATTTGTGTATTTCTGACTGTAAATCTGTGAGGCGCTAATAAGCACATGCGTCCACATGTTGATACACACAGAGAGACACACTCTCAGACACATTCACAGACATTTTCATACCCCCACCCCCAACCCCCATCCTCACCCTCACCCTTTTTCTTGTTCTGTATCGATGAGTGTCAAAGCAGACTGACTCAGAGAGAAGATTAGAAACATGAGAAGGGTTTCGATGAGGCCTGCAGGTCGGGAACTACTGGAGGCATCTGATAAAGACGGCCGAAAGATGTACAGAAGAAAGGACAGAACAAAGAAACGAAGGAATAAAAACTGAAAAGGAAAAAAGAGGGGAGCTTATAACTTTCTGCAGAGCTCGAAAAGGGGCCCTTTTTGGCAGCAAGCAGCGGAGAAACCGCAGAATGGTGCGACTCTGGAGTAGAGGGGTGGAGGAGGCAGGAGAGGAGGGGGAGAGTCGAGCGAAGGACAAGGAAGCGGGAGAGAGAGTGGAGAAGAAAAGAAAGGGTGAAGGAGGAGGGTGCAGACGGCAGGTTTTAATCAGCAACAGGCTGTTGGTAATGAGATCACTATCCCACTGCTCTCAGATTGATGTCATGTGAAGCTCTGTGGTGCACAGAGAGGCATGCAGAGGATGACAGGCATGCATGACAAGCTCGCCTGGGCACACACACAAACATACAAGCATACATGCAAAAACGCGAAGCAGACTTACTCTCATATTACGGCTGGCAAATGCCCACAAACCAATAAACACTGGCACCAAAAATTTTTTAGAAAAAATACACATGCACAAGACACAAAGAACCTTTAATACACCACAACTCCCTGCTGTTAATTTTCTTCAAGCAAGAAAAAGAGCTGACACAAATATAATCACACCCACACATACACCATAAACACGTTTCAGGTCCCACGGCTCCTTTATGTCTTTTCTGTCCCTCAAACAGCTAAACATGAACACAAAGAACATACTGTACCAGTGGTGAGGGTTGGCTAGACTCGCAGGCATTAAAAAAAAGTGGGAGAAAAAGGAGGACGAGGGGGAAGAGAAGGAGGGAGAAGAGTGACACTCTGGGTAGCAGTTGTCAGTTTGGGGTTATAAAGTTTAACAACCTGAGAGTTGAGGGAGCTTTTTTATTAAAACACAGGCGAAATATGGTTAAACCATATGTGTGCACGGAGGTGTGCATATTCGCTAAGCTGAGGCCGAAACTGTTATTTTAACGCGGCAAAGAAAATTTGCATTTTTGGTGGTGATGATCAGTGTTCGTGGCGTACGGAAAGAGGACGGGGAAAGGAAAAGTAGGTTGGGGGCGTACATGTGCATCCAATGAGCAGTGAATAGTTTTTCCTATATAAATGTTCCCCAAAATTCAACCATGATGTCACCATGAACCTGTTGTGAACCCAACTCTGTCAGCTACCATTACTGTCTCATTCCGTCTCTGCGCCCTCCCCGCCTCAGCGCCGTCTCTCCATCTCCGTCCACTCTGTCCCCATCTTGTTCTCGGGCTTCCACTCTTTATCTTTCGCCGTCCAATGTTGTCTGGCAGCATTTTTCTTTTCAACACAAACTGCGTGTGCACCCCTCCGCCCGCCACCCCCCACCCCGCCCTCGTCCTCCTCCTCCTCCTCCTCCTGAGCCAACCCCCAAACACAGAAACTGCTCACAGCCATTTGGAAAGTCTCTGGTATAACAAGGACAGTTTTAATCAGAACAAGCTGGCATATTTTGGCCAAGACCTGCACTTATGGTAATTCAATCAGAAAGAGACGGGGGGGACGGGGGGGGGGGGGGGGGGGGGGGGGGAGAGAGCAAAAGTGAAAAAGGGGCACGCGGAGGGTAGTAGAGTGTGAGACGGGGAAATAAGAAAAACAGAGGGAGGAAAACGGAGACAGTGGGCGGATAGGAGGGTGAGGTAGGGGTTGAGTGGTTGAAGGAGTTTGATCCACATGTGGAAATGATTGTCTAATTACAGCAGATATGTATAAGTGTTACTGCCTGGACGACAGATGGTGATTGGAGAGTGCAGCGCTGCGAAAACGAAATGATTGGATGAGCGAGAATTTAGGACGGATAATTGGAGGAGGAGGGAAGAAGAAGAAGAAGATCGAGAGAAGCGTCATGGAGGCGCCTGCGTCACCTCCTTCTCCTTCCTCTTCAGCTTTAAACACAAGGTTTTTTCCCCCAAAATTCAGCAGCTGCCCATCATACACCTGAAGGCCACATTCAGCCCGCTCGTCACCCGCAAACAGGACAGTCTATAAAGATGTCCTCCTCATCAATTCTCATAAGATTATCAGTGGAATTATCGCTCAGATGGCTGACAAACTGTGAATTCCCATTTTAAAGAAATACTTTGACATTTTGGGAAAAATGCGTATTTTCGCTCTTGCGGAGAGTTGATAATAAAAGTAAAACCACTGTCAAGTCTTCACGCTTAATATGAATGTACAGTTAGTTGCAGGTTATCTTAGCTTAGCATAAACACTGGAAACGGAGCGAAACTGCTAGCCTGGCTGTGGTCAAATAAGGTAACAAAATCTGCCTACCAGCACCTCGAATGGCTCTTTCGATACACGTGTGATGGCTTGGCTCGACTCGTTTTGACTCGGCGTGTCAGTCCAGAGCAGAAGGCATTTGCATCTCCATTACAACGGGGCTACCCGCATAAAGGTGTGTCTTTAACAAATGACGCGCTTGTCTTGAGTTGACGACGTTTACATGTAAAAGCAGCGGGCTGATCCATGGCTGTGACTCGTGGTCAAAGAAGCTACTGTAAAACGGTGAATAAATTTAATTTCATATGAATTCTTCACAATAAAAGCCTGGCTTTATTTTGTTATTCGAAAACTCTTATTATGAAGCGGCAAAATCAGGAAACGTTGGGTTTTCATCAGCAGCAGCTTAACAGAACTCCTACAGCCTACAGCTGAGAGGGAACGTGACGAAACAGTAGAATAAAGCCGACGTCTGAGAGGACAAATGGGGACACGGAACTGAGTTGAACCTGCAATTCACAGAGATACAGTAAGGAGGCTACAGAAGTACTGAGCTGAGCGCACAGCGACTTTTAAAAATGTCTCTCACTGTGGTCTCCTGCACAGACATGAGTTTAGTGGCACAACACACACTTGTTTGAGGGGGTGAGGGGGGGGGGTCATCGAGACGTCAACGGAACCCATTCGGAGACGTGCCGGGCGCGTTCTGGTCTCACTGCGGAGAGATGGACCATCTCAGGCACGACTCGGCGCAACATGGCGCAGTTTGAAAATGGAAATGGAAATTCGAATCAGAACGCCATTTTTTCATTTAGTGAGCACGAAAAAACCCCCATGGTCAAGCCACATTTAGTCCAGGGATGAATAGGTCAGACTTTATTTCATGTACAAATATTTAGCATTTGTAATCAGTGTATAAACATGTTATTGATTGTTTATGACACTCTATTATGTCATTGTAAGCAGAATTAAGTGTTATATATAAGTGTTATTGATAATATATGACAAGATGCTGAGTTAGTCAACACTTCAACTCCTTACAACTGTGTGTAAGGAAATACAAAATAATAAGATATTAAATGTACTTAAGTATCAAAAGTGATTATATGCTACATAATCACTATAAATAAAAGTAAGTATCAAAAGTACAGGTAAAAGTCAATGATACATATATCTATATGTAGGTTCATTGGATCAGATATTCACCCTTGAATCACTTGAATCAGTGTTTTTTAAAATCTAAGAATGGTTCATATAGATGACTTGCTCCAGTGCTGCGTGTAATCTGCAAGGTAACAAGTTACTAGTTATCAAATAAATGTAACGGAGTAAAAAGTACAATATTTGCCTCCAGAATGTAGTGGAGTAGACGTATAAAGTACATTTCTTAATGTTTTATTTGCCCTCATGGACTCCTCACGGTCTCCACTCTCCTCAATGTACTAAAACAAAAGTAAATAGACTACAGTGTTGGGATACATCAGGGGTGGAGCTGTCCCCCTCAGGATAACCTGGCACCTCTTCACAAGCGTCCGCCTGTCAACAGATTTCAGCAGATCTTGGCTGCCTGTTGCGATGTCTGTCTGCCTGTCAGAAATATAAATGCCCTCTGGAGGGTAAACAGGGCAACTATCAGACATAGATTGTTGCTGCTATCACAAAATTGGCTTTGTTTTGATTATAAGGAGACTAATGCAGAAAACATTCAGAAATCTGATCTCTGAATGTTACCTAGTGTATTCCAATGACCCACCTTAATGGAGCCAACAGTACAATATTTCCTTTTTGATTGTTGATATGTTTGTTGTTTTTCTATTTTATTGTGACCAGCTGTTTCCTACATTCCCATCAAACGTCCCCTCAGGTGGCAAAGAAGTCAAATTCAAGATTATGTGAACTTTTCTGAACTTGAGCTACTTTCAGCACAAATCATTACAGCGCAGGGACAAATGTGCTACTCACTGTAGGAATCACACCCGATGGAGATTGTTAAAATGTGATTTAACTGGTAAACTAGATCACTAAAATTTGGAAATGGTTTATTGATTTGAACATATTACTGTCTAGTTTGCAAATGTTGATGTGTAGCTGAACAACAATACAAGTCATCGTAGTAACTCCAGTGACTGGGCACTGTGTGACTATTTGGAATCACTAAATTTCAAAATGGCATTAAAGGTGCAATATGTAAGAATTGGCCACCTGTTGAGTCCAAACAAATGGGGGCGGCAAATAATCAGAGGAGCCACTAATTGCTGCTAACTGTTTGCTGCCGTTGGGTAGTTAGCTCAGTTAGCTGTGCAGCCAACAGTCCAGAACTGGAGCTTGGTGCACAGGGAGGAGGAGGTTCTCAGGCCTGGGACGGGGGCACTGGAGGATCATGGCACCGTAATGTAAAGTCGAAACAAGCTTCTTCACAGTCTTGTGATAACTGTAGTTCTTGAAAAAATGTTTTAATGAATATTCCTATATATTGCACCTTTAAATAGATAAAGCCATTTACAAAAGTAGCATATTTTTTATTAAAGGTCTAGTGTATAATATTAAGGAGCAGAAATGAAATATCATATTCATACTTGTGGCCACAGTGGGGTGTACACTACATCCTACACAGTGGATCTTTAATATGGTTTGAGTTCAGTTAATTTTTAATTTACAGGATATCTACTGAGGGCGTGTTTCCATCATATAGAAATACTAGATACTAATAGTAAGCACAACCACTGTTGCCGGAAAGGAGTTGAAATGAGGACTGCATCTTCAGCAATAGAAATTTAAAATATTTCTCATGAAATCCCACATTTTGAGCTCTGTTCTTTTGTGTTCATCTGACATTTTAAGAACGCACACATCCTCATTTTAGATTAACACAATCTTACGTGGATTATGCTTCTAGGCAAATTGAATAACGAGGCTTATCCAGTCAAACAATTTGCAGAAACGTGAGTTTATCTCTTTGATGTCACAGAGGTCTGCCAATCAGACCAAACCATCCTTAATATGTGAGAAATTATTCCTGAGACGCTGCTGTTTTTCCAACTTCCTCATTCCAGAGAAAGACGGCCACTTGTTTTGTCTTTTCAGCTGTGAATATTAGTGTTTCAATCCATGCATGTAGCTGCAGTGGCTGTGAAGTGCATCAGAAGCTGGCATCCTGTGTTAACTTTGCGGTGACTTGAGACATGATGATTGCTGCTTAAATGATTACTGGTGAGGAGGAAGAGCGACAGCGAAGAGAAACAACAGCAGGCTAAATCTGATCCTCCGATCAGATTGGTCCCTTGATATCAGAGGATACCACCCTACATGTACCCTCACTGGTTCTAGTTTTACCTGGACGAACATGACCAGCATCTCAGCATTGCAGCCCATAGCTACACTGGCAAAGCTCTCCTGCACAACTTCATATTAACATATGGCATCAACTGACTGTATTTAACGGCTAATTTGCCACTGCCAACCGCACCCACGGTCTCACTTTTTCCTACACGTCTGTTGCCTCTGGAGTCACTACAAACCACTGTTTTCACATCTTAAATTGCCTTACTTACTTACCTCATATTCCCAGCTGTGTTTCTGTCTAGAGGCTGATTTTATCCTATTAATTGTACTCTGGTCTGTTTTCAGACACACCGCCTTCATATTTACCGTCCATATATTATTAATGCACTTAGTCATCGTTTATACTCACCTCACCTGACCCAAGATACGAATCCCCATCCATGATGACTCTCATCACCATGGTAACTGTCGGAATGGAAGAAGATGCAATACCTCGTCAGCCTCTGCATGGGATTTACTGGGCCAGTGGAGCTGTTTCTGTGTTGCAACCGAAAGAGAGAGCTGAATATTAGCATTCAAAGTAAATTGGCATTCAATATTAAATTATTAATGTGGGTATTCATTATTAATCGCAGTTCCGTATTCTATTTTGGTCATTTCTAGATGGTGACCCTATCCTAGACCCGCAGGAATCCTCACAAGAGTGATCATTTCAACCCAAAACCGGACCTTTCCCAGCATGTGCCTTCTATTTGTGTCAGGTACAATATCACCTCTGTCTTACAGCATCTAAAACCAGGCTTTGGATCTAAACCTTGACTTTGCATATATTGCCTTTGTATTGATATCAGTTCACCTGAGAACCTAGAGGGAATTCTGACGCTATTAAAATGAGTAATGCAGTAAAACAGGGCTCGATCCATGCAGAAGACAAAGAATCAGCAGCCAACAATACAGTGCAGCACTGCAGCATCTCTACAGAGTCAAATATGATGAAGATAATTGTTCTTCACACATCTTTCTAGGTACATAAAGTGTTAAAGAAACAAAGCGTTAATATGGTGAACCAGTAATTGTCAATACTAAGTGTGTAGTGGAGGCGTGGTACTGTGATGGATGATAGCCCTGGGCAAAACTGTACTCACTCTCACAGGTGTCACTGGGAGCAGTAACAACATAGCAATGGGACAGCAAAAATGTTGTAGCTTCACAGTGTGTTTTGCTGATCCTTATATACAGCGCCTTAGCACAGTGTGAGCATGCACCACAAGCAGTTACTGAGGCTTGGCCGCTCATATCTTTATTTTCCCAGCACTCTAATTAGAGCACCAGTGCTAATGTATTATATGTCTAATTTAGCCCTCCCTGCATATTTGCTAATATAAACATACACATACATCCACGTCTACGAATCTGAAGCGTTGTGACAACAGAGGTTTCAAAAGGCCTCATACAGTTGGATTTAAATCCTCGGAGGATTTGGAGAACTTGATGAAACAGCCAAAAACAACCCACTTAAAATAAGCAGTTTTTCATTGGCCTTTGCCTTAACAAGCACTGCCACCTTGTGGAAAATCAATAGTCCTACATTACCAAAACACAGTTCTGACAGGAAATGGAGAGAAATGTATGGCCCAACCCTGAAGTCCACACTCAAATCCACCAACTTCACTGACAGTCCACCGGGGTTTAGGGCTTTCCCACTGTCAAATCATAAAGTGCATGAGGGTTCTCTTGCAGGCATTTTGAGAACTATATGGTTACTTTCCGTAAGTATGAATTTCTGCAACTTCATAGCATTGGGGTTCCTATGGGTGGCCATAGAAAGCGGGAAAACAAAACAAAAAAAACACTGAACAATTTATTCCCACAAATAATTTGTTTAAAATCAATATCTAAGATCTGACATTTTCTTCTCGAACAAAAAAAGTGATCAATTCAAAAATTCAAAAATTAAATTGAAAGATTTCTCCCTGAAACATCTAACTGAATGTTTTTTTTTTATTTGCACAGATATGTATTTTTTTGTTTTGCTTTAATTTCTATAAATGTTTAAACGTAGAAATCCAGAAAGGGTTCAGAAAGCTCATTGCAGCCTCTCTCACTAAAACACTTCCTCGGTGACATCAAGTTAGTCTGAGAGGGTTTAGGGCCTTTAGTCTTCTGTCCTGGCATTTTCATTGCTGAATAGTTAATAGACATAATGAGATGAACCCAAACGTTTCCATGTTTCAGCCAAACATATCAACTTTGGAGAAAAAATAAATATATTAAAAGGTTACCTCTGGCACATTTTTATTAAATGCCACAATGTGACACCCTGAAAAAAGTCCCCAGCACTGACTTCATGCCCCAAATAACTCGTCATGTTCAGGTGACCTGATTCTCTGTTTGGTGCAATGACAACAACAACATTCTCATCTGCCTAACCCACCAGAATTGACCTGCACCGCTTATTCCAGCCACAGAGGGGCGCACTGTAAACACTTATTATGTCTACCCCAGGCGTCTGTTCCATGTTCAAGATGATGTTTGTGTTGAAAGTGAGGTCTGGGGGGGGGTCTGCAGCAAAATTACAATTACTCATTCATTCATTCCACTTTGAGAATGCTGGATAAATTCAGGTATGGCACATAAGCTATCATGGAGCATTTCATGGTTTAAAACAAATTCTTCTCAATCTCTCGTTTTGGTAAAAGGGAGTAAGGATGGGAGGATGTGAGATTTGACAACTGGCGATAAAAACACTTGGGATAAGTCGACTGTGGGGAATTTCCACAAACGGATCATCATGGATGTCGTCACATGAGTGATTTAAAAAAGCTGTCTAGCTGTATGAAGTTCAGTCCCATATTGATTTTATTTATTCTGAATTGCATCTTGCCAGCCAAAATAAACTAAAACCAAGAAAAGATGTGTGTCCTATCTGTGATGCAACAAAACATTTATTCATTAACAATACATAAGGTTTAGTGACCTAAGTATGTTGAAGCGCCATTTTAAGAGATTTAAGTATATTTTGGTGATTGTCAGAACAATATCATGAATTGCAATAATTTTGGCAAGGATAAATGACTTGAAATATGAAATGGTCCCATGCTGAATGAGAAATTATGAACAGAGTGGAGTGAATATCAAACAAGAAGTTGAGCTAACAAAACAATACATGGTATCAGTGGAACAAACCAGTTCAACAACAAGCCAATAATGCTGCTATGAATTAGTTATTTCACCTAAACGTAGATGTGAAACACGTGACAAACATGTTTATCAATGACAGTATTACATTATATATTAGTACATTAAAAATATGTACGTGTGTACTGTTTTAAAGGTCGAAGTAAACATGACAAACTAATAAAGCAGGGCATCATCACTTCTACATGCTGAGAAACCTTCTAGGTTTTATTTTGTGGGTTTGGGAATCGAGGACATCACTTTGAGTTGAAAGGTCGTCGGGACATACGTATTCGCAAAGAGACAATTTTTCTTCAACATAAATCATTCTATTGTAAATCATGTAATGTTACGTCAGGGGGAAAACCGCATGACGGGGCTTCAAACAGGGCTTCATCACAGACTCTACAATACAAAAATACACTGCATAAAACGCACAATTACACAGATCGACCAACTGACAATCATCCATATGCATCACATCCACAACTTCAACAAAATGCCAATCAAACAATGACAGAAACACATTTACTGTAAAGCACTAGCATCAATTAGTGTTTATATTTAGGGGGCACTGACTGAGCATTCAGCTCTTCTACAGCAGCACTCTGAGATCACATTCATACGGACAAGGGGAGAACACAAAAATATGGTGACAACCACGGTTGTGACAATGACGGACTTAACAAACACAAATAAGAGCAGTCAGTTCAATGAAAGCAATAATTAGTGCATGTCAGTCAACTGTTCTCATTTGTTAAAGGTGCAATGTGTAATTATTGGCGATCTGGGACTAGGAGGCGGCATTATCACTGCTCGCTGTAGCTGCTGTTAGCTAGTAAGCTCAGTTAACAGTGCAGCTATCGATTGTATCAGTTGACTCGGCCTGGACTAGGAGCTCAGAGCAACGGGGAAGCAGTGGGTTTTTTTATTTTATATGATTAGACTATCTTCTTTTCTGGTACAAAATGGCTCAGAGTTAGCTAGTGAGCATGCTAACCTCATCTGATATCTCTGCAACACAAAACAGTGACATCTGTGACATAAAATCAAAAACTGACACAAAATGTCCTCCAGATCTGTTGACGAGTTCTGTTCATGTTGAATGTTTTAAACAAAATATCCTACATACTTTTTTAAGGTATATTCAAGTCAGCATTGTTGAAAGCTATATAAAGGAACACTTTTTTAACAAGTTGTGTTTTTAAAAAGTGATGGGGACAAAATCAGCCATTTAGAAAAGTGGCAAGGACACGTCCCCGGTGTCCACAGTGAAAATGACACCTCTGCTGGGAATGAGACTCAACAATCTCTTTCTCACGTGTTTATAAACAGCCACTAACACAACCTGCATAGTAAGTAGAGGCACAGGGCTGTTAGGAACAAATTGTATTTCCAGTAATAAAAGTAAGTCATTATGCAGAATAGCCCCTGTTAGTGTTATAGATTAATTTAGAGCTTTTATATACTATTGGGTAATTTAGTCCCTAACAATGCCTAATTTTTATAAACTCAGAATCAGAATCGGAAATACTTTATTGATCCCCTCAATCTAAAATAAACACATAACTGATGAAAACATGTAGAGCAGCAACAACTGCAACATGTCTGTCCGAAATGAGGATAACATGGAAAAAACAAAGTGGGAGTACCATAAAGTTGTTCCTAATTTCTCTTAACTTCATTATTGAGCAATTGAATAACGTTTCCACCCATATTATGAAGACCCACTTCCCATGTTTCTAAACATGAGTTGGCTCCTGTGCATACACAGATTGTGTTTTGTTTGAACAGAGTTTCGACAGAGTCCAAATGTGCAGACATGTTCGCACGAACGTGTAATAAAGACTCTCTGAGGTCCGTGAAATGAAGATGCTCTATGATTAGCTCAGATGGAAACTGATAGCCGCTGGCAGATTACATTGAAATCCAGAGCAGGTGACGAGTTTAATATGAGCCACGCTGTGACCCCATAGCCTAATTCCCCACAAGTTGAAGGCTGCGGTGAGGAGTTTTTCCTTTTCCCTTTCTTTCTTTCTTTCTTTCTTTCTTTCTTTCTTTCTTTCTTTCTTTCTTTCTTTTTTTTTTTTTAAAGTAAATTCAGCTCACCTATCGAAACAAGCGAAAGGTTGTGAATAATAACATCCCACCCGAAGCCCAAGGGTGGTCGACATGACCTAAATTTAAACCTCCACGTGCCCTGCCAGCAACAGACGACTCTTTCCAGAGCTTTCTGAGGACGCCGCGCTTTATTTCTGCACATTCGGGCTATTTTACGATGCTCATGTTTGCACAAGCAGCTACTGACCTACATTCGTTCTCTTCCAGCCAATCCCCGGCGTTATTTTGGCTTTTCGCAAACACAATCTGCGGAGAGAAAAGGAAACGTGATGCGGAGGAGGAGGGGCGGTGGGAGTCACGGTGAGCACCGCCCTGCCCACACGTGCCTGCCCATCCAGGCAAAGATCGTCTATGTGCGAGGCAGACAGCCACGAGCTAATCCGAGGCTGCGCCTGTTTCCGGTGTGACAAGGTGGGCGTTGGTCTTCGCGCATGCGTTCTGCTCATTCAGCTTTGTGCAAAGCTTTGACGCATTCATTCGAATGGCAGGATTATATTTCGTGCTCCTGCTTCCACTGCCTTCTGATTGCTTTTATTATCATTATTATTTGGAGGAGAAAAAACAGATAAACATTATTTATTTACATTACTTATAACCATCTCTCTGATATCTTTGGTTGTCTTAGTCTAACGCTAGATTTGTCTCCAGAGGACTAAGAAAGCTTGATCTTATCTTTCTCAAAGGCAAACTTTGCATGATTTGCTGCTGTTTGTAAACACACTGGGTGCAGCAATCGATGCTCTAAAGAGCAGGTTTGTCTGCCAACGCACAGCGTCAGTCGACCTGTGAACAGTGTTGTAAAAAAGGACGCAAAAGTCGTACTCCAAATCAGTTTTATTTATATAGCCCAGAATTACAATCACATTGCCTCAGTGGGCTTCACAATCTGTACAGTGAACGACATTCTCTGTCTTTAAGACCTCAATTCAAGTGAGGAAAAACATGCCTTTAACTCGAGTCAAAGTAAAGATATTGTTTTAAAACATTAATTTGATCACAGTAAAAGTCATTCATACAAATAACACCTATAATGAGGTAATAATACAAACACAGAAATATGTATTGTTTCCATTACTGAACAGACAAGCTGAAAAGGGGAATACTCAAGTAAAGTACAAGTACCTCAAACTTTACTTATGTAAAGTACTTTAGTAAATGGACTTGTATGTTACATTCCATCACTGCCTGCGGATGAGACTCAACAATCAATTGTCTTTCTCTAGAATCACCTTCCAAATCACCATAAATGTTGGCACTGTTAATTCTGCAAACTAAAGATGTGTTGAAACTTTACACTTCTTTACATTGCAACCTCACAGTTCTTTAGTGAAGTTGAGAAACAAAAACAACTTGGTTAGGGCTTGGAAAACATTGTGTTCTGGCTTCAAAAACTTGTCTTGGTCGTTATAAAGGCATCAGGAGATGTCCCGAACTTTCATACTCATAAATGTTGAAACACAGCCTTGAACTGCAGTTACTGGTTTAGCAGCCTTTTGGCCTGTAACTCCACCCCTTCACCTCCTGATATGAGAATCCGTTGACCGACATGTGATCAGAAAATGATATGACACATTTTGAAGAAATGTCAGTATGGTACATAGTTTATGACACATGCAGATGTGACAGTATCAGCGGTCTGCAGAAACAATAAGTGCCAACACTTGAATTCTGGTGACTGAAATGAAATTGCTGATGTCCAGAAACGCCCAAACACAGCAAAATAATAAGAAAATACTAGCAGAGGGCTGGATCTCTGCACCTTAAAATGATTCAGGAAACTGAAACAAGTCCAGTTGCCTACGATACAACACTTAGATTTACCAGGACCTGGATGACTGAGAACCTTCATTGCCACCTTTAAATGACACATTAATTTGAAAAAAAAAAAAATTAAAATAATAATCACATAACTAATCTCTCTTTACCCTTTTATTTACTCATTACTTTAACATTGCTCTTACTAATGCCGATACATTCCATCAAAAACTTAAATGTTAAAGGGGCTGAATTCCAACAATTTGTAGCAGTGTACACGTATTAATCTTTTTTTTTAATTGTCCATATGTGTGCAGATCGTAATGTGATGTTACTCGGGTCGGACTTTATGCTCGTTCTCGAGTGCCTCGTCTTGGTGCCACTCTCTGCTCTGCTAACAGAGAGCAATGGGGGCTAACGTTAAACGCTGACATGGGCACCACAGCCATTAAACCTGTTGTGTGGTGGTGTGTTTACTTGGGCAACTACGGCTCACAGCCAGCTGCATCAGCACCGTCGCTGGCTGTTTGTTTGAAACAACTGTGAGAAAAACAGAGGCACAGGGCATTGACACCAGAAAGCCTCTGAACATACAATTAGCAGATAATAATACGTCAGTTACGCTGACAGAGATTTTCGTGGCCCTGGTCGTCCACTGGACAAGATAGAGGAGATCGGTGGGATCTGCACCTATCGTCCAGTTACCTGCTTCATCTGTGCTCCTGTGTCCACATCGCCCTGGGTGACCTGGTAATGCAACGTACAACCAGAGATAGGGAGGGAGCTCAGTGGGTCACGATAAATACGGTTTAACCAGCCTACAAACGAGACAAGGGTAGTTATCAAACATGCTTCCTATCCGTATATTCAGTGGCTTTTGTGTTAGTGGGTTGACATTGTGTTTTATGAGGGGTGGATGTCATAAAAATGAAAACTATAAATATTTACTTTTTAATTAAAATCTAAATTGAAGGGAATTGAATAAGATCTAACTTTGTATATAAAACTGTCACTCATTACTTAAATGTAACTTATTTTAAAATAAAGTGTCAATGCATCATTAATGTTGATATGCTGCAATCATAACTTCAGCTAAGAGCTTTAGTCATTTAATCAATTTACATACACATTCAAATATGTGATCTAGGGCACTTCCTCTGGATGAAACTGTAAAATGTAGGCCTACTGATAATTTTTCTCATGCTACTTTAGCCAGACAAAGTATCAAACCACCTGTTAAAATGCACCAGAACATATCATATGACAAATACACAAAAAAATGTAGGGGACAACCCCCCCTCGAACCTCTGATAAAACTGTCCCACATACATTTCAAATGCTTCCTACGCCCATGAACATTAACATAAACATGAACGTAGGCAGAGGTTCCACACAGCCCCTTTAGTGCAGCAGGATAATATGTTGTGATGGGATAGATAGAAGCAGAAATAAAGGGTTTTCTTGATTGATTGACATTTAAAAACAGAATTAACCATGGGATACATTTTGTTTGGCTCACAAACACATTACATTAGGCCTACAATGTCTAAATCTGAAGGGCTGCCCCCCTTTTACTTGATCAAAAATAATTCCAAGTGCTTGTGCAGAGTGACCTCAACACACAGCTAAACGACTGGCCTTTAGTCGGTGGCGTCACTAACAAACGTGTTTCTCCTCTCGAGGCATTCAAACTCACCACCGTCTGTCTTCAACCACCAAACATGTGAGAGGAGCCTAGAAACGAGGGAGGAGTGAGACCTCCTCTCCCTCCGCCCGGCCCTTTCTCGTTTCCTCGCTCTCTAATCGACGAGCCCAGGCAGCTCATTAGCATAAAATGTGTGTCAGTAGGGCAGCGTGGCTCACGTGCCATGCGCACACGCTGAAGAGCTTTAAGCAGCATTCCAATGTCGAACGAGCCCAATGTGCCGTCTCCACGCGGGGCTCTCGGCCAATGAAAAAGTGAGAAGGAGAAAAAAAAAGTGGGGGCACGTAGAGAGGAGGTGGGTGAGATGTTTTCAGAGAGCGTGACACAGAGAGAGAGAGAGAGAAAGAGAGAGAGAGATCCCTGATACACATCAACAAACAGGCGGTTGATGGGACACACCAAAAGAGAGGAGGGAAAAAAATGGTCACATTTCTCAGGCACCTGAAAACGTGCTGGTTATTTTAGGACGCGTGTTGCTTATTGATGAGTGGGGGGTGCTTAAACTACTCCGCTCGTGCTTAATGGTGACACTACATGGCAAGCAGCTGAATGCTCTAGGACGTGTAATTTAGAGAAGCTCTTCCACAGTGATATCTCACCACAGCCTGGCATCACGTCTCGTGCGTCTTCTCACCTTTGGGGGAAGTTATCTGGATCAAATAGATATTTGCTCTAATTTCCTTTTTTTCGCGAATATTTCTTTTTTGAAAACTTTTTCTTCGCCGTTTTCTTTTTGTTTTTTAAAAAGAAAACCCAATGCCCTGTGCACACTCGTGTTGGTCTGAGCTTTTGGATACACTCTTTATGCCTTGGCAGTTCATGACTCTTTCACCTATATCAACGAAACTCCTCGGTGGCAAGCAAACGCAATCAGTCCAGCACTAAACGTTCGCGAATAAAACAGCAACGGAGCACCTGAACAACATCGATCTGCAAGGAAACATGGAAAATAGTCCCGGTGGTAAGTTAAGCTTTATATTCTATTAGATGTCCTGATTATTTTTTAGAAAAGTCTTGGGCTTCAAAAAAAGATATTTTAGCGAGTGATTTTTAAAAGAAGCAGGCAATGGTGAGCAGATGTCATTGTATAGCATATATTATTCCTCTACAGCTAATTTTAAGAATGATTTATCAGCACTTGTGAATAATCGCACTGATGCGTTGGTGGTTTATGTACACTGTCCTACTGCATTTTATTTTAAGAGACTATGTTTAATAGTAGGTAGATCATATTTATCAGCTGCAAGTTCGTATTTTCTGCCAAGATGATGTTTATGTAGCTTTTTTTAAACAAAAAAAAAGGAGAGAAAAAAAAGAATGTCACTGCTACAATCACACAGGATTTGCACATCCTATAATTAAGGGTTGGATGAATGTAACTGGCTTTTTAAAACTGCAATTCAGCTGCGTAAACATCTGGCGCGTCGCCAGGTGCCTCTGAGCTGAGCCGCAGACAGTTGAGAGTTGTGAGTGAGATATCTGCTGTAGGACAGAGGGAAGTCCTCTGCAGTCTTTGGACGTCGGACTTCCGTTTTTTCTTGCATGTAAACAAAACTCACGTGAAGCGCGACCCAGGACGACCCTGAGCGGAGCGGGCACGTTCTCTTGTCACGGCATGTGAAGACAAGTCTCTCACTGTACATGAGGCGCTTCAGTGAAACACCTGACGCGTTTATAAGCGGAAGTTGCAAGAAAGTGGATTGTGACTTATTTTTTTCTGGCACTGTGTCATTCAACTTGGGCACATGTGAGCGGGGCTGTTTGTGTCAAACAGTAGTCACGCCCTCTGAGTCAAAACAAGTGCCAACGTTTTCCATCCGTGTCGCGGACACACATGACTTGAGGGAAGGGAGAAGTGTTAGGAGTAAACACCCACGCCTGCCAGGACCTTGACTCATAGCGGGAGGAGCCGATGAATGAACCGAGCGCACATCATTTATGACACACGCTCATTTGAAAGTGGTTCCCGTTAACTTCGTGAATACCAGTGATGAAATGTTAATATATTTATTAGCGCTTAAAAAAAAATAAAAATCGAAATGGACACCGCATCACAGCAAGATACAAAAAATATACCCTGATAAATTATAATTAATAAATAATGCGCGATGACGCCGCCGTTCATAATCACGGCATGAATCCTAATCGAAAATATATATATAGCCACGGTAAGCGACACTATAACGCCCTTGAACAGCAGGTGACCATTACAACTGCCGTGCCATCTCCTCATCCTCCTCCCGCCCGGTGCAGCCTGGGTAGAAACCGTCGTGATGATGCTGGGGAATCATGCGCCTGATTCTTAATACGCAGCCACCCCGCCTCGAGCTCACAGCACGTGTATACAGCCTCAGATTCCACGTGCGGCGCTTGATCACCCCCCCCCCCCCCCACACACACACACACACCACCCTCGCCCCGCCCCTCTCCCCCGCGCTCTCTGCCGCTCGCGCTCAGCTCGCACGGGGATTCCTCTGTGTTCGCTGGTAGCTTCTTGGTCAGTGGGTCAGAGAGCTTTAGCGGCTCCTTCTCTCACCCTGGTTGCTATAAGTGGTCTGAAATGAGTCCCGATGAACACAGAGTGGCGTGTTATATGTGAATTATCGCCGTTTGGCGTCTGAAAACGACACATCAACCCACATTTGGCCGCATTTAAGCTGGGTTTTGGGTGACATGGCTCACCAGTACCTGTTGTCACTTGGCACACACCCACACCCACACACTACTATTTATTTCAGTTTATTTCAGTGCACTCTAAATGCGTAGATAAACTATTATCGTGCACGATAAGCTATGATAGCATTTACAAAACAAGCCAACCATGTCAGCACAGTTTATCAGCATAAACACAGTTGTGCATCAGTGTCGTTTTGTTCGTCTTTCCTGTTGAAACTCACAAGAAATGTTATATAATTATGTGGAGTATTGTGTCTCCAGATGTATGCTTTATCTTTACTCTTGCGTATGTTTACTTTAAAGATAAGATGAAGGTTTTTGCAGACGGCTAGCTTCAACGTCACACACCAGAGTGCTGGTGGAGGCTGTAATTGTTGTCTCCCTTCCTAAGATAATGTATATTCTCAGTATTATAGCAGCCAAATGAAAGGGAGCAATAATATAACATCATCGGCAGGTTCCTTAATCAGTATAAACCCCTATTTAGTGTTTTGCAGGGCATTTGGGGAAAAGTAGTCAACCGTATGCTCTCGATTCAACTTCACTTGAAGATTGTAACATGTAATATAATTTAAAGTATAATTTTGTGTCTGGAAGGGATAATAAGCATTACTCCATGGTTAAAGGATCACTTTCCAGTGACCTCCATTGTTCAGAGAGATGACCTTGTGACCTAATAGCCTGATTATGTGCTGAAAATTGAGGATGAAAAAATTAAAAATAATACAAAGAATGTTTTTTCATAACCTCCAATATGTATGAATGAATGCATCCCAGGTGTCATTCATGCTAACAGGAAGAATATGCTCAATGCTGAACTCTGATGCCAGTCCAGAAACCAGATTCCTTGTGGCTGTCACCTTGACAGATGATCACTCAACTAGCTAGTTCGCATGAAAAGCCAAGCTTGATTCAGGTGACAGATAGTGTTTCTATCCGAGGATTGGAGTATAACTTCTACTGATCTGTGTTTGGTTGAACTCTCGAGACCCAAACTTGTTAATCTTTTGAACTACAGAGCTACTTAAACATGTTCAGCAATAATTCACACAGCATTAAGAGAGCACTGTGTGATTTAAAGCAAATTCAACTCATGTTGAGTTCATAGAACCTTAAGTGCTTCATAAAGAGACACATGACACGAGGCCAGCTGTTTCACGTGGAGTGAGGCTTAGCGCCCATAGACAGTTGTTAATGTTCACATGTAAGAGGACAGACAAGTTAGGAGGGGGAGTCCCCCCCCCCCCCGGAGATATATGGCGTCTATACAGTGCTCCTGCCATGCACACATGCATGCCCACGGGGTGGAAACACATGAGAGGGGAAGTCACGGAGGACTGGCAAAAAAGGGGGCGTTTTTGTTTATTCTAAACCTTTATGGCCGTGTGTGTATCCACAGGTCACATGTTGTAACCTGTGCGTGAATACAGCAGAGATGATATTCCCAGAGCTCACTCTGGCACGCAGTCAAACCAGATTCCAGGAAATGGTTACGAGGGGGACACGGAATATACAATGTTTTCAAACACGAGGGGCGGAGCGTACGAATGTAGAAAGAGGGTGTGGAGTTCATGTGACTGTCGGATGTGACCCTTTTCCTCTGCAGGTGATACACATGTCCATAAAGCTTTATCTTTATCTAACACACCGGACACAGCGCAGGCACATGTAACATTTGTGTGTGAGCTGAAGTCATGGTCTTATACTGGAGCTGCCAGCACACACACACACACACACACACACAAGCTGTCAGGCCACCAGAGTACCTTGCATTCAGTGTTGACACGTGTGAGAAGAGGAATTAAGGAGGCACTTAGAGCTAAACAGAAACGCAGCACGTGTTCTCTCAAGGAGAGAAAGCGCAGGAGACGAGGGAGCCTTTTTCCTCAGATGATTCAGAGTCCTTGAGAGGAAATGCGCACAGAATGACACTGTGGACAATCCAAGGGCATTGTTTGCACTTTAGATACGTCACATCTCTTAACTTGACTGCATTGACCTGTCGGGCAGAATAAGGAGTATTTTTGTAATAAAGCTGTCGATGAAGCAACAGTCACCCCCAAAGAGCGATCATGATCGTGATGATATCAGCCAAGTGATGCTGTATCTGCACATGGGAAACATTTTTGTTAGCAGGCTTCTATGTGAAGGTATTTTGACACCTGACACAGTGATCTACAATCAAATTAAAAGCAGGGCAACCTCTGAACTGAAGATGTGGTACGTCATAAGGGGAAGAAATATAGCTGTTCTTAAAATTGCAAATGTCTCTAATAATAGAGGTTATATATATATATATATATATCATTTATCTGTTTTTATTACCATGTTATTATAAATTAAAGCAATGATGCCAGCCTTGAAAATTGGTTAATGAGTTTAAATACCTGTGATACAAATGCAGAAATGCTTGTCTCAACTCTCTAAAACCCACAAGCAAATCATTTAAATGTGTCAAACGAGCGGCCAACGTGACTGTAACCCTCTGCACGGTTTCTAGTGGCTCTGTGGAATGCCTCCCCCTACGTCTGTAGTCACAGCATTAAAGCCCTCTCTATTCCAAACGTGATCAGCCCCAGCGCTTGTTATTGTACTGCTGCTGTTGTCTACACGGGACTGCGCAAAGAGCCTTGTGAGCCGGGCGGGAACTGTGTCAAGAGTCCATGTGAGCTCCCGGTCAGGTGGCTGGGTCTGCAGGCTTGCAGCCAAAACGGGGAGGGAGCAAGGGGAGGAGGTAGGAGAGGAGGAGGAGAGAGAAGAAAGGACGGGGCGGGAGGAGGGGGAGGAGGAAAGCCTGCTGAAAGCAGGCAGGCAGGCAGGCAGGGTGCTGGCTGGCTCAGGCTGCACGTGAGGGGCAGGCTTTCATCTTGCAGGGAAGAACACTGTCTCAAACAAGGGGGGTGGGTGGGCGTTGTGTTGAGGGGTAATAGGGCATTTCCGACTTGATTTGACATCCCTAAACAAAGGCGTGTTTATAGCTTGTCTATGGCACTCATTGTGGACATACGGTGGCTGACTGTCATGTTGTGATTAGCCTTTTATGGTGTTTCCTGTCGCTCATATGTGGCCTATTGTATCACAGAAATGTAATCAAATGTCAAACAGTTTCTCCATTTTCATTTTAACATGGCCATAGGGTGCCATACGAGGATGTGAAAATGATAATGTAAATTGAATTATTACATTTTCATTTTCATTTTCACTCAAAAATTATAATGCTATTTTTAAGTTACATTTAATATGAATCTAATAATATTTCACGTTTACATTATAATTTAATAAAGTCCCCTTTAGGCATCCATAAATCCACCTATCAAACAGTTAAATGTCGTGGTATTTGTGGGTAAATAACCCGAAAGTGCACTGCTGGATCAACTGATAGTGGTGTTTATCTATTTATTCACACAACACTCTCCAACGCCTTTCCAACACGCTAAAGTTTCAACGCGGCCATTGAATGACAAAGCCTTTTTTTATTTGATGATCGAACAGATTAGAAACCAAAAGACTCTTTTCACATATCCAGGTCAGAGCTGTTGTTGCTCTGGCTGTGACATTTTTTTCTAAATTATTCACCAGATCCAATTTCTGTTGTCCTAACTTGATCAAGGTTTTGTGTGTGGTTGTGGACGTCTGCCAGCTAAGCGCACTGAATCAAAGCAGAGCTTTGCTCAATACTTGCACTCCCACGCGCACCTCGCATGTGAACGCCGACCTAGATGCAGATGACTGATTTTTTTTGCCCATCTCTGTTCCTCCAGGTGGTGTTATCTTGTACGCTGGCTCATGCGGCAGTGCCAGCCCGAGTCCTGGCAGCCCTTCAAGTGGATACCAGACCCAGTCGCCCTCCTCCCACTCGCAGCCTTCATCCCCAGAGGGTGTCTCCTTTCAGGAGATTGGGGCCCTGAAGCAGAGAGGGGAACAAGGGGGAGGAACTACTCCCCCGCGGATGGTCTTCCAGTTTCCTGAAGTAAACAATGCCCCCGTTACCCAGATAACGACGGCGACCTACAACCATCCCACAGTGGCCAAAAGACCCTGTGGTTTCACTGGAACATTCACCAGTAAGTACCCACTCCCTTCCCTCCTTCCTATTCTCCCCTAAATTCACCTGCTAGCACTTTGTTACTGTATTTCTCCCTCTGATGATGGATGTGTGCCTCTTTCATAGAGACCGGAGGTATGGTGCTCTTGTGTAAGGTGTGCGGGGACATCGCCTCTGGGTTCCACTACGGCGTGCACGCCTGCGAAGGCTGCAAGGTGAGACCGAGCAAAGACAGCATTTTGTCATGTCTTTGTTTTCCTTTAGCAGGTACACACTGCCACAAAAGATACCCTTCTGACTTATTATCCTTCTTGTATTCCCCCTCCAGGGCTTCTTCAGACGCAGCATTCAGCAGAATATCCACTACAAGATGTGCGTGAAGAATGAGAAGTGTCTCATCATGCGCATGAACCGAAACCGGTGCCAGCACTGCCGCTTCAAGAAGTGCCTCTCCGTGGGCATGTCCAGAGATGGTGAGAGACAAGATACCAAGACATATGGCAACTTAAACTGAAATGATTGTTTTTTTGTTTTTCTTAGTTTAGAGGGAGATGATCTCATTGATCCATGTATGCAGGGTTAAATAGAGTCTCGTTATTCAGAGGGAAATTAAGAAAATAAGCAGACTCTTTGAGGGACTGTTGGTGCTATTTATTCAAAATTGTATTAGTCTGAGTAGAGATGTCTACCGTCTCTCGAATACAACATTATAGTCAAGAGAAGTCAGACATCTCTATGGCCGATACTTCCAAAAGTGGGCAACTCACTGTCCCTTTAAGAACGCTCCCTCCTCATCACAGAATATTATTTTCTCTTCATCTTCCTCTCTCACCCTTCCCCTCCTTTTGTCTTCCGCCCCCTCCCCTGCCTTCCGCTCTCCTTGCCCCTGCTGTCTGATTTATGGCAAGAGGAGCTCCTCGGTCCCAGTAGTCATCAGTCATCTAGAAAGTGTGACAAATACAGTCTATTTTTGGAAACTGGGGCACAAAGTTGTTGATTACTCCAGATGTACAATCTTGACCATTTATTTTTCTCAGCGCTGACATTTACAGATAATCATGTCAGACGTAGCTATTCGGCCCTGTTCATCATGAAAATCGACTTGAAATTACAATAATATTAATACGTTTAATCTTCCTTACTGCAGTATTTCACCGCAGGACTCTGATCTCCCGGGATTTGGCTAAACTGGGTGATAATAAATCATACTTTTTACTGGAGCAAAATTTTTAGCTGACCTAAAAAAAAGCCAAAATGCAGCAGTGTAAAAGTGACCTGCTAATTCACCGAATCACAACAGGGAAACGCGTTTTCACTCACTTTACAGCACAGGCAGCAAATAAAAAAGAAACATTGTAATGACATCCCTTCTCTAGAGCCACAGATTCATTTTCGTGTCCAACCTCCAATTGATAACAAAATATCTCGCAAATTAACTTTTGATCATCCAATTTTTTTCCCACCTTCCACCTCTCTCTTCACCTCTCTCACCTGCTACGACCTTCGCACTTCTCATTCACCCTGTCACTTTGTTAATGACATTATGTTCAATGCTGTTGACCCAGTGACCTACTTCCAGAGAAAAAAGAGAGAGTGAGTGCTCAACTACAAGAACTAGAGGGAAAGGGGGGGGGGGGGGGTCGTGTAGCATACAGCGTGCTATAAATAGGGCTGTCAGTGGAGGTGCAGAATTGAACAGGGGGGGATGGGAGGAGAGGAAATGCTGGAGAGGAGGATGAGGCAGTTGGATGAGATGAAGGCTGAAGTGTCTGTATTGTGGTGGAACAGCTGCGATGTGCGCAGTAGAAAGGTTTCAGGATTAGTGATCCACATAGAGATTATGGTTTTAGAACAAGGTGCTGTAGTTTCACTATCGTGCTTGAATGTGAAAATAATTCTCACTGCCTAGGTTTTTGTTTCTGTATTATTTAAGTCCTGCCAGTAAGAAGCTGGCAGACGAATCGATGCTCGATGCCAGTAAATGCTAACAGAGGATGCTCTCTTCTGCTTGTCCTCAGCTGTGCGTTTCGGGCGTATTCCCAAACGGGAGAAGCAGAGACTTCTGGATGAGATGCAGAGCTACATGAACAGTCTCAACGAATCAGCTTCCATGGAGATGGAGGTGTCATCTCCCCCCGACGCCCCCTGCAGCCCACAGAACCCGACGAACGAAGGAGTGGGCTCCATATCGCAGTCTTACCGCAGCAACTTGATCAACGGTGATGAGAAGCCGCTCAAGATGGCTGCCAGGAATAGGAACGGCAACAGCAATAGCCGCTCTTCGTCTTTCCAGAACAGTTCAGTGCAGGAGCCCTTACACTCTGCCGCCCCGGCTCAGCACACAGTTCAGGTGGAGCAGGCCAACCTGACATCCAGCTACCACGTCACCACAAACTGCCCCGTCAACAATGAAAACACAGCTAATAACACAAATAACATGGACAACGCCAAGTACAACTTCTCCTCCAATCAGAATCAGTGCCCCTTCAGTGGCAGCGTATCATCTCATTCCTACCAGGCCAATCAGAACGGCTACTCAGCCAGGGATTCCCAGAACCAAAGCCCCTGCCCCTGGAAGCTAAATGGAGGAGCCAAAGTGCTGGTAAGACTTTTATTCTCCCTATCGAGTGTGTGATGTGAATGTCTATCAATTGAATGTCAATAAAAAGTCCATTACACTTTCTTTAATGTCCTCTCTCTGTCTGTCTCCTTCAGGCGTGTCCTCTCAACTCATGTCCCGTGGCTCCGGCCAGTCGCTCCAGTCAGGAAGTGTGGGAATCTTTTTCCCAGTGCTTCACCCCCGCTGTTAAAGAAGTGGTGGAGTTCGCAAAGAGCATTCCAGGCTTCCAGACTCTCAGCCAGCATGACCAAGTCATGCTGCTAAAATCCGGCACTTTCCAGGTACATCCAGTTACATCTGTGAGATTTTTTTCTTGACTTTCTGTTTTTTTGATTCCTTTTGGATGCTGACCTGGTGTGCTTCTGTCTGTCCGCAGGTTCTGATGGTGAGGTTCTGCTCACTGTTTGACCCCAAGGAGAGGACGGTGACCTTCCTCAACGGGCAGACATACTCACTGGCATCCCTGAGGGCTCTGGGCATGGGCTCCTTACTGGACGCCATGTTTGAATTCAGCGAGAAGCTTGGGTCTTTGGGTCTGGAGCCGGATGAGATGGCGCTTTTCATGGCCGTTGTGCTTGTTTCAGCTGGTAAGAATCCCACATCCCATATATGCTCATACATTGGAGCATGTACTTGTTGTTTGCGTATCCTCGAGTCTAACCCTGATTTCTCCTCTCTTTGTCCAGATCGCTCTGGTATTGTGGAGGTTGGAGCGGTGGAGCAGCTGCAGGAGAATCTCATAAAAGCTCTGCGCTCTCTCATCACAAGTCGCCGCCCAGACGACAGCACCCTCTTCCCAAAGCTGCTGTTACGTCTGCCGGACCTGCGCACCCTGAACAACCACCACTCTGACAAGCTTTTAGCTTTCCGCATAGATCCTTGAGCTCGGCGAGCCGAAGCTGACCGAGGTATCTGCTTTGGGGATCCTCCCTGCGTCCCCGTGAAAGCCTGGCCTTCCACATACAGCACACTGGCCTATGCATGATGGACAGCTGTCGTGGGAGCTGTGCCAAGTCTGATGCTGTGTGGAGAGTGAAGGGCGTGGGCACAGCAGGAGGCGGAGGCTCCTGAACACAAACTGATTCCTCCACCACTCATTTCCAGGCCCACTTGAAAAAAAAAACCAAACTATCACAACATAGACTGTGTTCTTCCTTCGGTTCTTTGAGTCAACATCAGACCATCGAGTCGTCACCTCTCTCCCTCCTGGGAGTGTGTCAGAGACAGGCTTCTGTCCTGAAGACCAAAAAGAAGAAAGACTAGACTTTGTCCTCCAATCCCAGCTCACAAAGCTAAACAAGAGGGAAGCACAGACACATGTACAAACATTCACCAACTATGGTTTCTTACCATACATTCATGCTCCATACCGAGTGTAAAGGGCACTTTCCAAGACCTTTTGAAATCAATGCATAACATAGCAATAGAAATGTTGGTCTGTGTATGCCCTGTTGAAATGACATAAGCTATTTTCACAACATGTCACCATGTGGGAAGTCTTTATGAAAATCACCCATTTGTGATTGAGAAATGTATAACATTTTTAAGAAATGAGAGTCATTTGCATTGTATTTGTATGCGGTAATCAGGGAGAAATTATTGGTCATTTTTAGACCACGTCTGATGGGTTCAATGTCGAGGTTCGTTCCTGTAAATTTTGTACATAAACCTTGTTAGTTTGCAGATTCTTCGATATGTAAATGAAGTTAGTATTGAGATGTTGTATGATGTCACCAATTATAGATTGCTCTCCAGACAGCAGCATTTGAACCACGCTCTGAGTATAAACTTTTTAATTTGAAGATATATAATTGAGGATATATAAATGTGTCGTTGACTGACTGCATCACCATGTGAATATTTTGTAAATGTTTTATGGTTACACCATAGAGTACCATTATTAAAAAATAACGTTATATAGCAATTTCCCTTGTGCTCATCTTTTTTTCACTTCTTTCCTCACTGTGACGCTCCCGTCAGGCACACCGCAGAGTCGTAGCCTAGCAACAGGGGCAATCAGCCA
This sequence comes from Diplodus puntazzo, assembly GCA_963678695.2. NCBI lineage: Eukaryota > Metazoa > Chordata > Actinopteri > Spariformes > Sparidae > Diplodus > Diplodus puntazzo. Next base: position 20,711,197 of record OZ023157.1, on the reverse strand, counting down.
ATCGCGCTCCAGCTCTGAGGAGCCATTAGGGGCCTCATTATAAACAAGAAACACCACTTGATATTTGAGTGTGTGATAACAAGTAACTGTACATTCAAAGAGCGATATACGTCAATAAATACAAGGCGAAGTACTTTGCAAACACCGACACAAGGACAACAGGAAGGACCCTCACCTCTGTTATCTCTGCAGTCGACTGAGAGGGCTGGGAAAACTTCCAACAGTACAAATGTTTGGGAACATTTAACATAAACAGCAGCTCTGGCCTTCAGGCGTCTGCATCACACCCGTACATGTGATGTATATGTAGATTTCTTGACTAACTGCAAATCTCACAGACATATATTAAAATATAGCAGGGATTTATTCTTAAATGAATGTTCTCCCTGCGGTTACTATGATCGAATTCTGTGACTCCTCATCTGATTGTTTGTTTCAATTCAGCAACCTGAATAAAAGCCATAAATCTCGACTCCAAGTGCTCGTCTGGCAGTAAAAATATCTCTAAGCAAAAGCACACGTCTCTCCCTCAGTGCCAAGAAATAAAAAATGTTGCATCAGCTGAAAGCCACAGTGCCTCCAGAGCACAGCCAAAACTTATATTGTGAAAAAAAGTATGAAACTTCTTACCAGCAGGTCTCACTGCGGCCTCTGCCGATAATGAGATACAACCGGTTCTAGTCTTTTCTATGAGTCATGTCATGGTCTTCACACGCCACCTACTGGGCAGCACGACAGCAAGAACACATCTCGTTCATGACATCATTTCCTGATCTAGCACAGGGGACCAAATGTCCCACCTGTCAAAATCAATAATAACACTACATCACCCACAACAACACAGACAAATGTAGTGATGGAGGTGTGTGTGTGTGTGTGTGTGTGTGTATAAACAACTAAGAGTCAGAATCTATGAAAGTGCATCTCAAAGGACCAAGACCAGGACATTCATGAGGTATGAGACAGAAAATCTCACCATGAGGTCTGTTTAGTAGCTGATCTGGATCAGCTACTAAAGATCACATGATCATCATCAGCAAACTGGAGGTGTACAAATTTAATTTATTTTTTAAAGTAGGCTTACAGTGAAATAATTTATCATTAACCAGTATCATTTCTGGCACGCTACCATCTTCTATATCATTCTAACATGTAACTCATCAGATAAACTTATCTGCTTTTTCTCTGTCTAAGATATAAGAAAAAACCCAAATGTTTCATGAATCAATGTGTATGCACCAAAATCAATAAAAGGCTTTTCAGTATAACCTTCTCATAACAAATACACACAACGACCTGAACAAACAAAATGAGATGATAGTGTTGTCTTCATAATGATTATGTTTGAAGTTTAGTCATAAACAGTGTCTTTTTTCACATCTGAAAATACTCATTGTATGTGTTTTAAGTGGAACAATGACAAAAATATCAACGTTCACATTAATTATGTGTGGAAGAGTGTCCGGCTGGGACCAAGGAGATAGTGTGGCTCATGTGTTTTCACCATGAAAAGTCAAAGAGACACATCACTACATTTACTGGTCTTATCCCTCTGGTCCAAAAAATACCTGATTACCTCTCTGGGCAAAGAAGCAAAGGACAAATGTAAGTAACGGTAACCTGTTGCCTATGTATGCAGCACAGGTCCCCAAATCATCTTGTCTGCTGGTGCCATCTAGTGGCTACGAGAAGGAAGTGTATACAGAAGTGGACTGAGGAAATTGAGTGAGGAACCTTCATACTTTTGCAGTGGAACAAAGGCTAAACTATTCATAGCATCATATCATTTAGCATAAGAATCTGTGTATTCGTGTCTTCTTCATTATTTTGCATGACCTGAAGTAGCAGTGGAACTTGAATTTAGGTCACATACTTCAGTAAAAGTGGAAAATACTCCCATACAAGTAAAAATCCTTTGTCAAAACATTGCTAAAATAAAACTATGAAATTATCATCAGTAAAGTACACACATGCTTAAGTAACTTTAGTCCTCATAATGCAGTAAAATGTTCCCTGTCAGGGTTTTACCATTACAGTATATCTACTCTAATGCTATATTTTCTGCTGTAGATGCTTAAAGGTGAGCTCAATTTACTTGTTTATATACTGTCAGACAGTTTATTCTCAAGCAACGCATCATATTCTATCGGATCATCATGTTTTTGTAGTGTAGCTTTTCCTTTAAGAGTCACATATCTCTAATAAGTAAACTTTTCACAAGAGAAAATAAAAAGTCATATTATCAGCTTGGTGACGACGTATTTTCCAGATAATGTAAAAAAAAAAAAAAACATTGAAAATCTATATTATGTTTAAACGAAATAGGAGCTTTTTTCAATCCATAAAGATTCAAGGTCAAAATCACTACATTTGGAGTTTAGTTTTTCACTCAGTGGTAAGAAAAACTGTGATCTAAAGTCTAACCAGCACCTGAAGCTGTCAGACAAATGTAGCTGAGTATAAAGTATTATATTTGGCTCTTGGATGGAAGTGGAGTCGAAGTATCATGTTGTGCAACATGGAAATACTCTATACTCTATTTGAAATTCTAAAGAAAATTGAACGTAATCTTTATGTAACTTCTACAGATTCTCTACACTGACTGAGTGAATGAACGAACAAATGAAAACAGTGGTTTCCTGGTTTTCAATCACTTTGTATCAGATATTGTATCAACATCGATGTCATGGCCTATGTAGCAGCACTTCATCACACACTCCAGTTTCAATAGAAGGGAAAACCATAAAATGTGATCAGCATTTTTCTTTATCTACAGTCTTACTTAGAAGCAAAATTCATAGTGAAAGTAGTGACAGGAAGGAGGACAGTAAGATGGCTCATGGGACTAAAAGAGAGGGAGACAATGAAAGTCGTGAATTGAAGAGGCAAATAAGGAACAAGTGTATTAAACAAAACGAAATAAAGGATATCATGGCAAGGACGAGCTCCAACTGTAACCCTTGTTTTATTATCATCATCTTTTAATTGTTACTGCATTGCCACCATTACATTAGTTGACACAACTTGACACCTGATAACTGTGTGTGGTTAAGAAATCTATTGATTATAAAACAGCAAAAGTCATTGTTGGTGATAAATTGTGTCACATTAATTGAGATATTCGATGGGATTTGCTAATTGTATGTGTTAGTTTTATGTGAAATGTGAAATATGTCATTTGAGCCAAACAACTTAAATTATATATGGAGCTTGTTAAAGCTAAAACAGTCATTGAATCAATTTCTGCACTTTTAGTTTTTTAATATCTTTAAACATTTGATATGTGGCCAAACACCGCCTCTGGATGAAATTGCAAAAGGTGGGCCTACACATCATTTTCCTCATGCTCGTACAGCCAGATACATATAGGAAATCACCGGCTACAAGGCACTAGAGTACAGGAGATAACATATACACTATCAATACAGTTTTAATTGGTTTCTGCGCCCCTGTTGACATTGTCTCTGGTAGTAGTTCAAAGGCGGGAGCTTTCTGGTGAATCTCATTATTACAGTTTTTAAAGATTAGTTGTGTGTGCTCAGTAATGTTCTTAACGTCAATCTCATTAGTCAAGTGTGCCTGTTACTAAACTAGTGTCTTACACAAAAGCATGATGTCATAAAGTTCACCAGATCACTGTTGTGTTACTAAAGACAGAAGACATTGACTAAATGGTATGGTATGAATAAATAGTCCATAGTAATCTTTGTTTGAACTCAAAAAGTCAGAGATTAGAGTGTACATTGAATAGTATAGTATAAACAAAAAAAATTATAATCGCACAACATAAGCATTCTTGATAATGATAAGTATTAATGTTGTCAGTCAACATGTTGTTGTATATAACCAGTTTCACGTTTGCAGTGCTTTGTTTGTTTTGTTTCAATCTAATATTTGTATACAGTTTGAATAGGCCCCTCTAAAAGTGGAACAAAATAGTTATGTAATGCATATGTAATTCAGACGTATAAGTACTTTGAGTGTTTCTGGTAAACTCCAGGATGATTAACTGTCCTGGAACACTGCTGAGGGGTCTGTGCCAGCAACGAGAGACATAAATGACACCCCTGCTTAGCAGCAGCGGTGGTATGGTCCGGCTTGGTCTCAGTGCTTTGGGAAGACCTGGATCTTGCTGGAGCGGCCTCATCAGGCCCGGAGATAGGGGTGGCGCGGGATCAGGGTTAGAGAGAGATTAACCACATGGAGGCCTATAAAGCTTCAGTGTAATCCGCACACTGGAGACAAATTCAGAGCAAACAACTAGTCTGCAAGCAACGTTCACTCGCAGTGTTTTGGGCCAGACGAACCTCAACAAAACAAGAGGAAGAGGAGATCAGATTCGTCATATTTTGGATTTATTTCTGGATTCTTATATATTGGAAGGACTGCTTACAAGTGTACATATTTCACCTGCGACTTCAGAGTAGTCCACCACCTCATCAGCAACACATAGGTGCAAAAAAGAGGGAAATCATGAAGAAGGGAAAGGTATGTCTTTTACTTTCCTGCCTTATAGTTACAACACAGATGGAGTACTGTATCACATTGTGATAGGTCCATGAAGAATCATGACATTTCAATGTGATTTAATGACCTTGTATGTTTTAGAAACTGTAATAGATACCTATTTTCTCCAAAAAGGTTATGCATTTGAGTTTAGATTGTAGAGCTATGACTGTCTCTGACCTCTGTTCATCACAACATGATGGAAGACACATTCTTCAACTAAATTATGACATCATATTAAAAGACTTGATGTTTTTTTAATGTGTGTGACCGAGCTCACTGATGAACATCATTTTTCTGCGTGCTTCAACAACAGTTTTATCTGTACTGGTTATAAAAAGATGGAGGTTCGTCACATCCATCCTAATCCTTTGAGCTAATCAAACATGGAGGCTGTTCTGTAGACAGTTTTGTTATGGAATGCTGTCTGCGGCGTCGTCGTCATTATAGTTTTATAATTTTCATTAGTTTATGATTTATATTTTTTTATGTTTTCATTTCTTTTCTTTTTTTTTAAATTTCAGTAAGTTTCCAGCATGTGTTAACTTGTTTCAGTTGAGTTATTATTTGAACACAGCTCTTCCTGAAAGCAGCTGACACACAGCCCTGTTGACATCCCAGTTTCAATGCCATTTTGAATGAACTGAAAGATTTACTTTGTGAGAAAGTTGATTTTTGAGTCTCTTTTCTCGACGGTTTGGGATTGTAGGTCATCATCTCAAAGTGTCAGTATTTAGCGAGTTGGTAACGTCACCCAAAAATCAACTGTCTTGTAAAGTGGATCTTTAAACTAAAGACATTTAGCGTATATATGTATTTCATTCATTTCAGCTTGTCTCAGTGTCTTTTTTTAAAGTCCATTTATTAGTTTAGGTTCAGTTAAACATAATAACCTTGGTCTGCAGGCAGCTTTAACATTAAAATCGAACATGTCATCGATTCTGCACAGCTAAAGAACAGGTGAACATAAAATGAAGACAGTGCTGGTTAATGTGTGTGGGAGTAAATATGTTTTTATCGAAAGACTGCACAGCTTTGCTTTGAATACAGCTGATTACACCTTGCAATGACCCAACTAACCAAGTATGCAATCCCAGCAGGTGGCCGATGACAACGAGCCCCCCACTTATCAGGAGGCGACTGCAAGTAAGAAAGTAACTCCTTGTGGTTTGACATATTCCCTTATAGCAAACACTATATGCCTATTTGATTCAGAGCACCAGGTGAAAAAGAATAAGACTGACATCATATAGACAATTCTTTTACGATGCTTCTTTGCAAATTGTAATCCTAATGATCAATCTCAATAATACCGCACTAAATTCAGGTGTAAAAGTTGTCCTCCTGTCTCCTCTTTCCACAGGCTATGGCGACATGGAGGCCCAGTTCGCCTGGGACGACAAGACCATCAGGCAGACCTTCATCAGGAAGGTACGCATGTGAAATAAGAAACAAGTGACACCCTTACAAAAACATCCTGAGAGCATTTAGCTGTGACACAGTGTGTTTCCCCCCACAGGTCTACGCCATCCTCATGGTTCAGCTGCTCGTGACAGTCGGCATTGTGGCCCTCTTCTCATTTTGGTAACTGCTCTTGTGCTCGTCTGCATCACTCTGTAACCGCTCAGATTAAAGCATGAATTAAATCCATTTCATTTCTGTCTCCACAGTGCACCTGTGAGGTTTTTTATTCAGACTCATCCAGGCCTGTACATGGCATCTTAGTAAGTGGAAACACATCATAACACATCGTATTACCTTTTTCTCCTATTCATTAAGTTTTGTCTTTTCATTTTCCTCTTTTTTTGCTTTTGACAGCCTCATGTTCTTTGCCACCTACATCGCGCTGTCCTGCTGTGGAGACCTGAGGTAACCCTTCTTTACACTGAACGCAATTAATCATTAAAGGAGACTTACAATCTTTTTTCCCCCCCTGTCCTTCAGATTTTTGTATTTGTTTTTGTGCATGTAAAAGTTCTTGAAAGTCATCTAAGAATTGATTTAGCAAAGGTGTTCAGTTGTTGTTAGCGGTGCTGGGTCAGGCATGTGTGAGCTGACCAATCAGAGCTGACTGGGCATTCAGGAGGGAGGGCCTTAAAGAGACAGGAGCTAAAACAAAGCGTTTCAGACAGAGGATGAAGACATTGGTGCAACACTGGACAGTAACAGGGCAGAAACCTGAATATTCAGATAATATGTCTCCTTTAAATCACATTCATGGTGCTGTGTAGATATACATTTGTTGATGAAGCGGAATTTCTTGCCTTTTTTTAAACGTCACCAGGAGGCAGTTTCCTTGGAACATCATTTTGTTGGTCCTCTTTGTGAGTACTCTTCATCATGACAACAGCACAATACAGTAAAATACAACATGCTCACACATCGAGCCTAACTGTGGTAACATTTCTCTACTTTTCCACTCAGACTTTGAGCATGGCCTTCATGATGGGATTTGTGTCAAGGTAAATATACATTGTAATGCAGTCATTCTGGTTGACACACTCATTTCAAGTAAGCTGAGCATTAGGAGTGAAAGACTGCCTTCTCTTCACTCCAGCTTTTACAACACCAAATCAGTGGTTCTGTGTCTGGGAATCACAGCTCTGGTGTGTCTTTCCGTCACCATCTTCAGCTTCCAGAGCAAGGTGAGATGAGCCGCCTCATCCGCTTTTAAACCACCAAATTAAACATACACATTTGGTTTAATTAATTTGATCAAACGTCTTCCCCTCCTGTTGCAGATTGATGTCACATCCTGTCAGGGCGTCCTGTTTTCTCTGTGCATGGTCATGCTTCTCTGTGCCATCACTCTCTCCATCGTTGTCCCTTTTGGATATGTAAGTGCACCCCCCGCCATCTGCACAAACACACCTTTACTGGGAAGAGTCCAAAATAGCTGAGATTAATGATGAGTTAAACAACAGTTGCAGGTTAAAGCCTCAAGTGCTGTCGGCTGTATATTTGGGTGTGTGAGAAGGGATTAGCCTCGGAGATAATCGAGCAAAGCCCTGCGCTGCCTTTCTTCAATTAGCATGCTGCTATCCTTCTTAACTGTGTTTTGTAATGCTGTTTTTTTTTCCTCACACCACAGGTGCCCTGGTTACATGCTCTCTATGCCGTGGGAGCATCCATCCTCTTTACTCTGGTGAGAATGAAACATTTGAGAAACATCACTATTTCTCAGCTGAAGTTTTTGTTTTTTACTCATGTGCTCTCCTTGGTTTCTCCTCATGTCTCTCTTTCCGACCCAGTTCTTGGCATTTGACACTCAGTTGCTGTTGGGGAACAAGCGCTACAGTATAAGTCCAGAGGAATACGTTTTTGCCACCCTGAGCCTCTACCTGGACATCATCTACCTGTTCAGCTTCCTGCTACAGATCATGGGAGGAGGCCGGGATTAAAGCACTACTTCTCCCCAACGAATAGCGACACTGTTTGTACTCCTGACAAACTCAGCTTGAAGTTACGACCCTCATGAACATGTGTAGTACCAACTGGGGAGGATGTACTCTACAGATAGCGACATCGCCATTGAAAATATATTTATAGCCAAAAGAATCATGGCAGTAATGTTACATAACTTACTAACACTCAAAGTATGTACATTGTGTTTAGAGTGCATGGAGAAATTAATATTTATCTTGAAGAAAACATGTTTTTAATCCTCTTTAGAATATGAGGTAGAGATGCACTTCCGCCTCTTGTGGCTGAAGTGAGTGTAACAACAAACACTTTGACAAACAATCCTGACCAAAAACAACTTACACCTGCCAATAACTTTTTTTTCATCCATTTTCAGAGACGAAAAACAAGTAGCTTTTTTACCCGTTTGCACAGTTTCACTTTTTTCACCCGTAAAACTTTTATTCCACCTGTTACACAGATGATGAAAAAGGATTTAAAGAGTATAAAAAGATTATCCCAGCAAAACCATATTTCACCATTTCTAGAGTCATGAACAAAAGAAGGAAACAATTCAGACCAGACTGGATCACCAAAAAAATGGCTCAGGGCTTTCATACTACTGTGACCTCACCATCCAACAGTGTGTGTTTAAAGAGTCATTTGGAAAAAAAAGGCAAAGTTCAGTTTCCTCGGCACTGTTACTGTTTTTATCTCTTATTGAGCCAAAAAGAGAAGTAAGCACTTTTCATGTTCAGCTTAATAATTCACTGTTTCACAAGCTATGTAAAGTAGATGCAGTTTGTTTTATACTTGTTTTTAAAGCACATTGTCATAAACAGGTAAAATGTTCTGCTGTACGTGTGTGAGGTGTTTTCATACTAAGAGCTCAGTTGGAGCAGGGATGTTGTTTGGGGGTGGATTACTGTCTGAGTGGAGCCTGAACCAGAGGATTTCAGCCACCAAGTTTTCTCCAACCACAAAGGGAAAGAATAAATAACCTACTTTAACCACACACTATTATTGTTAGAGTATTTAGAGATCAGTTGCAATTTCTATTGTAACTTTAATGTGGCCTTTGGGATGTGATAGATGATTATTGTCATTATTGTCATTATTATAACTATAATTATTATTATTAGAAATGTTTAAACTATGTAGTGAATATAACGGTGGCATAATAAATGGCATGTTAACTTTTTTAAGGACAAACAGCTATGTCCATTTGATTCTGACATTATTCAAATAAAACCGACACATTAAAAGTTATGTCTTTGTCATGTGGATTTATTATTATTATTATTATTATTATTATTATTATTGTTATTGTTATTTATGATTATAATAATAGTGCATAGCTAAGAAGTGACTCAGCATCACAGCAATGATTATTAATCCATGTATAACATAATCATGAAGTTAAAGGTGCACTATGTAGTTTTACAAATACATTTTAATCAGAAGAGAAAAGATTTCATTGATTTCTTTTTTGTGTGACTAAACAAACTCATTAAAAAACTCTCCTTGTTTTCATAACTGATTAAACTGAATACACAAGCTGACCTTAAAGGACAACACAGTTTATCAATCAATCAATCAATGTTTATTTGTATGGCGCTTTTCATACATCCGGATAGCTCAAAGTGCCTTACAGAAATTAAAAACAACAACAGAAGAGAGAAACAGCAAATAAAATCAAGAAAATTAAAAAGAACCCAACCCTCCCATCCCCACAGACATGTACAGAGAGATACACAAATACGTATACACACAAGCACACACTCACACATAGGCACGCAGACACACAGACACACACACTCACACCCACACATACACTGGCTGTCACTGGAGAGACATGGCTGGGCAGTGGGACCTGAGGCATGGAGGAGGCTACCTTTGGGGGGGGGGGGCCAACCGCGCTGAAAGCGATCCCGGTCCAAGGCCGCAAGGAGCGCCGCCACAGGGACCACCCCAACCCAGGCAGACAGGAGGCACCACACCACAGTGCGGAGCCCTCTAGTCCCCCGGGTCAAAACGGCCCAAGAGACAGCACCCCCAATGGCCAGACCAGAGACAACTCCCAGCCCGGCAGGCCCCCTTGAGGAAACACAGGAGATTAAAAACTGACAGTCTAAAAACATTAAAATAAAGCAAGAAGCATAGCGGCTAAAAACAAAAGAAACTAAAACATAAAAGCAGAGAGGCTAAAAAAACAAAAGAGACTAAAACATAAAAGCAGAGAGGCTAAAAAAACAAAAGAGACTAAAACATAAAAGCAAAGAGGCTAAAAAAACACAAGAGACTAAAACATAAAAGCAAAGAGGCTAAAAACGAGAGAGATTAAAAACAGTAAAAAGGAATTAGAAAGAATTTTAAAAAATAAATAAAAATAAATAAATATATAAATAAAATTAAGTAAAAGCCTGGTTAAAAAGGTGGGTCTTGAGCCTCTTTTTAAAAACCTCAACAGTCTCCGCGACCCTGAGGCTCTCCGGCAGGCTGTTCCACAGTCAGGGCCCATAAAAACTGAAAGCTGCCTGAGTTTAATGCTGTTTTACTTTGTTTGTATGTGGCGGACCCTGCCACCTTTTGTAGCTTCAAACAGTGTTCTGGACCTTATATTTTTATTCAGTTTGGAAACATTAATATTTTTGACTTTGTATTATTTCCTCATTAATATTATAAAATTGAAAAAGCATCCTAACAACATCAATTTTGAAGCAGTTTTTTGGATAATTGACAAATCACATTTACAGTAGATGAAGTGAAAATAATCTGTTAACTAACAAAGTTTTCAGTGCACTTTTCCCTTAAGTATCTGAATGAATCTTTTTCAGCAATGTACAGCAAAGAAATATACAGCATACTGCACAGAAAGCGACAAAAGGACTGTAAAGATGACACAACCAAATGCATGTAAATTCCACCTCTTCACTACTGTCACAAAGCGGCCGCTCCCGTCTGTGTAGCTTCTCACACTGGCCGAATATGATGTATTGGCTCCAAGCTCTGACCAGGTATCTCATAGTACTTCAGTCCAAAAACTGTAGCTGACATGGAAGATTTAGATACCTGGAATGGATAAACATACGATATAATTAAATGTCCATGTCTATGTCTACATCTCCAGGACAAATGATCTCAGTTATATCAGTCAAGCCGTATTGGCCTGTGCTCTATGATTGCCCTCCAGGTGACTTCAAAATTCCCATTGGACTCTTTCACTGTGATGATTTTTTTTTTGGGACTCTGGGCTTAAGAAGAAGAAAAAGTTAACTTCTCGGCCTTCACTCTGTTATTCTGGGACTGGATCAGTCTATTCCAGGCAGCAACAGATTTCCAGTTAAAAAGTCAACTTACAGCTATTGTTGACGCTGATGAATGGACGTGCTGTGCAGTGGGCTCTCTCTCTTTTCATGATATGGAAAGCTCTTGCTGGAAATACTGCATCGCTGATTTAATGGAAAAGCTTCCCACTCCCACTCCTGGCCATGTTGTGGTTGACATTTCAGTATCAAAAGAAAATAGCCTGATGAGTTAGGTTGTGAATAAAAAAAATGGCTGGCTACAAAATTTCAATATGCAGAGACATGAGTGCAGGGAAGGGTAGATATTGACGTGCGTCATAAGATGGTAGAGTGTGACATACTGTGCAATATACTCACTCAAGTACTATATTTAAGTAAAATTATTTGAGGTACTTTACATGAGTATATATTTATATCACTACTATGTCGCTTTATTTGAATTTTTCTTACTTTGCAGATTCGTGCTGCATCAGAGCCAAAAATAAATGTTAAAATCATTAGAATTGATTCTGACAATCAGAAAAATGCAAAGTGTCAGATCTGATAATCAGTAAACCCATAGTATACAGTATATACATACATACATGTAAATATATTTACAATTGACTTTTGTTTGTTCTTTTGATTAAATCAGATATATTTTAAAATAATCTTAATTCATAAATGGTACATTTATAGTTAATTAAACTTAAGTTAATAGTTATTTCAGTGTTAATTAACAAATACATGCTTCATAAACCATTTATTAATCAAAGGTTTACAAACATTAGTTGCAACCTTATAACGGTCATTGTCTAAATAATGATTATAGTTGAACTACACAGTATCTATAAACCATTTAGTAATTATTATAAACATTACTTGCCACTGAACAATTGGCATTTAAAAGCATTTAATTGTTTAAAAGTGAAATAGCTTTTATTTAAGTTTAATTAATCACAAATGTAACATTTATAAATGGTTATTATTAAGTGTTGTCATTTAACATTTACTTTTGTTGATACAGAACTCACACATTACAGATAAATATCGAAATCTTTTGTCTGGTACCACTTTGTCTTGTAAGAAGAGACAGAAGATTGACTAAATAAAAAGATATAACAACATGAATGGTATAATTAATTTGAGGTCTTTTTTCAGGGCTTTTTAAAAGTCAGAGGGAAATAAAGAGGATTTAAAAAAATAGACAAAAAGGTGATAATTCAGCTTTTACCCCTTTCAGCATCAAAAATGGGGGCAACTTATGACGACATCCACCAGTACAGCAATTATCAATACAACTGAAACAACAGCAGCAGGATGAAATGACCCAAATGCTGTCAATACTACACTCTAATAGTCACCTTAAGATAGTAATAATAAAAAAACACAGTCCACTCGATAATTGAAACAAGGCTTTTATTAAAAAAAAGAAAAATTGACATTTTCAAATTCAAAGAGAAAACCAAGAAAGAAGGAAAGTCTCATTTCAATCAATAAAAAAACACAAGTTACAGACAATTTAGCAACTCTGGCACAGGAAGACAAAAGTAGCCAAGTGGCTTTGCAAAATAACCAAATATCAAAACCTCTTTCCTCTAACAAAACTGTACAAAATGAGTTCTTGTATAAATAAGAAAACTGTTCACAAACAGGGAATGAGACGAGCCCGCTGGATTTTCAAAGTGCGTGTGTGAATTGGTTCATACAGTGTGGAGCAACAGGACATGTCTTTGTTATTTCAAAATATGTTCGGAAATATGAGTTTTAATAAAGTAAAATACAACTATTTAAACTATCCAATGACAAAAAAAAAAAAATAGCAAACTAAGTCTTTATATTAGAATGAGGGAGTCATTATTGAAAATCAAACATATGAGGGGTGCTCTGTATCAACCAAATTAAGATATTCAAGAACATTTTGAAAATCCAGATTGGGCAACATCTAACCACCTGTTTGGAAATCCTGTTTTAGCAGCAAAACATTTTGAAGCTATGAAATAAGCCATCGAATCTACATCAGGATGGACAAAAAGAGCATTTTCAAATTGGTGTCGACTGAAAATAATAAGTGCAAGGAGATTTTTTCTCTCCGTCAAATACTGTGCACCATCTTTTGGGCACACCTCTTTTGTTTCATAACATTTTAATGTAACTTAAGGTTCTATAATTTTCATGATGCTAAATTATTTTGGAGCGTCGTGTGTTTCCTGTCATTTTATCTCTGCTGATGAGCAGACAAATAAAATAAATGAACACTGCATCATAACAGGTGGTCATTTCATAGTTCCAAAATCCCGGTTTATGTATTAAAAGTGATGGCTAACACATGGAATATCATTTCTCTGAACATATAAACAATATCCATGACATTTTCCTTCATGGTGCACTGAATTTGAAAACTTGGTAGTCACTGTGTTATCTGGACAGGTTATAATTCATAAAAAAAAAATCCAAAAACGACAAAACACACAAGAAGAAGCGAACAAAATTGTGTAAAGAAGAAGTGGAAGGAGAAAAAAAAAAAGACTATTTACAAAATTAGCTCTCGTGTCTGAAAACGCTTACCATCATTAAGGTTCTGTGTTTCTCCTGGGTGTCAGCGCTCAAACACTCCATGATGTACACTGAGGGAAAACTTATTTGAATTAAAACACGTAATAAAAACCAGAACGTACGCAGCTGTTCACTTTGATCCGCGCACTGGTGACGGATACAGTGTTGCCCAAAACGTTCTCACAGAACCTTAAAGTACGAGCAATATGCGAGAATCTTAGTTGAAATTTATCAACAGAATGTGAGGAAATAACTAGTTTTGACTTTCTGTGGCTACACTGTCAAACCTGACAAAGCAACTTTATTTAATATCGACAAAACTGATTACCACACAATTACCAAGTAGGATAACAATTTGTTGTTAAAAGTATGCAGCTCGAACAACTTCAGTGTAATGGTCTACTTCACTAGGTAAGTCTGACGTAATCGGTTTCCTGACATCTTTAAAGTAAAGTCAACTTTGTAAAATTTACAGTGCATGTACTGAGGTTAGATTGCTGACCGGCTAGACTGCAAATCTTAAAGTTGACCTTGCTTTAAAAAAGTCAAGAGACCAATTACCTCAGAATTACCAAGGGAATTGGTAAAGTTTTAACAACTTAAAACTGTTAGTCAACTTTACTAGTTCATTTTAGGTGAACCGGTTTACTCGTTTTTTTAAAGTAAAGTCACTTTGTCAGATTTTACAGTGTAGCTACATCCTGTCCAACATTCCTGTGACACTCCCCTGGTAGTCTGAACCACCAGTCTGGGCTGCCATTTGAAGGGCTAATCGAGCTAACTAGCTTACGGCAGCTGCAGATAGCAGCAGCTAGCAGTTACTCTGGTGATATGCTGCCCCCCTGGTCTCTTGTGTCTGGATTTGACAGGTGGCCAGTTTTTACATACTGCACCTTTAAACCGTGGCCACAGTGTGAAATATTGCATGCATGTCACCAACCATTATTGCGACCTCTTACTGAATCTACCGGAAACCAGAAGGCCAACAGAGGAAGTTTGTCTGTGACAGAGAGCTAAAAAAAAAAAAAAGATGGGTGGCTACAACATCTTTGGTTGAGGAAACGAACAACAGAAAAACACAGCAAAAAGGTCAACGTGTGAGAAAAGTAAAAGATGAGAACAGGATCGTCAAACTGCGAGCCTGGAGACAGACGTTATCACACTGTGTTTTTCACTGGATTCCAACATGGATGGTCGAGGAGCAGCTCCCCGCGAAGACTACAGCTAACTACTCAAACAAGCCCAATGCCATTTTTTTTCTGCAGTATATACAACTTAGTGTCAATCCTACGAGAGCTCAGGCAGTTCATCCAGAGAGGAGACATTAAGGCTTCGCTAAAAAAAGGGTTTTTGCAGAATTTTTCGGATCACTCACAAATTCATTCAGACTTGCTGTCTCACTAAAGGCTGTAAGAATCGTCTTTAATGGCACTTCCATGGTCTAGTGAGCAGTCCTTTGTAAAACCACGATTTCTATTATCTACATATCTACAGTTTTTGATGTCTGTATAAATTAAAGGTCAACATATTTTGAATGTAGTGACGCGAGCTCCACTCGGTTCGTCGCGTATGACTCTTTTGGATCAGCACTAAATGAAGTCATTGTTTGGTTCTGAAAGGCTTTCCTACAGACAGGTCCGACACAATATGAGGACAGACGAAGAAAAGTAGTTTGGAACGGAGACCTGTGTGAAAACAAAACGTGATGTGCACAAGATAAACAGCATCAAGAGAGAAAAAATAAAACAACTAACGTCTACTCTACTATAAAAAGCTAAACTCTACAGCTAAAATCAAAACTACTTCAAAGATAAATCCATTAAAAAATAAGGCAAATTAGCTCAAAAAGTTTTCAAGTGACAGACGAAAGAAAAAAACAAACAGAAAAACATGAAACTTTCTACAAACTAAAAAAAAAAAAATCACTGACAGAGAATCAAACTCAGGTGACAGCAGCAGCATCGAAAACAAAAAAAGACCTACAGCTCCCCTTCCTGTCAGACAAATTATTCTCAGGGATCGCGTTAGTCTCCTATTCGATTTCCCTCTTTTGCTTTTGCTCAACTATATCCTAATTTAGTCACTGCATTGTTCTTTGTACACTCTCAGTACTCTAACCGCTCAGATCCGAAGCATACTCCGTTCCTTCGATTGAGGATGAATTTTAATGATACCTGAAGGTTCGCCACAACAAAACCGCTTAAAACCACTTCTCACGGACACGGATGTAACGCGGAGTCACATTATAGCAACACAGGACGACTGCTAGCATGAAGAGGTATCATTCGGATGGTGAATACAGGACTTGAAGTGAACCGAAAAGTCTAATAATTTACACGAGCTGAGCATCAGCGCTCATCATTTACGCGTGGGGTAAAGATCATCACTTTGTCTTTTTAGACTACAGTATTAAATAACTTCTTTTTCTATAAATGTATGTTTCAATTATCTAAAAACTCTAAAAAATAGAACTATAATTCAAATATAAATAGAAATAATTGATTGTCTTTTGTTCACCTATGGAATAATGGTTTAAAGTTTAAAAACAAGAATGAGTTTGACTAAACTATAAACAATGTTATCATCATCATCATCATCATCTGTGCGTGAAATAGAAATCTCTGCAGCAGTTACAGGAAGAAGAAGTAGCTTTAAACGGTTTGCCTCCCACGGTTACAATGACTCCACACATCAGACCAGCAAGTGTTGTTTTTTTTTTGTGTGTGTGTTTTTTTTTTTTTCATCTGTACAAATTGTCGCCCACGCTGCTGCAGGTAGAATGTCAAACAACAGACATCAGGAAATAAAAAATAAAAGTTTGCATATTTTACAAAAAAAAAATAAAAGACACATTGTGTTTCAACTCTTCCTTGAATCACCCTGAAACGTCCAGAATGCTTTTTCTTTTTTTTTTAAAATAAGAATTTGTTATATTACGTGCACAAAAATAATGCTCTGTGTCTTTTCCTCTTCTCATAATTTTTTTTTCTGTTTTTTTCTTTTAAAACTTCTCGTTATGTTTCCTTTTTTTTCAGTTATCAAAATAGATCAAAGCTTCTGTGAAGAAGATTCCCACCTTTGGTTGATCAACTCTTGAGGATGTGAGTAGGAAAGTCCAATAATGTGAGTGTTGTCCTTTTCTTTAAAAAAAACAAAAACAGAAAACAAAAATATACAGACATACATACACGCGCGCACACACACACACAGACACACACACAAACACACACACACATGTTCCTTTTGTTATCCATGTTCAAGTCTGGGTGCTTTGTGATGGTATGGAGCACAGTTCTCTTCCAGCTGAATCCTGTTTGGTTGGATTCATCTCGTGCCCTCGGCCCCACCCTGCTGGGAGCTGGAGAACACACACACACATGCAGAAATGACACACTGAACCTGCTCAACTTCATTGTTAAGATGAAATTAGAACACAGCGGTCATTTTGCTTTCTACAAATGCACGGCTCACTCTATAAAACTCTCTCGCTCCCATTCTATAAAATTGTTGAATCTGAAAATGCAATATGTCAACATACTGAACTAAATAATTGTGTTTTTAAGCTTCTCTGCCTGAACAATTATTGGAGCTGCAGGGATCCTGAGTCCTAGCTCCCAGAAATCAGTTCACATTTTGTAGACATCTGGTGCCCTTGTATTGAAAGGTCTTTTGAAAGGGTTTTCGGTTAGATGCCTGAAAGAAGGTCTGTGGATACCACAGGCTTAAGATATTTACAAGTTTTGCTCTATGACATAAAATACATCAGTAAATACTCCACCTATTAATCACACAGTGTTGGGGTGTATTTAAAAAGGCTGTTGCTAACAAGCGGCTCAATGAGACCGCAGGAGTTGTCATGGACATTAAACGTCCTCATGCCCAGCACGGAGATTCATCTATTCACCGGTCTGTCTTTACAGGCTGACTTCAGTTGCAAATTATTCTTACTCTGACTTTGCCCCTTTTAGATTGATCATTTGTGTCATAAGTGTTATAGTATAGTGTTGTAGGGAGCTTAGTGTTGGTGACATTGATGTCATGCGACCTCAGTGTGGTTCATTTATAGCCTAACATATTTTTTTTTACTTCTGCCGTCTGCATTTATGCTTCCAAAAAAGTGGAAAAGATTATCTTGCTGAACAAAACATGTTCAAGTATCATGAACTTGTGTTTGTCACAGAGACGATCATCTGCAATAATCTAAAAATCCAGTGGAAAAATACCATTTGGTTTTGTGTCAGGGAGATCTGGGCGACACTAACTTCAAGGTTACCCCACGAGAATAGATCATCCTTGCAGCACTCTATTGCTCTAAATGCAATCCCTCACTGGTAATTGAAGGTGTTTTACAGTATAGTAGCCATGACAGGCTCGACCCCTGAAGAGATAGTGTGACATTTTCATAGATTATTTGCTTTCTGTCAGTTAGTTTAGCACAAAAGACTGGACACAGGGGGAATCAGCTAGCATGGCACTGGCCAAAGGTAGTACCTCTAAATCTTATTTGTTTAATCGGAGAAATACTTTTTGGCACTTCCACTCTCTGCTGTCTTGTCTTTTCTTGACTTGACTTGACTTCAGGAAGTCACTGCATCTTCTCATCTAATTCTATAAATCAAATAAGCGTAACCGAACTGTAAAACTGTCCAACTCTTCCTTTAATGTTTGCAGTATATCTGTATGTGCAATCAGGATTATGCGACCATGTTGTCACGTTTTAATGCAGCAGTAATGTCAGCATGACCATGAAAGAAAAAACTGTAGCTTTTCCAATTTGCACCGGTCTGCACTGAACCAACTTCTATGACTAATACTAACTTAATTAAATTAAAAAGTTTGGTTTAAAGTTACGCTCTTTTGATTTTCCAGCACAACAGCACAGGAATGTCACATTAACAGTGAAAGTCTCATCTGTCTGAGTCCTCAAGTCCTAAATGGACCAGCGTTTATGCTGTTTGATTTAAATATTATTATGCACTCTCTGTCTTACCTTAGTTTCACTTGGTGTGTTGGTAAGAGTAGTTTGTGTGTTCTGCGGGAGTCTCCATTGCAACCTGTTGCTGTTGACCCCCGTTCTCCTGGAAAAAGAAGATGTGTTCAAAGACCATAAACGACAATAAGAACACAAAGAAGAAATAGAAGCATTTTCCCACTGCCCTCCCCACCAAGTCAAGATCAGTATCTTTGAGTGGATGAAGCAAAGAACAGTCAGATTTTTTTTAACCCAAAGCCAGTGCACACTACAGGACGTATTTACTAAGAGGCATGCTCAACATTTATCTTGCACTTCAATTTAAATGGTAATTCTGTGTTTATTTAAACCAGGGCCTTATTATGGGTGTGTAAATGACTAGTAGGTACAACATTTTCTGAGATTGAGAGCTGAGATTGTTTTTCTGTCTGACCACACTGTGGAAAGGATCCCTACAGAGATGGACCTTTTTGATAGGCAGCAAAATCACTTTGGTTAATTAAGAAACAACTATTATACCACTTCGTTCAAAGCTACCAAACTCCATTGACAGAAACAGTCATTTTACCTCGCAGAACACAGGAGCTGCTGCCTCGAAAGATTAATTTGTTCGTGCCATCATATAACTTTTAAAGTTTTTGGTCAGATCCGAACTATCTCTTTAACTATCTCTAAACCAATGTTTTGTTTAAATTATGCAAATGGAGAAATGAATAGGCTTTTGCAAGTCTGGCTCTAGTCTACAAGGCATTTCAATATTGAGAAAAGAAATTGCAATTTATATCACGATTGAATAGATTGTGATATTAATATTTGGCCAGATCGCCCACCCTGACCTGTCATTTACATACCATACTATTCAAAATGACAACAACAACAACAAAAACAAAAACAGGGGGGCCCAGTTCTAAGAAATATTGGAATGACCCTTTGAAGAGTGGCTGAAGTTCAGCTCTACCTCCACGCCCTTCTCTCTACTTCTCTCTCACCTCTCGGACTTCCTACTTATCTTATCTGTCCAAACACAGCCTGGGTTCCCGCCTGACAACTGTGCCTCTCCCCATTCATAAACCTGACTCATTTTTTTCTCATTCGCTGTCTTGCTCATCCTGCAGGCTCCCACCGCTGTCACTGAGCTCCACCTTCCAGTAAATGATTCAAGACTCCCCGCAGGCTCAGATGCACCCCCCCCGCAGAGCGCTTTGCCAGAATGTGTTTCAAACACTGTGGAGTGTGTGCCAGAAGTCTTCATAAAGTCGTCCTGACTCTCATTCATGAACAGCAAAAGCCTCTGAACTTTGAATAATGGAGGAGCTATTGCAGACCCATACTGTGTGTTTCAACAGCTTACTGTGCTTAAAAAATGATTACATGAAGAAATATAAGTAGCATATATAATTACATTTATTAAGAAACAAAGTGTTGCTTTTAATTATTCAATGAGACGGTGAGGAAGACACTTAACCATGACATAATGTTTGCAGTGAAAAACTTTTTTGCATCAAGCAAATCCAAATAATTCAAGAATAAAAAAAAGTAGACTGCTACTGCAACCCGACTCGGCTTCATCAGCTTATCAGGATTTAACTGTGCCAGTGAGAAAGATTTGATTAACATTTCATATCTTTCAGCTCTGAAGCACGGCTCTCATGTGGTTGCCGCAGTTATTGGACATATTTCTGAAAACTGTATTAACCGAACTTTTAGATTAGAACAGCTAAAACCTCAAAACCTCAAGGAATTTCGGTGACGTAACGACTAAAGATGCACTGACACCCAGAGAACTCACAGAGAGTCTGTCCGTCCTATCAAGTTCCTGCTTCTCCTCCTGTGTTTCTGTTTCTAAATTAGCACATGAATCAATACAGCCTGAACTACCATGAAAGCTGAGATGCTTTTTTTGTATCTATAGAAAAGAACTGAAGTAATCAGAGCCAATAGGCTTGCTTCTACCTGTCGTACACCACTACACACACATACACACACCTTCAGGGCACATGGACACTGTCCAGCTCAGTCACTTTGACTTATCATATCCCCTTGTTTTGTGCATTAACTCTTCCACTCCTTAAAGTACATATGAATATGACCCAGTTTTTAGTAAATACGTCCCTGCGAGAGCTTTAATCATTAGTCATCCACTTCATGGCAATATTGAATGTAAACAGCTGAGGTTGAGGCTAGCTTCATACCTCTTGGACACTGGAGGGAGGCACTGGGGTGTACTGGGGGATGTAGGTCCCCTGCATAGTTGAGTTGGCCGGAATATACTGTAGGGAAGGCAGAGAGGAAACACAGACGGTGTGTAGTATCTGACATGAACAGTTGACCTTGTAAATCTCAGGACAGTTAGGACTTTCTTTTTTTGCCTGAATCATCTTGCATGTGTGTGTGTGTATGCATCTGAGAAGAAAGTGTTGTGCGTGCGTGATTGGTACTGACTGTGCCCGTGCTGCCCAGGGACAGATGGCTTAGCTGCTGGGTGAGAGGTCCCATCATGGACGTTGGCTGGATGGACATGGCGTGATCCATAGTTGGGGTAAGAACTGTACCCTGTGAATGCACAGAAGCGTGCACACACACACACACACACACACATTCCAAAGTCTGAGTCTCTAATGTGTTTACCGATTTTCAGTTCCTGAAACTATAGCTGAGAAGCGCTGCAGCCAAAACCACATTCTCTCTCGACAAACCTGATTCTAATCACGTGATTATCAGAGCACATCGTTTTATCATCACATTATTAACAGAGAATCACTGCTAATGGGCGAGGGTTAGTCAAACATACAAAAATATGTCACAAACTACATTTAAGCTATAGGCGATGATGCTGATTAACATCTGATCAACATTTGGCCAGTGTTCATCCCACAATAAAACATTTGCAATACATTTTTGCTGACAGATAGCTACCAAATTCAAGCCAAAGCACATTAAGTGGGCGAGTGTTATATGAGGGGAGGAGAAGGTGGCAGATACTCACAGCTGGCTGCATGAGGTATGACTGATGGTGCATCCAGGACGGGCTGTGTACCTATAGATCAGGAAACACGTCATAAAATTGAATTGATTGAAGTACTGACATTGAGGCAGATGGCAAATCAGTACAGCTCTAAAGTCAATTTATGTGAGTCATAAATACAGTCCCACCTGGTAGGATGAAACGGGTGAATGCATGTAGGGTGAGAGAGAAGTCTGGGCGATCATCCGGTTTGGAGCCAGACTGTAGGGTGAGGAGTAGAAGCTGGAGAGGAGACAAGAGCAAAGCGGGAAAGTAAACATGAAGACAGACACACCGTGTCAACAATCTGAGGTATGTCTGCAGCTATGTCAACATCATTTCTGTGTTCCTTCGATGCCCAGCAGAGGGCAGCACGGTACTAGATTTTGAGCACTGTGCTTATTTTCCTGAAGGGTTGGGACTGTTTTCAGTCAGTTCCTGCATACCACTCACCCATTTTGTAAGGCTGTGGGGTCATATGCAAGCGTCATTCCTCCCTGGGAAAACAATACACAGGATTCAGAACCAGTGAGGTCATGCAGACACCGATGTAGTCCGTGTTAAAACAGTCAGCTTGCACACAGTGCACAAATTCCAAACTTTCTAACATTCTCTAGCTTTGCTTTCCGGCCAGAATCGTAACATACGAGTACAGGAAGTTCATAGAAGGAATGTTGAGTTGAAAGGAGTCATCTCACCGCGTCTCCGTCTCTAGCCCAGGGCCTTCCATTCTGAAGGTACTTCCCCTGGTTCTGCCTCTTCTTCTGACCTCCGTCTGCAAACTTACATAATAAGGGCTCTGTGGGCACTGAAGAAGAAGCAACACATCAGACAGGAGAGTGAATTCACTGACCAAAGCTGGAAGCTCTGGCAACAACAATATCAGGTTCTTATAACACAAAAAATTCCACACACCAGGCACTCCCGGTGGAGTCTTGATGAATTTGCCATTGAAATGCTGAATTATGGCCTCACACTTCTCCGTGGACTCCATCCTGAAATGCAGTCAAAGTCAAGTTTCATTTGAAGCCATAACTGCTTTTTATTTCAAACACAAATTGTGCTCAAATCATCATCTCATCATGTCGGGTGCTGCAGTCTGACCTGGCGAATCCCACCCCGCGGCTGGTCCCGTTAGCATCTCGGAGGATACGTGTGGAAATGACCTGGCCAAAGGACTTGAGCATGCTCTCAAGCTCCTGCTCATCCATAGATACTGGCAGGTTGGAGATGTAGAGGTTGGTGGGGTCCTGTTCTTGTTGCTGTGGAGTTAACAGACATGTAAATCAATTCATATACAATTTTGTTTTATTGCAACTAGGGATACACAATATCGTCAGTATTGACCAACAGAAACTTTAAATCACTTTTAATCATCTTTTAAGCCATATGCGAGCAGGTTGGAATGTGATGTGAAAAATTAGACTTTCCCCGTCTCTCTCTGTTGCCTGTAAAAGAGTGTGGATGGTTTGCTTAAGTTGTTAATGCTGCTGAACTGTGGATTTCTTTGTGAATGGTCGAGTTTGGTTTTTTCCGCAACAGTCCGAAGGATGTGACTTTATGCACGTTCTCAAGTGCCTCATCTCAGTGCCTCTCAACACTCCACCAACAGAGAGCAACAGTAGCTAACGTTACCAAAGAAGTAAACACCAACGTCAGGTACAACGCAGAATTTCCGCAGAACCCCTTTCAAATTAAATATCAACATCAGCTTAAAGTCATTTTCTTGTTTTGCCCAGTGAATTTGTACATTTTGAAAAAAGTATTGTTTGGATACATATGCCAGATAGTCATCCCAATAAGAATGCACATAGTAATATATTAATTCCACTGTTTACAGAGACTTGATGTTCTCTGTGACTAGGTGGTAAAAAAAAATATGTGCATATATTGATGTTTGCATAGTCAATAGGCCAAAACGAGTTGGAAAATATCAGATATTGTCAAAAATCCAATATCCTGCATCCCTAATTGAAATACCAAGGTGTGTCGGTGCAAAAGCCGCACACATCTGAAACTTTTGCAACCATTCATGGATACTTCTACACAGCTTTCAGATATCCCACTGTAAGTACTTCAACTTAAATGTAAAATTAAAAAAAAAAGTCACGAGATTTATTTTCAACACTTTCAAACATGTTTGCAAATGCAAATGGGAAATGTTCTTGTCACTTTCGGGATCTTTTTCGCACATCAGAAACTCCTTGTGTAGGCAGTCTTTCCATCAACACCTGCCATCATTCTTGGCACATTAATGCTTCGTCATATCCACGCACCATGACAAGCATCTTTTTTGCAGTAGGACCCAATATGAATTCAATGTTTTTTAGCAATTAGTGCCCGACGAAAACACTGAACCCCTGAATAATCTGTCACCCATGGGGTGCATGTGTCATAGCCTCAACTGAGGTTGTCTGCCTTTAAAAAGTCCATATGCACACATATACACACTGACACACACAAATATGAATTTGTCACCAAAGACTAAGTCACGCGTTCTGGAGGAATGTGGTCTTATTAGGAGATCTTGATAGCTGCGAGTCTTTGAAAGAGGAGAGTTTATTCACAGACTTATTTTGCGGCACTAGCTTGAAAATGAAACCTTGTGTGAGTGTGCACAAGCAGACAGGAAGCCAGGCATGAAGTTAAAGAGTACAGAGAGCAACAGGAGCCTGGCAACCGGGAGGAAAGAGGCAGGGCTAAAAAGAGGGGAAGGGAAAACAAGAGAGTCAAGGAAGAGGATAGAACGGAGGGAGGGAGGGAGAAATGAGTCGAGCTTAAAAGGCTGATATTTTGTACTGACAAGATAGGAAGTAGTGGGAGTCTTGAGTAATTTGGGTAATGAAAGGACAGAAAGAAAAAGAGCAAAGAGGGAAGCGAGGATGAACGAGTGCCTGCTGATTAACAACCTCTTCGCCTCCATTAAAATGTATTCCATCTCATGTTCCCTCTTCTAAACACTTATTACCAACTGTTAGAACTGGGCCTTAAAATGATATCACAACATTTTTCGGCTATTTTGTGATACACGATACATATCTTGACTGAATCAAATAAATATTGAAACAGTCAGAAAAGTACTTCCCTTTATTGGGATGCAGCCTTTAAAACCAGGAAGATGCAACGTTGATATTACATCATGGTATAACCAATTCAGTTTTGTCGATGTTGCATGAAATAAACTGTAAGATGCACGCCAAACAATCTTTGTCGTTTATCATTTGCACTAGTCTGATTAAACAGGAGAGGACAACCAGGATCTAGATGCAAGCAGTCGATTAGTTTATTGATTCGATAATAAAGATTGATGGTGTTTGTTTATGGCATCAAAGTGTGTCAATGCTATCTCAAATTAAGATTATGAGTAGCCTGTGTGCTCAGTCGTGAGCCACCTGGCGAGGAGCTAACCTATTTTCTGTGATTGCCGTCATTCTGGGTGCGACCATTATGTAACACGGTGGCACAGTGCAGACCAGATGAATGCAGTAAGAAAAAAAAAAAATGTTTTTGTACTTTTATTTACCTTTTACCTGAGCAAGCACGCACAAGATCCCATTTCATATTCAAACAAATATTCAGCCTGTCGTAGATATGAAAATGCTGCTGGACCCAGCCCAGACACATGTGAATGGGATTTGCTGAGGCGTCACAGTGAATTACTGTGTGCGTGTGTGTGTGTGTGCGTGTGTGTGCGTGTGTGTCAGGCCCTAGGTGAGCCATGTCTTTTGAGGTGTGTCTCTTCGTGTCTGCTGGATTTGCCTGCCTGTGTGGTGAGCAGCGCGTGCAAGCTGACGTCTGAGTTTGAGCAGGGAGGTGCTGGGAAGTAAGAAGGGATCTATTTTTAACCCTGCCATGGTTCCCCTGCCCCTTTCGCATACGGCTCCTCCAGGCCCACAGCCTGGGGACTTGGGCGGCCTGTTCAGGGACTCAGTACACTCAAGAGGACAGTGAGTGCAAGGTGTGGCTCGTTCTGTTTGTGAACAACACGCTGCAGCAGCCATGGTGAAGGTGCAAACAGGTGATACTGCACCTCAAGACTTTGATATCAAACTGACTTTAGGCTGCTGCTGCTGCTGCTGCTGCTGACCTGAGGTAACCCACTGACTCTGGAGCGGCTGTGTATATTTAGGGTTTTATAGTGGTTATCAACACCTCTGACTGAGCACATGTTGTCTGGGTGAGTCGAGTCTTGGTGTCCAGTTGCACTTGCCCGGTATTGAGATACACAGGATTGTGTGGCACTCTCACGGAGGAGGTGCAGTTAAGTTAGACTCCGTGTTTAGTTGCACCGGACTGGTTCGGGTCAACTGGCAGCATAGATCTGTTACAGTTTTCCAGGGCTGGGCTGAGGGAGTCCCTGGTGTTGCATTGCACAGTGGGTGTTTGGGTGTAGGATGGGGAGGAGGTGGGGGGGGGGGGGCAGGGACACTGGGGTAGAGTGTATTAAGTGCTGGTGTCGGCCCCAGGCCTGGGCCCAGACGATGGACAATGCCAGACCATTGTGCTTGCCCCATTGACAGTGGGTGTAGTGGCACCCTCCCCTGGGTTCCCTCAATGGGGAGCCTGAGAGCCGGAGGGATCAGCTTAATGGGCCGACAAGAGTTGCTTTGACTGCAGACACTTGGACAAAGAGCTCAGAACAAGCGCTACAACAGGAGCAGGTTAGCAACATACACAAGCACAGAGACGAGGGCGTGAGGGGGAAGAGAGAGAGAAGGTGATGAGGAGGGAGATGACGAAAGACGAGACAAAGAGGATGAAAGGAAAGGCGATGAGTAATTCTGCTTGAGCAGTTATGCCTCTTGCATCTGTCCATTGCTGGCACAGGTTCAGCCAATGAAGTCTAACAGACGAACGCCTCCCTATAAACCACAGTTTATCTTGAACCTTTGCCAACAGGACACTTGCTGCCAATCAGTTTACTTTTTACATGACAGAGAGAGTCAATGTGTCTGTGCGTGTGTGTGAGTGTGTGTGTGTGTGTGTGTGTGACGTGTATGTGTGTGTAGAACTCTTCGTGGGCAAAGTTTAGTAGGTGGCTCTTTGGAGATCAAGAAAGACGATGGGACGAGATCATAAGGGGAACAAGATGAGTTCGACCTAGCTGGTGACTGGTGGTTGTACAACGGAGATGAACAAGAGCCGGCTGATTTTTCTTACTTTGGCCATCTGAGCCTGGACCCCACTGGACTTCAAGGCTGTGACAGCTTTCTGTGCTGCTGCTGGACTGTCGAAGTCCACAAAGCCATACCCTGTAAAAACACACGCAGACGCATTACAACGGCCGGGATGTTATCAGGGTGGAAGTGCTTCCTTGCTGAGAGTTTGATAAGAAAATCAATACCACTCTCATATCTTATCTATGGGCTGAATATGAAGCTACAGTCAGGCGATAGTGAGCTCAGCAGATTGGCCTCTACAGAATAAACAAATGAGATACAACGTATGCATTTCTGATCTTTACATTGATATTTATTACCTTAGCCAAGCTAAGCTAACGATCTCCCAGCTGTAGCTTCATATCTAGTATACAACCATAAGAGTGACATCGATCCTCTTGTCTAACTCAGCAAGAAAAAACAAAAAAGCGTACTTGCCATAATGTTTCAACTTCTCTGTTTAAACCAAAAATGACAATGAAAGACATCGACACAACCCACCTTTACATTTGTTGGTGGTTTTATCCAAGATGGCCTTGGTCGACACAATCTTGCCATACCTGTGGGGACAAAGACAAACAGAAAACGGCATGAATGACAGACGGGGTGACTGCAGGGCAATGGGAGGAATCTGCTACATACAGATCCCATCCCACTTCCTAAGGCTGCGTGACTGCAGGTGTAAACATGAATACGTAGTCCTTCATTCAATTGTGTCAATCAGGTGTCACAGAAAACTGTCTGCCTCCACCCTTCTGTCTTTGTCTGCCAGTGGAGCCTTTTACAGTAACTCTGCTCCTTAGCGTTGTTTGCGAACAGACAGGAGACAGCACCCCGAGGCCAAAGACAATTTGTTCCAGGCCTGTCTTTACCACACACGCACAAACTACACACCTCTTGACTAAATACAGCTCCGCTATCGGGTATTTTTGGTTCAAATACGGCTTTAAGGTGCTGTCAGTAGCCATGTCTGACTCACAAATAGAAATATTCACTTTCAAAAGGGACTCTGTTTGTTTAATCCACGCACAGAGGAGTGTATGAAACATAAGCCAGTGTCGTGACCTGTAACGTCACTTGTCATTCGAAAAAATAGCAAAGGACAATCAAAGAGGAGAATCAATTAATGCACTGACGCAGTCAGTTTCCTAAAACATTCACGGTATGAAATTCACATTTAAAGCAGTGAACGTGTTACGTAACATGTGAAGACTAATGGAATGCAGCTTTATAAGATGGTGCATCAGCTTTACAGTATAATAGACCTGCCCTTGTCTGGTGAATTTAGCCAGTGAGGGAGGCTGGTGTTCCTCTGTTTGGGCGACATGGCGTCTGGGCGGAATGTACACTGTAACCTGATGCTTCACCCCTCCGGTTCGCCTTCCTTCCCACCACGTCCCTCTCCCTCTCTCTGTTTTTCCACCCTCACATCGCAGCGTGCCGCTGGGTCCTACGCTCCCACCTAGTTGCAGTGGACATTTGCCCAAATGACTCAGATCTGACTAGACGGTCATGGCACAGATTACTGACACCAGAGAAGTATTCATGCAAAAATGCTGTGACCTCATCTCCTTCGTGTTTTCAAAAAGCACACACACATTAAGGCCATGAATCTCTTTTAAGAAAAAGACAAACGCAGTAGCAGATTCAGATGGGAGCAAGCTTCATATCCAACTGTATGTGTGCGTATCTCTCACAGCTCAATTCACTTTGCGTTGCTAAAATGCATGCAGCAGCCACTGATCTTGATAATTGTGAGCTATGACATGAAGAAGACAGACATTATAGGGGAAGCTTCCTCACTGCAGACATTAATTAATGATTCATCATCCATTGCCAAATAGCCAGATGACCTTAAGCTTTATATCATTTAACCCCTTCAAGTCCTGCTGAAATGTAACATTTATTTCAGCTACATCTCTTTGGTTCTCAGAGAACAAATGTGGAGACACTTCAAAGTCAATCTGTTGTTTAGCACCCTTCAACAAACAGTTTAAAATGTCCAAACATTTGTAGACAACACACGTGTGGGGCTCAATGGTTCAACCATATGAAGGAAGTTCCTCTGAACTTACATCAGGCATAAATTAAGTGAAACTGACTTGCACAATGACACTGGTTTCACTCATGAGAAGTTTCAGGAACGATGTCTTTGCACTGAGATTAAGCTCAGAAAGCACTTTTTGGACAATCCTGTACCACACACAGACACACACACACAGACACACAGACACACACACACACACACACACACACACACACACACACACACACACACAGACACACAGACACACACACACACACACGAGACAAATTTTTAAGCCGCTTTCTTCCCTTTTACAGACAGCTCCTTCGAGACATATTCTAAATTTAGTCTGATAGGAAGAAACCTTTGCAGAGAACAGACACATGTTTGGTTTCTACAAGCTCAGTAGAAGATTATGTGTCATTACTGTTTTTGATGTGTCATTACTTAATGTTTATTCTTCCTTATTTTCTTAGTAATTCGGTATTCAAACTAGAATGGCACTCAATAGAATGCGAACTACCTCTGCCAAGGCCAAACAGTCCTCTTTTAATACAATCAGGTCTAATCCAATATCAAATGAACATTTTTGTGTAATCCTGCTGACAAACCAACCTACAAACAAACAAACGGACACAGGGAAAAACATAACCACCTTGGTGGAGGAAAGTTTTTGTACAAATAGTTTAAAATATGTTGTCAAAACCAAAATAACGGATATGAATGCTCATCAAACAAAAATTTGGCCAAAATGACAGGTCACTGATTCACAAATGATCAAAACTTTGAACTTCAATTTAACTTTGACCATCTAAATTAGGTAATTTTATCTTGAATCCCTCGGAATACTTAGTAGTAGTGTTGTTGTGGCTTATATAAATTGTCTTGAGTGATATAACACAATTAGAGCTGCCACTATAGTCGATTTAAACATAATTCATTGCCATCAACTTTGATAATCAAGCAAAATTCCATCGTTGTTTGGTACCTGCTTCTTAAATGTGAGGACTTGCTGCTTTTCTTTTTCATTTTGTGAGTCTTCAGGTTTTAGACAGTTGAGAAAAAAAGTAATTTGAAGACGTCACTCTGGGAGCTCTGGGAAACCGGGATTTTCTGTATTATTTTGGCACGTACAAAGACTAAAAAATGAATGAATGAATAGCTAAAATAATCAGCAGATTCACCGATAAGGAGAATCACCATTAGCTGCAGCCGTAGACACAACAGTAAAAACGAATTATGATTTGTGTCTGTTGAGAAAGGTGACACGGCTGGCTCTGATTCTCCCGATCTGAAGCTTGTATCTACAGACGCAAAAACTCTATTTGCACTCTGAAACAAAAACCCGTGTTTCGTGTTTTTACCTCACAGAGATGCCAGCGGAGTTCAAAGGTCTGAAGGCAGTGACTGTGTGACCCTGTGCTTACCTCCAGCCCCTCCTGCAGCAGAGCAGGGCTGCAGCCCACCACACTGTGGAGGCCACAGGGACTTAAAAGACAGCTCTGACCCATATATGTCTGACATTCTTTCCCAGCAGGCCATGCTACTCTTTTCCTTCTCATTTAAGTTTCCCCTTCAAGTGCAGCCCTTCCACCCACCCCTAAACCTCCGTCCTCTCTCCACCGCCCCACAATGACTTCTCTGTCCATCCCCTGCTTTTACTGCCGACTCCCTGTGTTTCACATACCAACCGCAGATTTCGGATTTTCTTTGATTGTTCCGTGTGTGTGTGTGTGTGTGTGTGTGTGTGTGTGTGTGTGTGTGTGTGAGCAGTGTACCCTCACTCAAATATTAACACGATTATCAGATACGAGCCGTGTAAATTTGCTCTGTGGATTAGGGAGGCTGCAGGGTCAGAGTGGTTAAAATGGAGAATGAAATGCACATTACTGAGGGAGGGGCTGTGGTGTTAGTATTAGCAAGTCTGGTTTTATTAGTTATGGCCAGTGCTTGCTCAGGGAGGCG
Organism: Diplodus puntazzo; assembly: GCA_963678695.2. Lineage (NCBI taxonomy): Eukaryota > Metazoa > Chordata > Actinopteri > Spariformes > Sparidae > Diplodus > Diplodus puntazzo. The sequence continues at coordinate 20,680,320 of OZ023157.1, read as the reverse complement.
TGTTGTTACTGTGAATGACCCGTGGAAATGACGTATGCATGACTAAAGTTCACAAATCGCATCTGTGACATCAGCACAGCCCTGACCTGCAGCAGCCAAAACCAGTTTGGGTGCTTTTTGTTTAACTGAGTATGTATGTGTATGCGTGTGTGTGTGTGTGTGTGTGTGTGTGTGTGTGTGTGTGTGTGTGTGTGTGTGTGTGTGTGTGTGTGTGTGTGTTTGACGCCAACATGTAACAGAGGCTCGGCTGTTTGACTAGGGGTGTTTAAGTCTTAGTTTGCGGCTGTTGAGCCAATTCAGCCACACAAAAAGTGGGAGGTTAGATCAGGACATGAGGAGGCAACAGGCTGTACCCTTCTCTGGCCCCTTCTCTCCTTCTTTCCCCCCCATTTGTTCCTTCTTAAGCCTACTTCCCTCTAAGGCTTGACCATTTGCCTGACAATTTTTTGGGTTCCTGTGATTGTCAAGGCTTGATCGAACTGACCTTAGTTGTGGTAACTCGGCACCCTTATTCACAAACCACTTTTCCTTCCTTCCTGCCTAAACAATCCTTTTTTTCTGAACATCAAATTATGGCCTTAAACAATTTAATTTCATGTGTCCAACAGATGAAGAGCACCGCTCCAGACAGAGCAGATGTTATCTGGACTCTGTCTTTAATGTAACATCAAAGATAACCATCTAAAGAAGATGTGTTCCAGTTAAGGTGGACTGGAATGTTCTGCCAGCTACAGTCAGACTGTAGTCTGATTCAATAACAACTGACAGAGAGTATTTTACCTTTGGCCTATATACCTGCATAATTTACATTATTAAAATGTTGTGACGAAATTGTTGAATTTGTTGTTCACTGTTTGGGAGCTTGTTTTTAACTAACTGATTACAGGAATAGTTGAACATATCAAAAATATGTAGCCAAGATATGATTAGCTTAGTTTAGCTTAATTTAGCTTGCCGAAAAGAATTGAAGCAGGGGCAACTGTTAGCCCGGTGCTCTCTTTAATGTAAAAATTTTGCCTTCTGTCACTTCTGATGTCATTCATCAACTCATTGAGTTTGCGACTGTAGTGCAACACAAACATCATTTGTGGTTTTATGTTGTCAAATAACACCCAGGAGCTGTTTGGAGTTTGTCAAGAAAATTGTTAGAGCGAGTAAAATTCCAATAAATCACGAATTTCCCATTTTACGTTTCTGTGTCCGGTTGTCCGATATCCAGTAATTACTTCAACTCTGACATATTTATTAGAATAAAATAGGCTACAATCAAATTTCCATACTCTTCTATTTAAAAAAATAGAAAAACTGACAACTGTTGGTTGAGCTGCATTGTGGAGACCGTTGTAATTTTCAGCCGTAACTCTGACGTTTAAAGTTATATAGTTAAACAGGGGGGTCCGACCCATCTGAAGTCTCAGTCCTTATTTTAAGTACTGTGTTGCTTTGCTAACTTCTTTGATATCTACACAACAGCGATGTCTCAGCTCTCTGTGGATTAGTTCTCCAACTTATCATTTGTTAAAGCATCAAGCATGCATTTTTGATGAAATAGATGTAAACACTTTGAAATAAGATTATGAAAAAAGACAATTAAATTGTATGTGTGCGTGATACAGGGTTTTTCCTAGCCATAAGCGATTATGAGTGAACATCGTGACTAGGCTAGCCTATGCGATGAATGAAGCAAATCGTTGCTTCATTCTGATAAAGCATGCACTGAGATTCAATGGGATAACCTGCCTTATCAGCAAAACGGCAAACAGTGATGAGTGAGAGAGCTCAGATATGGCCAAACAAGCAAACCGTAACAAGTATGTTCTGATACCAAGCAGGTCTAATGACAATGACGACGATGACTCTGAGATACAGTCTAACGTCACGGATGCAGCTGATGGTGTGCAAACGAAATGATTATCTCATTCTTTATATAACCTGCCGATCAATTGTTCCAAAAACACAGATAATGTTTCTCCGGAATTTCTCCCATTTCTCCGGGACATTGAAATCTTTCAGGACACTTGGACCAGCACCAATTTCTTTTTAATGAAAACCCTGTTCTGTATGTGAACGGATTAAACAAACAAGATAAAACACAATATCCATTTTGTTATCTGACTCTCTGCAAGAACGCGAACAGGCATATTTCTGGAAAAAAAAAGTCCCACTCTTCCTTTAAAAAAAAGAGATTCCTGAAGTGGAAGGATTGAGATGCATCAGAATGTCTGTTGAAAAAAAAAGTTTGTAAATCACTCACGGCTGGCAGAGCTTGACCAGGTCTTGATCCGTGGTCCCCGGATGAAGGCCGCGGATGTACAGGTTAGTTTTACTCAGCTGTTCCCCTCCCCCGCCGCTGCTGTTGCTACTACTGTTGGTGTTGGGACTGGGGGGCGCCATCTGGTGGCCGGAGGACACATAGGCCTGCTGGGATGAGAAAGAAACATCAACATTAGCTAACTGCGTTAACAGAGCTGCAACAATTAGTCTATTCATCGATAAGACGAGCAAAGCACAATTAACTCTCAAGCATTTTGATAACTCATTTCTAGTTTGTAGTTGTTGTTTTTTTTAGGAAAAATGTCAATTACTTTCTGGTTCCAGCTGCTTAAATGTAAGAATTAACTGTTTTCTTTGCCATCTATGTAAATAAATAAATAATAAGCATTAATCTAAGTGAACAAACAGTCTTTGGCTTTTGGACTGTTGGTTGAACAGAAGGAGTTTTTTGAGGACGTCACTTTGGGATCTGGGAAATTGTGCTGAGCATTTTTCTCAATTTCTTTTTGCATACTATAGACTAAACAATTAGCTGATTAATCGTGAAAACAATCATCAGTTGCAGCATTGACACACAACAGAAGACGCTGCCAAAATGCTGAATAATTTCAAACACCCGAAAAACACTGGACAGGTACACTGGTTTCAGTGACCGTTCAAAGTGTGAAAAACTCAAAGGAGATGTTGAGGGTAATCCTGCAGGAGACAGATGATTATGTGGGAGCTGCGAAAAATGATATCTTACAGGCCTCACGTCAACACTCAACAATACTGCTTTCTGAGGGGAATGCGGGGCCTCTTGGCTGCCTTGTCCATATAGGGAAAAGGGGCCTCTTATGCTTTCTCCATGTTGGGTAACTTACTTTTTTACTTTTGGAGCCACAAAGAAACTCATGTGGTGTCTTTCAAAACCAAACCTCCGAAGATCTAAAGTTAACATTTAGTTAGTGCGATGATGCAGAATCAAATGATCAAACCGTATTTATCATCTATACTCTAGCTCTTCCTCTCCTTAAACAGTCACTCATAAATGCGTACATTACTAAATGAATCACGGCCATCTGTCCAAGCTTGCATTTCAATCCGTCCTGAAGCCTCGGGTTCAACGCGGTCTTTGAGACGCACTGTTTCACTGAAGCGCCGTCTAGGGTTAACAGTTAACAAGATCCCGGGTGGGACGAGGCGAAAGCTGGGTTCAGCTCAGTCCGCATTACAGACAAAGTCCGTTTATCAAAACAAAGCAGAAACAGGGAGAATTCAAAGAATGAGTAACAACAGCACAGCAGGAGCTCATTACTGCATCACAATACATGATAACATACTCATGTTGTGGCCATCTGTAATGGATCTGACGTCCACCTCAACCACAACTCAACTTACTTCTCGGCTTCTCATGTTGGCTTGTTTTGTGTCATTAATCTTCGCCGGTGAGCACTAGTCATAAACTACAGCAGTCAACTCGTTGATGACTCACCACCGGGAACATGAAAGACCATTGCACAACAACCAGTGCATCATCTCACTGTGGGATTGTGGCCCTCCCTGGAGAAATCAAACAAAGGATTGTGTAACCATCCAGTGGAATATTTTTATTGGGATAAATGCGGTTTCATTATCACTTTGTCTGTCAAGAAAAACATAAAAAACAGACATCTCTCTTTCTAGGAATAGATCCCCCTGGCTGGTTTCCAAAAAAGACTCGGGCAATAAATAGCAACACTCGAGTGCCGACCAGACCGCCCAGAACGGGGCAAATGTTGTGTGTCCGTTTGCTGTAACATAAATGACTTATACCACATTTATCTCACGCCTAAATTTTTTAACTGAGTGAGGTGCTTGAGGGAGTTAGAACAGATACGCTTTCTGCCGGAGCTCAGAGCCGTGTGGCTGGGGGAGTCTCGTTTTGGGAGGCGACAAGAGGACAATGGGTTAATTCGAGGAGAGAGGAGAGGGTCACTGATCAGACTGCTGGTGTTTAGGAAAAGCCCAGCAGGAAGCAAACAGTCACACCAGGACCACCAGCAACACCGACCAATCTCGCTAATTAGGCACCATCCATAAGGCATGGAGCCCCTCTCAGACAGCCCCTCTGACCTCTGTTTTGCCAGCAGCACGGCAGCCGCTTCAACAACAGGCTCAGTTCTCTAAAGATAATCCTGTCTTCGTCTGCCGCTGAGGAAACCTGAAAAGTTTGCTTCATGTTGGGCGAGATGGGGACTTGACCTGCTCACTGTAAAACAAAGAGAAGAGGCGGGCGTGTTCTTTCTTTTCATCTCCTTCATTCCAGGGATATTTACACAGTCCACGAGTCAAAAGGCGTACGAGGCAGGAAGTACACACACACACACACAGGCCTGAACCTCACATTCAAGACATTTCCAATTACGCTCATGGTCATGTTTAGCCATATTTAAGTATTAATCATTCATATTTAATATTATAAGTATGTATATTATATTTGGGTTTTTTGTCTGTATTTGCTGTATTCAAATCTTGTATCTTTAACGATTAGGCTGCTTGGACGACGTCAAGTTTATGTTCTTGTTCTTGCTTGAAATGGGAAAAATCAAGATGGAAATTTTGCAAAAACAAACAAATACAGCACGAGTCTGAATGTACAGCAGAGGTTTATTCATCTCCTTACAGTGTTGTTCAGGATGAAAACCTTTTTTTGGTTGCAGCTAATTTGTGAATGAAAGAACTGGACAGCAGAGACGTATAATCTCATTCACAGTCTTAAACAGAGTGCCAAGTCCCAAATCAAGCTCCAGACTGCAAATCATTGCAACAAAACCCCTTAAATCAGCAGTCTGCAAACACTACAATACACACACACACACACACACACACACACACACACACACACACACACGCAGGTGATGTGTACACCGACATAGCACGCTTGATTGTAAAAAAAACTTTAAGAGCTGCATGAGATCTTTAATTACTTTGGACCCTTACTGTGGAAACTTTCCCACTACATCTCATGTCTTAGTAAATGGAGAACAAATGCTCAGATATGCACTTAACACTTACTCTCACATACAATTGCTGGTGCCTTCATTACACTGTACAAGTACAAAACCATTTTAAACTTTTAAGCCTTAGATTCAAATTCTATATGGTTCAGTTTATGCTCATTCTGTCCACAAATTATCACGTATGACGATTTGTAACCTTCTGCCAAAGAAGAGGGTCACAGCAGGATTTAAAGTGCTAATACAATCATCACAAACTGAACTCATTAAATTTCAAGTGTAATTCCTCGTCCTTATGCACTTGACCTATACATGAAAAATCTGGGGGAAATGGTGGAGCCAAGGTGATGTCTTCAAATAGGGCATTTGATCTGAACCACAGTGCAAAACTCAAAGATATTCAAGCTACAGTGGCATAAAGAAAGTCAGCGAAACAGTGGCTCTGATAAATGCTCTCGACAACTTTTAGAAGTAAGAAAAACCTGAACTGTTCCATTAATTGTATGTTCTAATGACAGTTAATTAAGGACTTCCTAATGTTGATAAATAGTACAAGCATCACAGTCAGGTATTTCCTACCACTGATGTCACCCTCAGGCCAACTGAAATCTGATCCTCAGAAAGCAATAAATGTGTTTTTAAAGAGACTTCAGAACACACAAAGCTCCCAACAGAAACAGTTTCATGCTTAAATTCTAAATGTATTAAATAAAAATCACTGTTAATCAATCTGGGATGCCTGAGCAGCGTTGGACGATTCTGACGACTTGTGAAATTCACTTTCGGTGTGGCATTTGTCCTCCTTTGCGGAGCAGCTCCAAACTCATAACAAACAGCTCAAAAACATAACAGGATATTTTAAGAACCAAACCAAAGACAAAAATCAAGACCATCCTATAAATAAAACAATTTCCTCCACCTTGATGTAAACTTACATCGATAGTCTGAAGCTGGCAGGAAGTGTCTCTCTCGAATACTGCACGCTGTTGACGGACTTTAATCTCTCAAAACATCAGAAATGTACATTTTTATTTTATGCTGAAATTAAAATAATCAGAAAACCACTTTACGCACTCGCTGTCGTATCTCTGTGTTTATATGCAGATGTCCGGCCCTCTTTTAAGTGTCCCTCCACTGCTGTTTTTATCTCTGTCTCTGCCTGTGGGGCTTCTCCAGTCGACCCCAGTTTGACCCACAGAATTCCACGGATTTCCTGGCTGTTGGGGGTCCGCCCGCCTTCCCGTGACTTTCCTGCCTGCCTGATCCCCACCAGAGAGCCTGTCTTCTCCTCAGGCAGGAAAGAGACATGACTGTCTGACCGACTTACATGCTTACACACAGATTTATAGCCCGGCTGAATGAGGACGCAGCTTCCAGCTTGTATAGAGTTACAATGCTGAGATTCCGCTCTGCACCAGCTCCACTTCAGGACCAGCGAGGACAACAAGCCACACGGGGAGATATCTTCTGTTTACACACTGCAACTCTGAGGCATCAACAAACATCTTGGAGGATATTTGATTTTAAAACATTTCCTGTTTTGCCAATGTTAAGCTGCAAAGATAATTCCATTTATCGATTAGAGAATTAAAAGAAAATTAAATGCCAATCATTTTGTTAATAGATTCATTGTTTTAGTCATTTTTCTAGGAAAAATAACAAACATTTGACAACATTTGAAATTCCTGGTCACTTATGATAGTCAATTAAGAGTCTTTGGGTTTTGGACTGTTGGTTGGACAAAAGAAGCAACTTGAAGATATCATTTTGGTAGTTTTTCACATTTCATTGACACTTTTTAGACTTCGCAATTTATCGATTCACTGTTAAAATAAACTGCAGATGGGGGCCGATTAGCTCAATTGGTAGAGTGGGCGTCTCAAGTACAGAAGCTTTGTCCTTTGTTGCATGACATCTCTCTCACCCTATTTCTGATCCATCTCTAATGCTGTCCTATCAATAAATAAAGCCATACAAAGGCCAAAAAATCATTTTAAATAAATAAATAAATAAATAAAATAATCTGCAGATTAAATTGTCACACTTACACGAAACAAACAACAAGGACACACAGATAAAGTTAAGGTAACCTTGATGAGAATATCAGATATCTATGGAAAAATGATGATCAGTCTTTATACATCAGCCGAGGGTTAGGTGAGGACTGTGTCTCGTAAAAGCGGTAGCTGCAGTATTGTGGCATGCAGGAAGTCCTCTGTCTGCTCCTGATCTTATCACACGGCCATTTGAAGGAAGAGCTCTGCATTCCAACCAGGTGACAGCGACATCAAGCTCACGTCCAGACTCGTACCTGAACCCTCCTTCCTTTCTGTCTCTAACCCTCCTCCTTCCTCCGTCTTCTCATACGGCCCTATTAATCTCCAAACCGTCTCCGCTCTTAACGTCGTCGATCACAACTTGACGCAAACGCGCATGCATGCACGGCTTTCAAGCCGGGTCAGGTGGCTGGAGCTAGGGGAGCTTGGAAACGGATACCTGCAAACACTGGCCCTCAGTTCAGCCAGAGATCTAACAAAATGTGAGGCACACCGAGTGTCTGGCATCACTGCAGCACTTGGCGTCGGATTTCTGACAGCTGTGCTTTCTCCAAGGACTCTGTCTCCCTCTCTACCTGTTCACCTTGGCTGCTTCATGCGCTTGGCACTGAGGCTGGGGAGCAATCCAAAACATCTGACACATTAAACAAAGAGATGGATAAACATATACCTGGCGGAGGGCCAGAAGGACAAAGGTGGCTGTACAGGAGAGTTCAGTGAGGATAGACTAACTGCAGCAGAACACACAAAAGTAACACAGTTAACAGCAGTAACCTGTGAAAATAATGTGTTGTCCAGTTGTTGAAATTATGCATTCAAAAGCAAATTTGACGTGATTACAGTGTTTTGGAGTAAAAAATATCATTAATATTTCTGAGTTTGTATTATCACCTCATTTATGTTGTAATTATTACAATTCTGACAACAATTTCTGCTCCTAAGCGACAAAGTGCCCCTTTGAAAATATAACACATTGTATGCGTTTGGATTGATTCCCCTGGTTGGTTTCGGTTCACGTCAGCACGATACGTCAAAGTGCACTTACACAGGCTTGAATCGAGCCCAACAGACCGTTGCCACAGTAATAAATCATACTGAACATTTAGTTTTTCTGGTAAAAGTTACGCAGTTGTTGCTGGGAAAAAACAGACACAATCAGGAGTTGTTTGGAAAAATCCCCTCGTTGATTCAATTGAAGGCCACTTGAGCCCGACATCTGACACGACTGATGACTTCTGAGACGAGACACTGGCTCGCTAACGTTCTGACATATTTATGGAAACACATATTGGTAATACTGTTTTTAAACCGAAAAAGGAATAAGAGGGGATATATATTGGCATGTTTTGTGCCAGCACTCATTTCAATTCACTTAATTTCCTCATGATGATCCTGTGTTTTATCAGGTGAAACTGAAAGCTATTTATTTGCTATAAATAACAACGGTTACGCTACAGCTAAAGACAAAGATAAGACGTGGCATACAACAACCGCTGTTCGTGAAATTGAAATTGTATTTTAGGTTTACGGCAGGGACATCATGGTGGCGCATAAGGGTGACATCACATGTGTGTGACTGCTGATTCACAATAACTCCACATCTGTATTCACTGTCACTACATTATTTGTGTGATCCTGACAGGTCTTCCACACATTCACGCAGAGGTCGGCAACGTTTCAGCTAAAATTATCTTCACAAATGAGAGTCTATTTTTCTTTCTTGAGAAACATATAAATAAAATTAACCTCTACAATAAAAGGATGTATTAATAAATGCAATGTCACTGCTGTTCACTTGTGCCTTTAAAATGCTCTTACCTCCGGCGTTCAGAGGAGAGTGAGAAGTCACTGTATGCTCCAAATACACCCTTGTGATTGGACAGTTTAGCAGCGCAGTATTTGATTAATCAAAGCAGGCAAACTAAACACAAATTGTCAATGTTGTACCCAATCAGAATTTACAAACTGTGGAGGTCAACGGTTAAAGTATCCATTATATCCATTATATGAATCCATTATTTTTTGTAGTCATGATCTGGAGTAATCTGAAATTAATTAAGTTTTTATCTATCACTCACTTTTAAGGGAACTTTTCAATGTTTTCTATTCATCTTTGATATACTTTATATAAATAATATTTAATGAACATATCATATAATTATTCGAATTTCTCTGTAAGATATTTCTGGACTTTTGTTTTTGTTTGTTGTTTCGTTGGCCGGTTGCAAACCTATAAAACCAAATCAATGTTAATAAGCCACATGATGAGACTGCTTTACCAACCAGACTGTTGTTGAATGCTCCTGTTTATTCAAAGATCAGAGTGTGTGTGGTATTTTTTCTTTTTTTAGGGCTCTATGTCACAGGGCCAAAATCTTTTCTTTCCTGAATGTCTTTTTTGTTTGTATGTGTGAGCTTTTTTAAGAAACGTCTGCTGTTTGGGAAAAATGTTTGAATTTTGTTGCACAGTTATTGAAAAATTCTACAATGGTTCTGAATCAAAGGAGAAAATAATAAAATATATATGTTTATTCCTTACATAAGTATATTATTCAGAATATAAGAATTGGGCCTTTTCATGGTGTCATTTTATATAAGAGATTCTTTCATTGAATTGGAGGAAAATGTGCTCAATTGTGATGGGTAACCTTGTACTCTTTTCACCTGTGTCCGTTTGTTTGTTTGTTTGTATGTTGGTTTCTCAGCAGGACTACACAAAAACTACCGAACTGATTTCCATGAGACTTGGATGAAGAATGGGTCTCGGCCCTGAAGAGACCGCGTTACATTTTCTTGCGGCTCTGGATGAAGGGATGGATCCAGGACTTTTGTCTCACTTCTTTTAACATTGCCAGAAATGGGGTGCTTTTTTGACATTACAGTTAATTTCTCAGGGATCAATGCAGAAATCAATCGTATTTAGGTGTCTGGTATCTTTACGTGAGTAAAATTTGATGTGGATCTTAGATTTGGTGAGTGTAAATTTATGTTTAAAGATAATGGATTAGGCTTGGTTGAACTGATGGTGACTGTTGGATCAGGGTGGAGGTATGCACTCTACTGAGTGGCATTCCGGTTTGGATATAAAATTGCCTTTATTGGTGTATGAGGTTTTGGTCAAATCATTCAGCCCTAGCACGAGGCAAGAATTAGGAAACAGTGTTGACACGTGAAAACTTGTGGAAAGTGAAAGTGTGAAATCACTCATGGGAGACTTCACATGTGCTATTCTGCCTTGTCTGAGCCTTTTTTTATGAACTCTGGCAATATGATGCTCTGGTTGATGTTTTTCTTACATTAACATGCATATCTACTTGTGTTTTGATCCAACAGAGCACCCAGATCCTTAAATCACAAAAGCTGACGACTGTTGAAAGGGACTCCCTCCAAGAAGAGAACAAAAATCTGATTGATAAGAACCAAAACAAGCCGCTTGAGGAGGCACTGAGAGAGGTCGCTTGATACCTTAAGGAGGCGACAAGCCGCCTCCTGTTATTTTTCCATCCAGGAAGCTTTACACGGAAACCGACCAAATTTGATTTGAGGACATTAATTCTATTTATTTGAGGGAGGAAATGAGGTGCTGAGTCAGGGGAGGAGCAGCTGGCTTAAAGCACAACAGAAACCAAACACCTCCGAGACATCGGGCTCGCTGATCACCGCGCGACACACAAAGAGCGCCTTTCTCACCCTTCTGCGTGTTTATTTTGCGATTAGACTTTTATTTTGTGTACTCACGCATCTCAGGTATGGCAGGAGAGATAAAGAGAATGAAGAGGAGGAGCAGGTGGGAGGAGGAAAACGTCAGGAATAACAACACAGGAACTTGACATTACCGTGAACTTTTGCTCCACTGAACAAAGAAGCTTGGGACTAACAAAACAACAGGAGGACAAGACTACAAAGACTACCTCTTTAATTGTATCACGCTACATTTTTATGTAGTTGATGTTCCAAATTCATACCGTCAAATTAAAGGGCTTTACAGTATTTACAGCACCCTCTATCCATTTTCTCTGTATATATCGTAGGTTTTTAAAACAAAGTTCTGCCGCTGTGACACTTGATTTCCATCGGATCAATAAAGTTTATCTTACTTTATAATAACTGTTCAGATTTATCAGTTCATCTTTTTTTTTTTTAATCAGTCTATTCGGATGACAAATTATCAGACTAGAAAAAGCACAGTTTATATTCTTGGGGAGTTCTACTGCATATAAGGGAGGTGGTATAAAGCCTTTTGTGTCTCCAAAAGAAGCTGCATGTAATTTGATAAAATTAGGCTCCTCATCATGATGATCTCCCGTGAAACAGCGGCAGCATCTCAAACTGAATAACAACACTTACAGCACAGGTACGCAAGCGAGCTCAGCCAGTTCTGATATGATGCGTAACTGACTTATGTGGCATGATTTAGTTAGGTAAAGTTGGAAATATATTCACTGATTCGAACTTCCCGGATCAATAACTCATAAGCGAAAAATTGTTAAATCACAAACAACGACTCTCTACTACCGTAATAAGGAAGACAACGAGCTAAACCGTATTTTCGTCAAAACGAGCGTCTGGACATTAACTCTGGTCTCTGTGGTCAGCCGGCTGTGAGACGAGGGCGCAGGGAGCGTCCACAAAGTGCAACACCGAAAAGAGATACAACAAATAATATTCAATAACTTCACTATTATTCAGTGTAGTGTCACCAAAATCACTCCACACATCAGTGGTCTCCTGCTGGTCATTATACAATTTTTTGTTTGGAAAAAATGTGCTTTGGCATAATTTGGGGGAATTTCTATTGGGAGAAATATTCAATAACTGAAGTACTTTTTCACTTATATGACAGGTACATAAGTGAACTTCTGGGAGGAGAGAAGTTTCTTTAAAGTATTAAGAGCATGAAAAAATACATTAAGATATATTTAGAACAGAAAAAAATGTGCCAAAAAAATTAATCGCGATTAATCGCGAGTTAACTATGGACAAAATGCGATTAATCGCGATTAAAAAAATTAATCATTTGACAGCCCTATTTATTTCATTTTATGACCATTATTTTTTTGATTATTCGACTAAGCGCAAAAAAAAAACGCATCACACTTCCGAAACAGCTTCGCTGTCAATCAGTCACATACCATACAAGTAACCCTTACATTTAAGAAGCTCGATCTAGCAAAGACTGGGCATGACGCTATTTTACGAATCTTATCAAAACACCTGGAATCACTGCGTCTCCATCAAACAGTCAATGGCCACTTTCTCCACACTATTATATATTTATCATCCATCTGGTCAGAGATGACAGGGATCAAATCCTGACACACACAAGACTTCTGTCCTGAATGCTCATCCAATGGACTTCTTTTTAACAAAAATGACATTCAACATCTTCTATTGGTCCCTGGTGAGCTGAAAAAAAAGGTTTGTTTTGACAGTTCAGGAAGCAACTGTTTGTCAAGAATTCTCCTCACCCTTAACAAAATGAGGTCCAACCTACTAATACATGCATATTCAGCACAGACGCAATGTGAGGCCAGTAAAATAAACTGCAAATTGGGTGAGCGTGAGTGTGAGCGTAAAACAAACAATCCCCTGCTGTTTTCCTCAGGCAGACACTGGTGTTGACATCAGATGTGGGAGGATGAGCAGACAGGTGGTGCCCGAGATCGCAGAAAGACAATATGTCAATATACATTTTCACAATGCCGTTTAGAGATCAGGGGCACAGAGCAGCCCTGCAGGAGGAGCTGCTGTGGAATCACAAGCTAATATCTCCATGTATAATGAAAGAGCCTTTTACCATCACTACAGCCACCATGGCCCACAGAGAGATGACACATGAGACATGCAACAACAACAAGTAAAAGAGGACTTTAGGAAACAGATCAGTGACCTTAATGATTGATCTTTTAAGCATTTTTTTCTTCTAATTTGGAACATTCAACGTGTTTCCTGACGCTTTATGATCTGTGTGTTGTGTGCTAAGTGTCCATCTCTCACGTGCGGGTTACAAAAGGTGACAATGTCAACCACGAGAGCGCGATTCATAATTCTGGGAATGTAGTCATCATGGTCTGGTGGGATTTTTCGAGGGGTGGGGCATATTCCGCTTTCAGATGGGAAACGAGGAAAAGAGAAAAAAAAAAGAAAAAAAAAAAGAAAGAAAGAATGGGGAAAAAAAAACTTTGTAAACTTGAGGCGGCAGCGGAGACAACGACGAGCTGATTTTTAGCAGCAGATACGAGAGTCCGGAGCTGACGGGAGAGAGCGGGGTTCATTTTGTTCCATGTCCCCCCCTCCACCACCACCACCGCAACCCCCGAGCTCTCTCTGCCTCTCACCCTACCCCCACTTCCACAAACACATCCAGCTATCCCGATACGGCACGGCACGGCACGGCAGCCCCCTTACGACTACAGCCCCGTAAAAGTTGCTCTTCCACAGTCGACTTCTCCAAAATGAGTGAGCGGAGCCGCGTCGACATCCTCACTGCGCCGCTACACACACTACCGAATAAAAAGCAGCAGGCGGACAACATGACAGGACCGAGCGGCAGGAAAATCTCCCACCTACACACACACACACACACACACACACACTTACACACTCACACACACGGCGGACCCGGCTGCTCCATAAGCCGTATTTCCACTCCACCAAGTCCCAACTTAAATCCAGTACGTTTCGCTTCTCAAGGACACTGCAGCTCACTGTCACAAGCCTCTGGGTTTACTGGTCGCGACGGACGCGGGCGCGCTGCCCTGCAGGGCGAACAACGGGGCGAGAATGAGAGAAAACCCCGAAAGCCTTTACCTTTTTGCTGTTTCTGTTGTTGTAGCCGTTGTATGGGTTGATTCCTGCCCTTGGCGGTACGGAGAGCAGCATTTTTCTCGGCGCTATGTCCGGAGCGGCGAGCTCAGCCCAGGCTGCCAGCTGACGTCAGCAGCTGGGGAAGTGAGAGCCTGGAGTCCCGCTGCTTGACTGCGAGTGGTGCTGCTGCTGCGGCAGGACAGGGGCCCCCACCGCTGGCCCCCGGGCCACTTCAGGGGGCCCTCACACGTCTCCAAGGGGGGTCCGAGGAGAAGAGGGGGGGGTGGGGGGATTAGCTCGACTTCCCTCACCGCCCACTGTTATTTCTCCCATCCCGGGGGGGAGAATAAGGAGGAGAGGAGCTTCTGAAAACTGTGACCGAGGAAAAACCCTTGTAAAAAAATCAGGTTATGGTGAACCATGTTATTTTTTTTTTTTTTGCCTGGGGTGGGGAGGTCTTAACTCACTCCTTGACCTCACTTAACTGCAAAATCAAATCAAACGAGTTTTATTTATGTGCCCAATATCACAATCACATTGCCATAGTGGGTATTTTTACAAACTGTACAGTGAAACGACACCCTCTGTCCGATTTGAGTAAGGAAAAACTTGCCATCATGAGAAAAAATCAACAACCTTAGAACGGGGGCGGGGGGGATTAAAGAAAACCTTCAGGAAGAGCCAGGATGGACACACAGTCTATAGATGTCGCATGTACAGAACAGAACAACAAGTTGCACTGACAGCATATCTGAGACACATTATAGTATTTGAAAAAGTGTTTGGATCCAGGAGATGACTGTGGTGCCCGACCCAGCTTCACCAGAGCTAGGCTTTAAATGCCATCTTAGCGGATAAGTTCATCCAGATGTAAAAAGCATCTGCTCACCTTCATGCTGATGGGAAGTCAGGTGAATTTTTGTAGCCCACAACACATTTTTTAAGCTTCCCAACAAAACAGAGCTGCAGTATTCTTAGAGATACGACGTTTATCTAAAAAAAAAAGCTAAAAGAACATGCCCCATCTAAAGTGGGTGCAGGAGCTCCGTCTCAGGGCTCCCAAACACTTGGATTATTCTAGAAGAGGCTGTACAGAGCCATTTCATCTTTTCATGTTTCTTGATACATCTACTTCAGTCGTTTAGGAGAATGCTGGAACACCATTTTGCTGCGAAGCCCCATAAATGTAAAAAAAAAAGACAATTTTCACTTCTTCCAGATCTATTTTCCTTTTTACAAGCAAGAAACTTTGTGGCAATTTTTCTTCAGAGAATAAATCCTTTTTAGTTTTATTTGCAAGCAAACTTCGCAACAGAAATGCTAAACCACAGCCAATATATCTATGTGATAGGATATGGTTTGGGGCTACAGCTTTATTTATTATAAACCATCCTTGGCATACTGTAATTGTTTATAGGGATAGCTTTTTCAGAAATGGAACTCAGCAGTTAGTGGACATGTTTTTAAGTTGATTCAAACCAGCTGAGCTTGAGAAGGATCCCATAAAAATAATAAAATTCACAGTAATAAAAAAAATCTGATGGTGAATTACTTCCTAAAGGTTTAAGACAACATTTAAAACTATAAATGTACAATTTAGTTTTATTGAACATGTTGTTCTAAGTCCTCCTCTTCAGTTTTGTTGAATCTACGGTGCTAAAATGCTGATGACAGCATTCGGACACATTATCCGTGATAAAGTCAGAGTATAAAAACTCCACCACCTTTCAACCCAACCAGATCTGTGTTTACCCTCTTTGTTGTTGCCGCTGTCCTGATCTTTGCTTGTGTAACCTTCCCTCTGTGTTTGTTTGTATTGATTGCTAAGCACTCTTTAAACCTCATAGATATTTGCTCTACAAACAATATCCCGCTCTGAGCGGGGAATCGTGTGTGATTACAATTCACCTATAAATCTATATTAATAATAGTTCAGACAGTTGGTTTAATTAAAGCTGCTCTTTATTGCACATGGAACACTTCCAAATACAGAGATGACATCACCGATCTCTGCTTTCTCGTTTGACCCGTTCATGTTGTGCGGTTTTATCTGTGCCATAAAACCAGATTTATGAACATTCTCCCTCATAATGCTTTAGATTCCCCTTTAACTGAATCTAATTTTGCCACGGAACTCGCTCTGGACTGCCAATATCTACATCACAAAAATAGAGTCAGCGTATAGAATCTGCTTGTCGGCACCCTGCGGCTAAAACTTGGAAGAATCCAGAGATTTTGTTGCCTGGGTGATGCCAGATATGACCCAAATATGATGATATCCATCAGGAGACTCTCCCATCATGAGAATCTCAGATTCAGATGTTCAGAGATATGTTCATGTCATCCCAGATACTACAGAAATTAGGTCATTTATGGACCACATACATAACAAACATAAGACGTATCAGGTATCTTTGTATAACATAGGTCTCCATGAAGTATATTGAGTCCATATGTGACCTGATGTGCTGCATATTAACAAAATTCAGACTGAGCATCAGAAACGGTCCTTATTAAATCTCTGAGGTATCCGATCATAGCATTTCTGGATTTTGCCCCGTTTCTTCGAGCAAATTGCTGCAAAGAAAGATATCACACATTATGTTTCTGAAATGAATGTCAATGAGAAAGCACCTTTATAATTGAAAAGATGAGATTAGTGTCCCAGACTTACTCAACCTTCACACTGGCTCAGAGAGGAGAAATAGCACCATTATGTTACCAAGGCTCTCCCTAACTGTAACCACTTCTCTTTCTGTCATTACCTCATCAGTACCTTTAAAATGAAAATATAGCTAGCAGCAAAAAACACACAGAGCTCAATGTTTTGTGATCAAAGAGAGGTCTTTAAGTATGCAGCCATTTTGGTCATGTGTGGAGAAAGCGTTGTGGAGACTAGGTCAACTCCTTGTTTGCGTCATGGCTGCCGACCATGTGACAGGCCAACTGGGCTGCAGATGATGCAGCTGGTTGACATCTGTGATGTCTGTAATCACAGCCTATATCTTCAGTTTCTATCTGTTGAAAGGCTAAATGCTCTTCATTATAAAGGTGTTACCAGTGTTTGAAAAAATTCATATTGTATAGTAAAGATATTGTATCAAAATATAACTTAAAAATGAAAGTCACCGTTAAGAATGTTACATGAGTGAAAGTCAAAGTAAAGTACCGGATAGGAAATGTAATTTAGTGTCAAAACTACAGGAAAAAAGTTAAATTATACATATATTTGTATGTATTCTTTTTTTTCTCATTATCTGTGGGGTTTTTTCTCCTTGATTGTACATGAGATATATACATTCTCTTTAAATGTGCTACTCTGATTCATCATGCAATCTGCAAAATAACTAGTAACTGAATTTGTTAAATAAATGTAAGGGGGATAAAAGTTGAATAATTGCCTCTAAAATGTAGTCGAGTGGAAGTATAAAGTAGCAGAAAATGGAAGAACCTCAAAATTGTACTTCAGTAAAGTACTTGACTAAATGTACTTAGTTACACTGCATTGTGTAATTGGTCATTACATATAGTATTTACAGGTTTTAAGGAGGCAATATATAAGAATTTTCGCTTGATACATTTAAAAATGAACTAAAATTATCAACAGAATGTGATGAAATAACAGTTTTGATGCCTTCGTCTTGCATTGCAGAGGTATCTACTGAAGTTAATGTACTAGCCAGCTTGGACACAGTCAGTTTGTACCTCAAGAGGTAATAGTCCAATGGTAAACAACAACAAAAACACCTCCCTGGTACTCTAAGGCTCCAAGTCAAGGCAGAGTCAGCTAATATGGCTGCTAGCTGCATGGTTAGCCAGTAGCTTACTAGCTCATAGCAGCTACAGTTATTAGCAGTTAGCGGTCTGTCTGGTGATATTCTGCCCCCCATTCCTTTGGAGTATGAAATTGATGGGTGGCCAGTCTCACATAATGCAACTTAATTGCGAATAAACGTCTGTTGCTTGGACTTCGTGTCCAGTTTTCTCTGAGATTTTGCCTCATTCAACCTAATGCAGTGGGGTAGATGCTAATAAAAGTCAAACATATGATTTGTTTTGGGTCTTACACTTCTGATAATACAACTTGCCGCTTTCCTCCAGTTTAAGACATTATTCGCTTCATTAGCTGGATGTGAATAATTATGCAGCGCAACACTGATGCAAGCGGTCTTGTGCAAGAGACACAAAATCGGACAGAGTGAAAACACTTTGCCTTCAGGGTTTAGTCAAAGGGAATCGTAAGCGAAGCACAGCCTGTTACACAGATAAAGTCTTGTAAATGGTCTAAAATAAACATCTGCATGATCCAGTGATGTCGGCTGGTCGTGGTGTAATGCAGCAGGACTGCTGCATCTGGTGCCCACACTGACGCTGCCCTCCCTGCAGTTTCCTCTGAAGGTCATAGACGAAGGCTGTTAAACAGCAGACGCACACACACACGCACACACACACACACACACACACACACGGCACTAAACCTAAACATTTGCCAGCAGAGTGTGAATGAGCGTTGTCCTGAAGCCACCTCTCACATCTTATCCACGCTTGCCTGGTCGGGGACTCTGGCTTCTTATCTTCTTCTGCTATATTTAAATGCCTTTTCACTTTCTCCTGTTGCCAGTGATTGGCTGGGAGATGAGTCCCAACATAGATGGCAGCTGAAACCTGATGCCTGAAATGCAGAGGCATGAGAAATAATCACCACTGGTTACACCACAAAGCAATGGGTAGTATACATACGTAATGAAGCAATTCTGCCACTCTGTATATCTAATCTGTATATCTGGGGGTAACTAGAATTATGCAACCATGCTCCGCTTAGGTGGCATGGACTGTTCACTGTGAATAGCACAAAATGTATTTACCTCAGCCAAGGAGGTTATGTTTATGCCCCTGTACATTGGTTCGCTGGTTTGTTAGCAGGATTACACAAAAACTACTGAGCAGATTTCCTTGGAAACTTGGACGGAGGACGGGTGACCACCCAGAATAGACCCCATTAACTGTTGGTGCAGATCTGGATAATGGATAATATGCGGATCCAGGATTTGTTTTCTCACTTTCTTTAAAGCTGACCTCTGTAACCTGGGGGAAAACATTGTAGTCAAAGGAGAAAGATTTTCATTGACTGATTTTTTTATGCCTAAACAAACTGTCTTTGGAAGACAACACCATTTTTTCCACTTTGTTTATATTTTCCAGACCCGTCAAACAGTGTTCCGGGGACCCTATTTTCCTCTGAGATCAGCTTGTTTATTCAGTTATGTAATATTACAATTCAGAGTTTGAATTTCTTCTCCAAACTCCGCAGGGCCCAGTGCGAGATTGGTTTGACATTTTCATGAATTTCTCAGGGAACAACTCATGGATCTTGACGAAAAAAAAGGCATATTTAGGTGGCTGGTAGTAACCCTTAGTGCAGGTCCCAAAAAATGTATATCTTGCTGATTTAAAAATGTTTCATTTGATATTGGATTAGACCTGATTGAATTAAAGGGGATTTCTAATGTTATTATGTTTTGTGCAGTATGTAAAAGTCCTGTAAGAAAACAGCCTGAATCATAATTTTCCCGGCGTGCACACAAGGGAGCACCAACATGTTCCAAGTTTGAAGGTGACACCAAATGCGACTTGTGTATAAGCAGGGAGGCTGTCGGGACAGATGACCACAGTCTCACAGGCCACTTTGATGTCTATGCAGCTGGTGGGCAGAACGGACTTTTCCACAGAATGTGTTGTTCGAGTGAAGTAGCTGAGCTGGAGAGCACTGCCAATCCTCAAGACTAAAGTTTCCCCTAAAGCTAAAAACAAATGCAAACGAACAGTTTATAATGTGGAAGATTAATGAATCCTGCAAAAAGCAACGCTGAACATCATCCGTCCAGATTTTCTTCAAAGAAACACAGGCTGTAATTTAGGGTAAAAAGTTCACGTCTCTGGCTCAGTTATTAGCTTTCATAAAAGATCTAAACCGGTCGCAGAATTGCCCAAATTTGCCCAAATCTTTCTCCTCAGACTGCTCATTTACTTCGGAGCGCCGCGAGGCCCTCTCCATGGGCCGTAAAACAACAAACACAGCAGTGTGAACTGTATTTCTGCGAATTAGCTGCCGACGCTTTGTGTTGGTGTCTGTTTCATTCAGCGTGGCAGCCTGTCTGTGGGCTGTTCCTCTGTCTGCGTCTAGGAGCACACCAGTGACATTGTTGCACTCAGCAGAACCTCAGTCTGGCACAAGCAGCCACTTTGACGACACCAACATTGTTTGGACGTCAACAGGCTCGTTGCTACGTAACCCAGCCCCCGCCATCCCAAGTGTTCTGGCCTTATTACCTCGAGGGTAAAGAAAGCAGCGTGTTTGTCAGTGTGTTTGCGCGAGTGTGTGCCTATACGTGCTTGTAAATGTGTGTGTGTGTGTAGGTTTGCTGAGCTTCCTAATGGTGTGTATTGGGGATAGAGGAGATGGTGCACCGCCTGATTTTTTTTTCCTGTTTAATTTATCACCACCTCATTCTGCATTCTGGTGTTTCGAAGCACAGGTCAAAGATCATTCCATAAAAACAGACGGATCATCTGGTCCAGTTTTGCGGTTAAACATTTCTTCTATTTATTTTGTTGTTCCTATCAAAAAACTAAATCTGAAACAAAAGCAAATCTTTATTCAGAACTTCAGGATAAAAATACAACAAAACAGC
The DNA here is from genome assembly GCA_963678695.2 of Diplodus puntazzo. Lineage (NCBI taxonomy): Eukaryota > Metazoa > Chordata > Actinopteri > Spariformes > Sparidae > Diplodus > Diplodus puntazzo. Next base: position 20,659,512 of record OZ023157.1, on the reverse strand, counting down.
GACGGCTACCACCCATACACGGTCTATTTAAGGACAACAGCACATGTTGAGGAAATACCACCCTTCCACCCTTTGCCTGCATTAATAGCCAGCATACCCACCCCACACAGACACACACAACAGCATCAGTGCCGTGGGGGGTGAACCTCTGTCATCAAAGTGAGCTGTTGTTTAGGAGGAAGGGGAGCCTGTGTGGAGGAAAGTGGATGTGAATGGCATGGAAAGGGTTCAGGGAGTTCATGTGCGAGTGAGGGGCTCGGTCATTGAGACTGTCAGTGTGGGGTTCAAGGTCAGACTCGCTAACAGAGGGAGAAAGACCACAAACGGGGGCTGAACACACACAGGCGGGGAAAATGGAAGGGAAAGGGAAAGGGTCAGATTTAAAACATAGATTTTTTTTAAAAAAACAAAGTTACGTACGAAAGGCAGCACACAATAGATAAGGTTGAAAGTATATATATATATATAAAAAAACACTCTTATTGGATTTTATTTGTGTTTATCCCTGAAAGATATCAACTGACACAAACTATTCACCCAGGAACAATAGTTTGGATTTCCCCGAGTTGTTAATGTCGAAAATAATAAGGTGAATTTTCAAATTAAACTTTTTTTCAGGGTATTGAACACACGCTTCCCAATAAAACGCACACACTGAACTCGTAAAAAGTACACTTGTAATTGTGCTATTGCTCAACAGGGGCACGATATTTTGGTGTATTTCCATCTCTGTGCTGTAGTAAAAATTAGAAAACACCAAAGTTATGTGTATTGGACCGAACACACAAACTGATGGATGTGTGTGCTCGCCTCACGTGAGAAGTTACTTTTATGCGTCCGTTGAATGGACCACACACATGCACACGCACGCACGCACGCACACACGCACACACGCACACACGCACACACACACACACACACACACACACACACACTCACACACACACACATCCTCACACGCCAGACAATCAGTCAGGCATTCCCTGCGGTGGGAATGTGTTTTCTGAGGGAGAGTTTGAAAGAGGAAGTTTTGGTGAGGAAGGCTCGAGGGGAATGCATATAAAAAGAAAACAAATAAATGTCAGCATGTGTATGTTTCCCATCATCATCTTATAATGATGATGATAAGAACGTGCCGTGTTTCGGGTGAGTTATAAATGTATGTTCTCTCAGCAACAGTTAGACTTAATTTCACATTTATTATGCATTTAGCGAAGTATTTAAACTTATGTAAGGATATCCTGTGTCTTTCATCTTCTTTTTATCAACACTCCAATTCAAGCCAAGCAAAAGCAGTTGGGTTGAGGTTAGGGGCCCCTTGGCATAGACAGGCATCGGACCCCTGACTGCCAAAACCCCCTCCACCTTTAACCCTTTAATCCATCCTTGGCATATGCTACCTTTAAATTAGGGATGAACCTACAGAGCCTACTTTATAAAGTTTATTGCAACACAATCAACAAAGACACAAGAATCATGAGTTGATTATATTTTTGAAAAGTTGGCAACAAATACTTATTTATGCACAGAAAACACAACACAGTATAGCCTTGTGAAAAATTGCCATTCATTTCAACATACACTATATACTATGTAGTCTTGAGGAAGAGGACAAAAATCGTTAATCTTTAATTTTCAACAAACAAACTGTTATCACACAAGTTTGTGCTGTTTTACTTGTTTATTACGTTATTAATCATCATTAATATTGTAAACGTTTCTGAGTTTGAGTTTCTTAGTGCACCTTTAAATCAAAATTTAAAACTACCTGTGCTTATTCTAAATTACTGATGCAAAATAATGGGTGGAATCGTGGCTTCACAAAGTATAATTAGGTCAGTGAACTGGTTTTGTATTACATTTGTTTTCATGGACGATTCAACATCTCATGCAGTGAATTAACAATTTAACGTACATTTGTGTATTTAAAGGGGCACTATGTCGTTTTGGAATAGAAATTCAGAAATATTTATCTGTTCCATAACTTCCAAACAAGCTGTTCTCAGAGGAAAATAAGATCTCCAGAACACTGTTAGAAGCTAGAAAGGTGGCAGGGTCCACCAAATATAAACCAAGTATAACAGTATGTTATCTTGTCCTATAAGGTCAGTTTGTTTAACAAAATAAGGATAGATACGTCAAAATGAACTTGAGTAAGACTGTTTCCAACCTCCTTTTCTTTTCTTCTTTTTTTAAAAAAAATCTTTCTATCTACTAGATCTCCCTCTTTAAAAAAAAGTTATTTCCTACCAGTCACTCTTGCCTGATTCAAGTTCAAGCGCATTTAACCTGTTGAACACGCCCATCCCAGGCTATGGTTAACAGGTTGACACACAGGAACAGTGCTTTTGTCTTAAAAGGTTCGCAAATTCTGTCACAACATCAGAGCATCGCAACAACAATTCTCATGAAGTTCTGCTGAGCCTGACTGAAAAAAAAAATCCTCTTTCCTCTGAATTTTTTGCTTATCTTTTATCTTCTCTTCTTTGTTAATTAGTCTTCAAGAATTTCTTGAGTGGGCTATTTACTCTGCGTTCCAGCTGGAAGTAATCTGAGCAACAGATTTTGAGTGTAAAGAGGCAGAAGGAAAGCCTGGTGATGGAGTGGGAGGGAGGGAGAGACGGGGATGAGGGCAGGGGGAAGGGGAGAGAGAGCGAGGCGGATGGGGGGAAGGGCTGTTTGTGCATGCCTCAAATTCCTTAGGTGTTATCAGCATTGCCTGCTCCATAATTGTTCCTTTCGAGGGAGAAAAAAGTACAAAGACTGTACAACATTGTCAAAGTAAAGGGGAGGGGTTAAGATCTTTAAACTCTGATAGCGCCGTGTTTGACTTTGCTATTCTTATATTGTTGAAGATTATAATCCAGTGATTATATAAATGATGAAATGATAATGAAAAAAAAATCTGTTTTATTTATAGAGCCCAAAATCACAATCATGCCTCTGGGCTTTACAGTCTTGTACAGTGAGCGACATCCTCTGTCCTCAGTCCCTCCATTCGAGTGAGGAAAAACCTGCCATATTGAGAACAAAACAAAACTTTTAACAGTGAGGAAAAGATGGAAGAAACCATATTTATGTTTTTTTTCTCTCTCTCTCTTAATAATACATTGTTAATGGAACAAATGGTTCAGATGTTAATCACGCCGTGCCTCTTTTCAAAGAGTTAGTCAAAGCCATTTTTATTTAGATCATATAAATGATAGAGTAGCCGTTTTGAATATATTTACATTTTTCTATTCGCAGCTTCTCGTGGTTGGACAAAGACTTGTAAAAATGTATTTAATCTTTCATCTTTGTTAACTGACGTCTCTCTGTTGAACTAGAAGCCCTCGCCTTGCTCTGCCTCCCCATCACGTGATGGTTTTGATCATTTATTCTGCTTTTAGACTTCTTCCAGTTTGTCCTTGACATCCATGATGTGTCAAACCGAACCAAGACAGCCCAGACGTTTTGTTAATTTGCTCAAACGGCGTTAAAGAGGCTCTCGTGCTTGGCCAAAATGAGCAGTTTCCTGTGTGGCTCCATCAGAACGAGCAGATGAAACAAGAGGAGTGATAAAGTAATTACTTTAAATGCCTTTTTTGTTTTTTTCATTTTTGTTACAAAATGGCTGCAATATGAAGTACTTGTACTGTTTTCTTACTGAATAGAGACACTGCATTGGTGGGTCTCTCTCTCTCTCTCTCTCTCACAATCTCTCTCTCTCTCTCTCTCACACACACACACACACACACACACATACACACACACACACACACACACACAGGATGTGATTCTGGGAACTTTGATTGATGAGGTAATCCATCTGGCTCTGAAGCGAGGGAGGGGAGGACGAGAGCACCGGCGAAGGCAGGGAGGAAGGGAGTAGTGGAAGATGAGTGATGATGTGGGTCCAAATCATGATACAGTTTAGAGATTTATGGGCAGATCTGAGTGTGTGTACGAAGGTGAGTTTGATCTCTGCTCAGCTGAAAATACCAGCTATTGATATTAATCCTTTAAACCGTGCCCACTTGAAGGGTTGGATTATTACAAATGTCACGTCTCTCAACAGTAACGCAGTGTGAGAACCACCAGCGCTGACCTGTTTCTTCTCTTCGGACGTCCAACCTGGCTTCCATCACCGCCACAGTCGACTGGGCGGTGGTGCATCATGGGCCCTAACCGTGGATGAAAGAATGACGCATGAAATACTTGCTCCAGTCATGACACAAACCAGATGAATGGTGTTTTCACTTACACCAACAATAAAAATTGCCCTGGAAAGAGAAACTTCACCGGCGGAGCAGGAGAGATCTTTTAGACCAATAACGGGCGGTTCTCTGATATTCAAGACTGATGGGTTTCCTTCCTCCGAGGTGAAAATCAATCACGCAAGGAGAGGAGTAACTCAGTCGGTGTCAATCTTGTCAGAGAGATTTATAAAGAGGAAGTGAGAGATGCTGTCCTGTAGCATAATGTTGATACATTGGTACCTTACTTTAAAGGTATATTACGCAGGGATTGTTGGCTACTGTTTATAAACACAACATGGCCCCTCCTCTCGGGCCCCTGACAGAGATCTGTTTTGTATGAGTCAGATAAATCCTGCATAGCATACCTTTAATACTTGATGAGTTGTCTTGCTAGATTTTGGGGATTACCATTCGACTGACGAGGAGCGCGATGTCAAAGCTGGTGACTTTATTGATTATTCCGCTTTCACATTGTCTCCCTGCTTTTCAGCGATTTAATCTATCATGATATTACAATTTGAAGGCCGTCTGATGAAATTAAAAAATATCAAACAAGGCAGGGCAATTGAGCTGTGATAACTTGAATGGCAACCGAGACAGTAATCCTGACAAAGAGACGGAATTTTATTCCTTCTCAAAAACTACAGGGTAACACATGAGTCATTCAACAGATACAGTATGATGTTACAACGTGACGCTGCACACGCTCATCGGATCAATATACAAGAGCTACGGCTGGAGAAGAAAATTGCCCTGAGATGGATGAGGTGAGGCGTTAATGCTGCGCAGAATGTCAGAAGAATAAAAGATGTGTGTATACAGTATCAGTGAGTCACTTTCTAATGACTGCAGGGTCAAATATCAGTGTGAGCCGTCAGAGCGGATCACTCTCCCCATGTCTCTCTCTTTCACACACACACACACACACACACACACGCACACACACACACACACACACACACACACACACACACACACACACACACACGCACACATAACATAAAAGTGAAGGTAAAAGAGGAGGTAAAAAAAAAATTGTAATTGCAACCCTGAGTGGTGAATCCCAGTCCGGTGTGCAGCCCATAAGACGGCCACAGATGATGGACGTCAGCAGTCTTTTGTCATCCTCATTTCTAATCATGGGGATTACCACCTGATAGAGAATTTAAATGAGCAGAAAGCGATAGAAGACACTGCATATAATGAGATCAATTTGTCCATTTTCATTGCTTCACTTTTCCTCTTTTCATTGTTTTACTCATTTCTTTTTAAGCAAAGATATTCTGTGTCTGAAAATATGTGAAGCTGAGAATTTAGTTCTTAGCTTGCACAAGACTGAGGCCTGACCTTTGAAAATTAGATTAAAAACGACAGTGATGGTTGTAAGAAGCCCCACTATCTCCATCAGGATGTCTGTGATCTGTGTTGTGCTTCCATCTGCTGGTAGATCGTGTTAAACACTACTCCATGCCTGACACAGATGTCAGCCTGTTACTGAGCGGTCCTGGGCTCAGTGATGTGTTCTGGGTCTTCACACAGTCAAGTAGCTCGGTTGGTAGAGCGTGCACTCCGTGTACAGCGGCCCAGCGGTCAAATCTGTGGCTCTCTGCTGCATGCCATTCCCCCATCTCTCATCCTGTTTCCTTTCACTCTTCACATGCACCCTGATAGTCATTCTGTGACCCCTTAGATTCATTCAGCAATTCCCTCTGGGTTTTCATGGCTCCAGTGTCGGGAATCATGCCACAGACTCAAAATAAGCATTGGAGTTATGAACCTTTATAGAGATAAAACAACAAGGATTGCAGACCCTGGCATTTCTAAGGGGGCAGAATGAAGTCTGGGACTAACAAACAATTCTTGAATTCATCCAAACAAACAATACTTGAATTCATCCAGATGCATTTAATTTTGATCATAATTGCAAGAGGTCTCTCTTCTTCGGTTTTGGCCTAACTACCCTGATAAATGCTCAAAATGCCAACACGTGGGAAGGCTGAATATGTATGCCAAATGTGATGAAAATTGTACATTACACATCAGTCCTGTGACCAACTGTAACTTTTTGACCTTACTGATTATTCAGCTTTCAAATTGTCTTCATGCTGTTCAGTGCCTAATCCTTCATGATACTGTAACTTGAAGGCTGTCTGCTGAAATTAAACATATCAGACAAGGCAGGCCAATCGGGCTGTAAGGACTTGTTTGTCAACCGAGACAGTAATGCTGACAAAGAGAGTGAATTATGTCCCTCAAAACTACCTTGATAAATGCTCGGAATGCCACTGTTTGCAGTCAAACAGCCAAATGGGATGAGAAGCATTAAACTCATCAGTCCTGTGACAAAAGCAAATGGCATACTCAAATTATCACTCAACCACGGAACTGCTCTGAAAACAAAGATACAAAAAAACAAAATAGTAATGTTCAGACTTTTTTTGCTCTTACAGAATACGGAGAAAAAACAATGCCACACTTTTTCCAACCGGCCACAGAACTGTGTAAAACGTGTCCGTGTGCACTACACATGTGCATGCCTGTGGCTGTTTGAGGAGGTTCAAGGGTTTTTTTGTGCATTTATTTTGAAAAGTCTTTGTAGTTGTGTCTTTCCCTTTCCCTCCGCTGAATGTCTGCTTTTAGTTAAGTTTGGATTGCGCAAAAGCCTTTGGTATGAGGATATTTTGGACCGAAACTCAACTTTTTTATAGGTTGAAGTCAGCGTGGTGTGATTGCCGCAATGTAAGTCAGACTTAAACTAAAATAAGCACATCAAGCCCCGCCAAACACCTCAGTGCAAACATCAAAGGATGAAGAGTGGATTGGGAAAATGACTGGAATCCTGGCTGAGTTAACACAGATCAAAGATTGTTTAAAGTGGTGTCTCGTCTGCCGCGTCAAGCGCTACAGACTCATTTGGGAAAATTAAAGCGTTTTATCAGAAGAGCAGTTTCTCTTCAAGATGCCTGCAAAGTGGGAGCTCAGTTAATATCAAGGTGGTAAAATTGTTGAGATTATTTTCTCGAAACAGCTCTTGGTCAGTGTTTTGCTGGATATTATGGACAAAATATGTTTTCTCTTTTGTACTGTATGTGAAATCAAAGAAAGGAAGAAAAGAAGGGAAAAGGAAAGAAAATTGTAAAAATAAAAAACAATCTCTGACACAAAGGACCTTTTGTTCTTTGAAATGTAACACTGGCCCTGTAGACCCACTGGGTGTCAGTGCTGTTCAACATTTCAAAGACAGGTACTGGTGGTGGTCACTGTGTACGGTATAACAGAGTTGGTATAAACACTCTAAACTGATGGATCAATAATATTAAGTGCATGTTAATTCTGGACGATCAGGACGATTGCTTTGTATGTCTATAATCTGCCAAAACATTTTCTTTTCTTTTCTTGAACACATTAAAGATAAAAATTGATTGATGAGTTTGACTTGATTTGACTATAATCTCTGTTGAGTAAAATTACTTAGAAGACTCCAGACCCACCACCAGGTTGCCTCCAGTTCAGCAAATTACCAGTGCATGTGAAGACTGAAAGGTCTATGTCGCTCACCAGAGTTGTGAGTGTTATGCACAAATGAGTCCTGCGACTTGGAGTCATATAAACCAACTGAAATCGCAAGATGTGAAAAAAAATTCTAAAAAGTGTTCCAACTCAACTTTGACACCGCCACCATTAACAGAGCCCTTAAATTACTCGATACCCGTCTGAGTGGGCCGATATTGAGAGGCTGAAGTTCAGTTACATCTGATCTGTTTTTGAGTGAATGGTTTTAACTTAGCGATGGGATTGTTTCGAGTGTCCTTGTCTTTTGTTGATAGAGAGGGATGCAGGGATAAGACAAAGTGCTTGGAGGACGTGAGCTTGCATAATTTGCATAATATTATTTTACTGGGACAGGATAAATGCCTTTGTTATTGAGGGGTAATGGAAATAATAATGGTAATAATTAAAAGTTATGGAACACAAGTCAGTTTGTAAAAGTAAGCGTTTACTTTTCATGTGATAGTGTGTTGATTTGAATGTAGTCTTATTGTGTTGGTCATGTTTCATGTGTATGAAAACACATTCATTGTTATGTATTCTCTATTTTTACGATTCCCCTTTTATAACTATAACTTTACATGTGTCTCTGCGCATGAAGCCATGTCTTTTCAGAACAGATCAGTTTTTCTCAAATACACCTATGTGCGTCAGAAGATTTTGGGGCATTCTGGCCGCAAAGATTTTCTTTATTGGAATAGGTTCAGCTCTGCAGGGTGCTCTTCAGTGAAATAAAATGCATCTGTGGACTTCTTGTGAATTTCTTTTCCTCTAATCATCCAAGAATTGCCTTAAGTTAAACCGTTATACCAGTTTCTACTCCTTGCACACAAACGACCACATGTCATCATTTGCTGAACTGAACTTTCATCTTTACCAGCCCGACAGCAACAAACACGTTGTACATGTTAAGTGATGATGAATCCAAAATATTACTGGGAGCCGGGAGATGTCTGAAGACTCCTGCCAGGAATCTTAACAGTGGACTGCTGCAGTGATAGTTGGTAGTTCATGGTGGAGCTCCTCTTTGTGAAAGCGTTAAAATATTTCTGGTATCTTTTATGGGAGATTGATCAGTGGGGTTCAGTAAAGCTTGTCCTTCGACCAGGATCTGTGACCATTTTCGAGAAATGTTCAGCAAAGGGTATGTGAGTAATGGGATTCTGTGTTTGATCTATTGTTATGTACAAACTTAAAAGCTCAGTCTTTGAGCTGTTCAGTTGGAAGGATCTACTCTCATTTCCTCAGATCTGAGGATATCTGATTTGACTGACACAGGGCAGGGTTTGTCAGTGAAATATGTACAATTGGATATCATCAGCATAGCGGTGGAAAAATAATCCATATAAAAATAAATCAGGACGTTTCTGCAATTTCAACAGGAATTTTTATTTTTTCCTCGAAGCCAGAAACTATCATGTCATTGCTCAAGAAACTAAAGAGGGTGTGATGTCTCCAATGTCAAATACAGCACTCATCCCCTCAGAATAATGAGGGGAAACTGCCTTCTCTGCTGTGTTTTACGGTGCTGGCAAGGGGTTTCTCAGTAGAATACAATATGGTACGATAAGATATGATCAATAAAATGTAATTGTCATTTTGCATCCTTACGCCATTCCTGTCTAGAAATGTACATGCTGGTTAAACCCATAGTTATGACACATATTCATAGACATACAAAGCGCATCAAACAGGCATGGCCATATCACAAATCCTGGTTAGCAGCACACTGTTTCTGGTTTAACAACAGGAGAGACTGGTGTATAAAATTGTTCTTCAGCCTTTTGCTGTGATTGGACATAAATCCATGGATGGCAGCACCTGGTGTTAAATTTGTGGTAGTTGTATCGCTGTTTCAACTTTCAAGTTTCAAGTATAAATGTGTTACTTGGCTACATCTCTGTACATATTGTGGCATGAAATGCATTGTTGCACCCTCCTGTCTTGTGTTAGATCATTTGTATTAAAAATACAAGAGAAAGGCAAAGAAAATATAAACAACAAAAAAGTAGATAATAAGTGCAAATGTTAACAATGGTGTAAATATTACAGGGCTGACTTGATCATATACAAGATTGAAAAACAAACAACATGCAGTGTTCGTGGTTTGGAGGACAGTGATCATCAGCATCTGAACATCTTCACAACATCTGCACAGATGACGCAGGATCTGGAGAAGCTGTGTGAAGCTCTTGCTTGTTATCTCGTCAATGAAATTCATCGCTGGTTGGAGAAAAGAAACTGGTGACAACATCGGTCGTGGAGGCAACTCATAGCTGTCTACTCCAAATCTGACCTACTGTACAAACAGAAGTGATGATGTTGATAAAGTCAGTATGGTGCCCTCATGGGTTAACAAAGCTCACCTAACGTGGCCTTCTTTGCCATGATCTGAAAGACACGACTGGCTTTGGTTAGCAATATCCATACATTAATTCAGTTCCAGTTTCTTTGGTGCTTCTGAAACCTGGGGCAGGGTTTTCTGATGATGAAATGTTGAATCCTTTGAGGACGTTTTATCTCAGGAGGAGGAGGCATACATTCAGACAGTTCACACAGTCGGTCCTCTGAAGGCAACTTGAAGGATCCTTTGAAGGGGACAGTCCGTGAAACCGAAGCCTCATCAATCCAGTTGCTACTTCCCATTATAGAATCCGATTAAGAATTCACAACTCATTTAAATTAAATGGATCCAAAACTAGCTACAATATTACCACCAAATGGAAAAGTAAATGGGAACCAGGTGGTTAGACTAAACGAAATGCATCTTGCATTAAGTGCGTGGCCTCTATTTTTCATTTTCAAAATGACTGTGTTGAATTACTCCTGATTACAGGAAATGATTTCTCTATTTTAGTTGTATACTTTTTGTGATTTGTGATTTTGTGAATTTCTCCTTTGGAGAAAATTACAGTGTTATGCTATCTTGATTAAATGATTCCACTGTATCAATTAAAACATGTTTATTTTTTTCCATGCTTGTGATACACAAATCAACCACAAAGTGCAGCTATTAATTTACAGACCGATTCGTTCATAATTATCTTTCATTAAAGTTTTTCTTTATTGACCAATCTGGTAACTTTATAATTTGAACAACTGATTCTTTTCATTTGTAAAGTGCTTTAATTATTTCCCCTTTCTAATGTCGAATTAAACACTGATAACAATTTGCTCTAAAACTATTTCCCGGGCTCTGGAGGTCCATCTCACTTAACTTTAGAAAAGATCCAGCAGAGGCTATTTACTAATTTGGGGAGATGGATTGTTAATTTCTGGGGTGCAGACATATTTAAGTGATATGATAGGCCTATGAGACTAATAGTTTAATGGACAAATCATATACAATACTTTGAACAAAGTCAGTTTGCCTATGTATTGTTTGGTGCTATCATAATCATTATTTTTGTTGTTGTTGTTGTTGTTGTTTGGTACTGATATTACTAGGGATGCAGCAGTATCCCAGTTTTAAGCATACCTTGTTATGAACTTTGCTTATCTAACGTGTTGAATACTGCTTTGTGTTATTTTCAGTGATGAAATGTCATCAAATACAGTTACACAAATTCTGTATTCATTTATATTTTAAGGTACTTGTACTTTATTGGAGTATTTCCATTTTTTTTGCTACTTTATACTTCGA